>MU122221.1:203550-227871 GCA_014904905.1 Wilcoxina mikolae CBS 423.85 | reverse complement strand
GAGAACTCCCCTCTGAATATCATAACCTACCAGTCACTGACTACGACGACTGGTCGGATAACGACAACTCCGAAGATTACCTTCAAGATACATACGACTTCTGAGGAGTAGGCGGCTATACTTTATCGTTAAGTATCCCCGTAACAACAACCAGTGAAATTAGATTAGCTGTTATGCAGACAACCACACCATTGATAAGGAATAAAGGGTGGTTATTGGATTGATATGCTGCCAGCTCATGCCACTGATAATGTGAAGACAGCTGAAAGGCTGTAGATACCAAAGCACCTGAGTTTGCATCATAGCTGACGAAGCCTTGATGTCCCTCACAATCGAAAGGATACCATTCGCCTGGAAGTTAAGAGATCAAAGGGATACAATAGGTCTGGACTACTGAGGTCTGAAGGATCGATGTCAGTAGGGACTCTATTGGTCTGAGAAGATGATCTAAGGGGAAAGATACGGAAGGACCGGCAGAGCAGTGAAGGACAGGAAAGGGTATTGGTGCGAAAGGTGGTTAGGTAGAGAAGCTCATGAGAAAAGCGTAGATGGAAGTCATTGTTAGAACGAGAGAAAAGAGGTATTAAGACCTCTGGCATCTCCAAGGGTAAAAGAGAAAGCTTCTCGGCGAGGAGAACAAGCCTTAACAATATACGCATTGGAAAGCCAAACATATTTGTCTTGAATCTTCTTATTGACTTTCACATCCTGAGTGAATCTTCATAACTTCCATTGCAAGCAAGTCCTGAAGGTAGTAAGGATACTACTTGTACTGGTGAACCTGAGGTGACGCTCCCGGTATTACACTCCTGTATATATCTCAAGTATTTCTCCTTCTTTCCCTCTTTACACTTAGTATCTTAATCTATACACACGGATCTCCCCTCATTATGTCAACATTGATTGTTAAACTTAGGAGTTCTAGAGTTGTCTGATTGTCTAGATACATGGAGAATGACTTCCCTTAAGTAGCACTACTGACAGTACCATGCCATAAGATGCCGAGACTTGTCAGGAACTGCTGCCACTCCATAACACCTTTTGCCACTAAGAGGTGGTCGTATGGTCATGATGGATGACATCGACGACCGCACCGTCATGACTAGATGACGTCGCTAAAGATGCTTATAGTCGCTGAAAATGTCGAGTGAGAACTGATGTTGCTCTGTATCCGAGGACGATTCTGCGAAAGTTCTGGTCCAACCTTGGGGTCTCTGGTTTGAATGGGTGGGAAGAAAGGAAGTGGAGTTTGCGGCTAACAATTATTGATGTCAATGAATTATTTCTAAAGTATGATTATATATGGGGAATTCCGTTCACCTCCGTTTCGAGATCCAACTAATCGTAATTTTTCGGCTTGATGTTTCTTAAGTGCTGCTAGAACTCATGTTAAATGGACACTCTACCGCGCGATACGGGATCAGCAGAACCAACCTGCAAGCCAACGTTCGTATTCTCCTTGTGTTCAACCTTGTCCAATGTTTCTGCTGGATCCGGTTCCTACACAAAATTAACACACGACCAGGTTTACAAAGATCTGAAACCCCCACCTCGTCATCACTCAACTCCAACCAATCATATTTTCCCAGAACAGATGTCAACTCGGGGGTTTCTTGGTGTCTCTAAAAAACAAATACTCAAGTTAAAATCGCAGAACTATCACTTCTCTCTCCACCATGCACTAACCATTCCTTTCTCTTCCATCGCCTTTCGACGGGCCTCATACGCTTCCCCATCGTCATACAGACTTTCAGCGTCACCACTCAGTTGCGAAGGAGAGTTTCCTGCGGCTGCACGCTTTGACACTACCTTCTCCGGTGCTTGACCCTGTAATGGATGCCAAGGATGTCCCTCATTAGATTTCTGGGTATCCTATTTGAGATATAGGAAGCATTATACCTGTTCACCCTTTCTTGAAGAGTGGTTCTTATCCGGTAGTTGGGGAACATCTGTAATCGACGGCAAAGGCTAGCCAACTCAGAACCCTGGCAACTAGCACAAGTAGAGGGTGTATACAAACCTGCAGATGCTCGCTTACCACAATCGGGTTATCCGCCGGGCCTAGGGATTGAATTCCATCTCGGACGGGATGAGTTGGTTGGGTGTCATTGTTCGTGTATGAATCTGGGTCATTGAGATGGATCACCTGTCGTCGATGAGAAGAACTCGCTGGTTCATCTGAATCTGGTTTTTGGAAGCTTAGGGCTTTGCGTATTCCTGCCTTTGCTTTATCAATCACGTCTAGCTCGGGGGTAAGTATCGTGAGAATGCAACACCGACGGGAGGATACATACTCGATTTCTTTCGGGAACTTGGTGATCCTGAAGACATGGTTGGAATGAGAAGGAAGCTGGTTTATGTCGGTGGGAGATTGGCCTTGAGAGCAGAATATATTAGCCTTTAATGAGCATCATGGCATGGGTCAACTTAATACCTTTTGACGACGATAAGGTGGATAACCTCGCAAGATGATTCAAATCGGCTTAGGAGAGATTGAAGTAGGCTTTAGGGGGCATTCAAGCTGAAAACTGTGGGGTATTGATCGATAGAAACCTGCAGATGGAATGAAAATCCGATCAAATCTCGCGCAATTGGTCCGATTGTGAGATCGAGGGACGAATTTGCAGCAATTTGGGTGAGCAGAAAGAAGATAGAATGAAGAGAAGGAAATTAACTAATAGAATCATGGGAAACATCATACATTATGTCTTGAAAAAAGTACTGATCAAAGCGCGAACCGTACCCAGAACGTATTTGTAGGGGTGAAAACCTAACCGAGTGATCATGTGTGATGTACATACTTTCACCGCGTTTGAGAGTCGTTAGAACGAAAGGGAGACATTGGGAAGAAACTTACGATTGTATGCCACCGTGTTGCTCTTCGTTAGAACGATTTATAGTTGACCACCGGAGCGTCCTCACAAGAACTGCTCCGCCTCCCAATTGGTGGACACAAGGTTCTACTGAAAATAGCTGCAGTATGGCCTCAAAGACTTACTTGGTCATTGCGTTGACCGGACGGCGATGTGCGGATCTGCGTTCGGCAAAAACAACATATTACTATACATGCCTTATGTTTCAGAAGCACTCCTACAATACTGGAACTGAAACCGGCAGTAGCATTAGCATGTACAGTAGGTATCTACGAGTGCATCGAATAGTTGACAGAATCAAGCTTGGTAGTGATAAAATGCGTTGCGCAGGAGTCTGCATTCTGAACAAAGGTGGGGGACCCAAAAAGAGAGGCAGAGGTGCCGTGACTGAGTCTCGACCTCAGGGTACTTTGCAGCCATGGTTCTGCAATAATGGTTCGGGTGGAGACTACGCCATTGAGCCACGTCACCTCCGCCAGAAACGAAACGGAAACCGACACTATGAGGGACTGGCACCTCCATGGCGAGTGAGCTCGCTGTGATGCTTCATACAGACCCGTTGCGCAGCACCGTTGGAGTTGTCAATTATAGTACAAAAACAAAAACATTGGGAGTGCGTATATGAATCGTTGATTTAAACTCGTGTAAAATGACATGTGTGTCTCGCTGCCAATATCAGTAGTATATGCCTCGTTCCTGTCTTAGTTGGTACATAAGTGGTTCACATATATCAGGGACTATAAATAAGAGCTGGGCTCTGCGGCACCTAGAAATTTGAAATTTTTATGTTAGATGTGATTTGTAACAGAGGCGCTAGGAGATAGACAAGTTCTTGTTAAAACGAAGGGTACCAAGGATATGGGTCGGCGAGGAGATAGATGAGTAGAGGGCGAAGAGTAAGAGGAAGAGGAAGAGGGTGTTTCAGGGGAAGGGACGATCACACAGCCTGACAGGCGGTCTTTGGTTCACATGCAATGTTGCAGACTAATATCAGGGACTACTAAACGCTTATATTTGAATTTACCGATCTAACAATTTCCAGGACTCAACCTCCGAGTCAACCTTCAAAATTATGCCTCTCCACAAAGAATTAATCTACCATGTGAGCCCTAGGAGGAACGCCTCTCGCTTTGCTCTGAATACTTAGTACCACCTCACCTAAACATTGTGGAAGGTAGCTTATAGTGTATGGGGCTCTCCAGCCAACCTTTTTGCAGCGGCGCTCACGCTCGAGGAGCGCCTGGTAATCCTAACAATTGAACATCAGCAATATCTCTAACAAGGACTGAGAACTGGACTCACCCATGTCCTTGGAACGACTGAATAGAAGTTTGAAGAAGTTAACATATTGGATGCACCTGGGGTATGACTGTGCAAAGGATTTCCTATTGAAAGATCAGTTTGGTCAAATCAAAAGAGGTATCTATAATCATTACCGGAAGCTAGGGCGTGGGTTCCTCCATCCACATCTCGGGTTCCAAAAATTCATCTCGGCCTGTAGTATTCTCCATTTCTTCTCCTTGAGGCTCAGAGGAAGATATGACTTCTGGCCGCTCATCTGGTTCTTCGACATTCGTGTCTATTATTTCGTAAAACCCACTCAAGGAACGGTCTCGCCTCACTCTCCGCTTCCTGCGAGACTGGAATCACTGGATTGACTGGCTTGCTTGCATCTGAGCTGGTACTTATGTTAATATGCTGAGGAGGATGCAAAGATTGAGATGATGGATAGCGGTTGGTATGAGAAGGCCAGGCGGGAGTAGGAAGAGGGTGAGGAAGAAGGAGAAGAAGATGATAATGGTGAGGAAGAAGTTAATGATGGCGAGGAAGACGAAGATGACAAAAAGCAGCAGAAGAAGCAGGTGAAGAAGAAGAAGAAGAAGAAGAAGAAGAAGAAGAAGAAGAAGAAGAAGAAGAAGAAGAAGGTGGATTTACAATGAAGGCCGTCCAGATGCTGTCCACGATGAGCCGGTCCAGATGGAAACACACGGTCTTTGAATGCAATCTTCACCTTGGAGCGACACCAAGCATGACGTCGATCTGCAAGCCAGCTGTAGAAGGCGACCATTGTTTTGGCTGGGGGGATTGGGAGGAAAGAAGCTTATGATAGAAGTGAGCTCTTTTAAGATGTACGCCGAGCTTGAACTTGAAGTTGAACATGACGGGGGCTCCACACAGCCGGAGGGAAGGTTAGGGCTATACATTGATGCCTGGTACTCCCCTGAGTAGATTCATTGCACTATTTCCTTATTTTCTTGCGGTTCTGGTGGCAAAGCGTGCAACAGATCAAACCAGAGGTAACGACACAGCACTTACCCATAGCTTTGTCGAGCGAAGAGAATACTGGGCGCCATAACACAGCCACAGGAATTTGTTCATGCCGGACAAGGACAACGGTAATAAGGACGCATCTTTTTTTTTTCAGTCGACCAGGGCAGGTACGTCGAGGCAAATCATCCAGAGTTCATCAAATTTGATGATCAGAAACAAATACTGACTCAATTCTCCCAATACAGATATCTCATAGGACCACCGAGTGCCACGGTCCAGGAGTTCCTTAGAATCTCCCGGGATTCTCCCCTTATCGTTTTCCGTGTCATAAAATCCATAATCACAGTGTATTTCGCTATTTTTGTGAACGTGCGTCCCACTGACCATGAACCAATGTCTTCAGAAGCTGATATTTGTCTAGAACAATTCGACCCTTTAGTCCAACCCACCTCCGGTTCCAACGAGGGTGTTCATCCCTATCACTCGCTCTCTATACCAACCAAGTTTCAACTCCCGCCAAGTCACAACCCTCTCCATAACCATCTCTCATCACGACTCCACCAATTCCCCGGCCCCCTCTCACTATCTTCTTCCGTCCGTCCCCCCCCCCCATTCATTCACTCCTTCCCGAACTAAACTCTCCGTAGTCATGAATACCATAAAACTAGCCACCCTCATCTCCCGGGGCATCACCATATGCGGCTTCGTCCTCGGTAGTTTCTCATTCCTAGGAATGACCTACGTCATTTATAGCGAGTTCGACAATCTAGCATCTGACATCAGGGTACTGCGGCGTCGGTTCAGAATCTGGATGGAAGAGGTGGTTTATACACCATCTAGTGTCGATTTCGAAATGTGTTCTGCGCCGGCGCATAGGTGGGAGGATAGAAGGGATGCGGGTGCGTATTGGGTTTAAGGGATGGGAATGAGGATGGGAAGAACAGGAGGCGAAGGAGGAGGAGTTGTACTGAGTTAACAAACGCAATGTTGAAGTTGGTTGTGTACCATGGTGAAACTATGAATACGCGGATGTTAATTCCTGTCGTTTGATTGATGAGATGGTAAATGTCCGTATTCGTATTGCTCTCAGTAGAGTAATATCTTTCGATGATATTCGGGGGTGACCGTCACAGCAACTTGTACCTACTAGAGCCACTTTTGCACTAGCCACATGCAGATGGCGTGCGCAATTGGTAACCTTAGAGTTTAGTGATATGGTCTTAAATATCACTCAGGATAGAGTACGTTGATCGGGTTAATGATTTGAGCTCCAAAAAACTCAATATTGAAGACAATACTTAAGATAAAAGAACGGACAATGCCGTAGCCCTCTTCCTCGATCTCGTCTGAGTAAAAGACCCGTTACTGATATCAACAATGCATGCTCTATAAAACCACCAAACCAAAACCAACAAACTCCAAAATGCAATATCAAACAATACGCGCGTCAACCCCCGACTCCAAAAACAAAGCCCCTAAACACCACACCTCTAATCCGACTCCGATCCCACCTCAATCCGAACATATCTCCCGCGTGGAGATCTGCTTCGGGAGAACCAGTATATTTTGTTTCCCGCAATCATGAGGCATCCGATGACGACAAAGACCACACCCGTTATGAATAACGCACGGTGTACAGGATCTACAAACTTGAGGCTGAACTATCTGTTAGCCCAACGCAACGGCAGAGAAAGGAACTGGCAGCCCACGTTTGATAAACCATGTTTAGCTAGGTACGGGTCTTGGTGGCGGTGGATATGGGTATTGCGCGATGTCTGTACGATCAGCAGCTTTTTCGTTTGGGTGGGCGCTGCGCGGAGAACCTTGGAATGCAGAGTCGATGCGGGGGTTAAGATATTGGTGGGTGATGGTAACAAGCCGTGCCTGCTGTCTCAGGAAGGAAGGTTGAGTGAATGAAGTTCGGTACCGATTTCGGGAATGCGGCGGCGCTGGCGAGGGGTAGATAGTGGCGTTAGCAAGTGAAAGGGTTGAAGGGCGATGAGGCAGAGAAGGTCGAAGGCTATGATATATGAGGACAGCGGCTCACCCACCCTACAACGACGCCGCCCGGGGTTTCCTTGCCGATTTTTGCGGCGCCTGTCATGGGTAAGGCCAGATAGCTCCGATGTTGTACATACTAGGCCAATTCTGTTGCTAAAGCCTCATGTAGTCACACGGTTACATCGTGGGGTCGGCATAAGTGTAGCTTGCGCCAGTCCTGAAGTCTCGTAGGTCGGGATGGCGGGTGTTTCGGCTAACTGGGATGATAATATAAATATATTAATATCAGCACTAACAGGGAGGGACTTGGTGAGACCAAACGCCAGTGGGCGTAATCCCCGAGCATTAAGTCCACGAATCTTGAATCTCCCGGAGCCAAAGTGCGTAGCTGTAGATGAATGGTCGGTTGCACTCTCTCCCGCCGAGGCAAAAATATAAAATATGTTATTGTAGCTTCGCCGATCCCTCCCCTTGCCAACTGCCGTGGAACCGCAGGCACCGTAAGTATAAACTCTTGGAAACTCTTGGAATGCGCTACCCTTACATTCATGAATATACGGGAGATACGTGCGCTTCATTTGTGGAGCTGGAGGTATGCCTCGCAAGGCTGGGTTAAACCCAAGCTCGTCATGATGGACCGAATCCCGGAAAATCCGGCATCTGCTAAGTTCAGGCTAAAAATGCAGTGGATCCAGTGAGGTTTCGTCGGCCCGAGTTCCAGTATTCGGAGGGAGGATAGGGTGTTTTGGTGGATTTGTTCGGGGACGGAGATTTAGGTGGTCCGATTTTCGTGGCTGAGCAGGGGTGAGGCAGAGCGCTGCACGTGAAGTAGAGCCGCACCTTATTTACATGTCACCCTACCTCACTCGTGCATGCTTAGACAGTTCTTGTGCGGACTTCATGATGAAATGGAGCGTTGTAGAGTTTAAAGTACGATAGTACTGTGGAACGTTTAACGTCGTCTTCCTTAGGATATCAAATGTCCACATGCCACATAGGCATTCGAAGAATATCAAAGTCCGTTTGGACGGGAGAAGTTGCTGCACTCGAAAGCCAGCCATAAGAAAACCGGTGAGGAAGCGTGAGAGAGACCGCAGTTTTGGATACGAGAGCAGAAACACACACAACTGTCATACATCCACTATTCCTACGCCATAGCTTCGTCCGAAAGACCTAAAAGTTGTCCTGCATTTACAAAAACACTGTTCGATTGACCCCGAATAGACCCCCGAAATGGAACCCCAGCTGGTGGGCTGGAAAGTGGTGGAGTTGTATAGTCAAGACTAAGCTTCACACCCCATCATGAAACAACCAATCCCTGTTGACTAGGGCCACAGCCTGCATCCTAACAAACCTATTCCCTTCCCCAGGGCGGTACATTTTAGGCATCCTACCCGTTCATGGCGAGGGCATGAAGGATCCAGCCTGGGCCAGCCATCTGAAACTGTTCACGGTTTCTTTCGTCGTTATGAACGACTTGGATCGTGCTATAGGAGACGCAGATCAGTTACCAAGTAGATGTTTTGGTCCAAACTGAGCGACGTAACTGAATGGAGATTTTGTATCGATATGCAAAACTGTTATTGATGTGTGCACATCCAAACCGAATGTTTTAAGTCCCTGTACATGCTCGGAATATGGTACATGACAAGGAGTACCCGAGTGCCGATAACCTTTGTGGGGGCTGTAACTAGACGATATTTGTGGGGTGGTAAGGGTGTTCACTCTCCATCACTCGCCATGGTGGTGGCATTCCCTCATAGTTTCGTTTTCCGTTTATTTTCTTGCGGAGGCGGCGTGGCTCAACGGTGTAGTCTCCACCCGAACCATTATTGTAGAACCATGGCTGCAAAGTACCCTGAGGTCGAGACTCAGTCACGGCACCTCCGCCCCCTCTTTTTTAGTCCCCCACCATACATACTGCTGCACTGCGTTTTTTGTCAACACTCAGTTCGTATTGTCGATATCGTTTGTCACACTCCTTAGCATCTCTTGCTGTTACGTTCGGTCGGTAGGCTACTCCTATGGCATCTCCCATTTTTAAAACAATTTCTCTCAACACGTACAACTAAGACTCCACGTAAGAGAGACGACGTCAAAGTATGATTGGATTACTTCTAGACTCTCGACTGCTCGATTTCTATGTCATGTGGTACTGTCTACAATTGATCTATCTGCATCATTGCGCAGCTTTGTAGCTTAGAATAACCCACAGATTCTTATTCTCGTTGTTAGCGATTCTCGCTGCTAGGAACTTTAACCTTAGGTCAGTAAAGAAACATTGTCTGGTCGCCGGTCCCAGAGGTTAGCAGAACAAGTACCGGCTTTTTCTAGTCTCGGACGGTGTACAACACTCTGAGACTAGGCTTTCTCTTCACTGACTCTATGCTACATACTTCAGCAGAAAGATAACCACGTCATCATCACATTACACTGTGATCACATCACACCTACGGCCAGATGGTCAAGGGGATCATGTTAACGCCCTTAAGCTTACCAGCATGAAAGTCAACCGACAATAACCTCACTAAGTCACAGACGCTGGTCAAAATCCCAACTCCAGCCTTGGTGCACATCTAGCGTGAATGGCAACCAAAACAACCTCCATGGCCAGACAGATTCGCAACCACAAAAATACTTCACAAAGACAACCATGTCATTACCGCATTACACCTCGGGCCATATCGATCTATGGCCGGATCCTCGTTGTCACCAGTATCAAGATCATTGGCACTGGTCAAAATCCTAACTACAGAATTCAGCGTCAATAACCTCAACCACCAGACTGAATCGCACCTGCCAGCCTTAATATACATCCACACAAAAATAACCTCCACCACCAGGTGGAATCACACGCCCACCTGGGCGCTATATTTACTATAAGCCCCTCCCTTCTTTCCCACATACCATCCATCTTCCTCACCACCATGCCACGCACCACATCATCACGCCCCAAACCCCGCCGCACACCCTACAGCCTTCGGGTACCAACCGTCTCTCCGCTGACCCCACCCCCAAAACGACTCATCGACATCACCCCACCCTCTAATGGTGGCGAAAGGAGGTCCCCTCTGTGTTTTTACAACACATGGGCCTCCTACCGGGGGGTTTGTCCTTGTAAGTATTTCTTGCCCTACTCTAGATCTATGTTTCTGACAGAATTTGTTTACAGGCGAAGGATGCACCGAGGGCGAACACTTCATGCCCAAATTCGAGGGGATGAAGTGTTGCCTCGGTGCATTGTGGCATCCGACGTCGCCGGGGGTGACGGAGTTTTCTTGGACCGTCACAAGCACATGGGATGATGATGAGGGGGAGAGTGAATTCGGTTTGTGGCAAAGCTAATTCTATCCTTGAGATGGCAAGCATTACTAACGATGTGTGCAGAGTTTGCGGGGGAGGAGGAGACGAAGGGGAAAGAGGAGGATGAGGAGGAAAAGAAGCAGAAGTTTGCCCCAATGGTGGCGGAGGGGGTGCATCAGAAAGAGTAAGTTCCTGAGCTGATGGAGTAACGATCAATGCTAACGATTGGAGTAGTTTCTGGAAAGTTTGGGGATGAAAAGGGGGGGATATGGTGGTGGAAATGTGTTTTTTTTTTGTTTTTGCTCATGAATTGATTTTATTTTCCATTTAACTTTTGCGTGTTGGTGATTTCGTTTATGCTCAGTGTGGACTTTATCTAAGAGGTGATGAGTACCTATCCGGCCATTCAGGACAAACGCTTGCACAGACATTTAAAAGTATGATTCATATTTTCGAGAAGCGAGCCTTCGAGCGACGAGAAAATCAGGCTACGAGAGGAGATTCATATAGCCATCGTTTGACAATTAATTTTGGACGCGTTTCTCTGAGGAGGCACAAGCTTGCAACAATAAAAAGAGGGGAGCCACCAGTGAGATTCGAACTCACGAACGTCCGCTGAAGGTATGCAACCAACTGCAACCACTCGTCCTCGTATCTAGACCCTACATCAGCGGGAGGTCATACCACTAGACCATAGTGGCTCGTGGTGTACAACGCTGGTTTCGAAATTATAAACCTATAGACCCCACCTCTTAGGGTGTGAACATAGAGTACAACAAAACAACACAAACACAAAGCAACATGATAATTCCTTTGATGAAGAGTTAATAGAGCTTCTTGGTGTAATGATTACATTAGCTGAGGAAAATACGAGGTTGAGAGTCGGCATGTTCGGTATGTTCCCTTGGCGATCGCAAGACGATCTTCACACAACTCCATCCTTCCACTCTTTCATCCTTCTCTAAAACTTCCACTTCTTTACTCGCAAATGCAACCAAACATCGCAAACGAGGCTCTTTTCCCAACAGGTAGGCCTCCGCAACTCCGTCAACAACTCTCGGCACATCATGGCTGTTGGAAATCTGCTCAACCCCGCACCCGAGTCCGGCCGAGGACCGGCCAATTTGGTCTTGTCACTTGTATATAGAGAGACCGCTTGTCAGACTTAATACACTATCGCTTTTAGACCTGCTCACAGCGCCCGCTACCATTTCCAATAGGTTATGAGCCCGGCCAGCGCAAGATGTGAGTTAGTCTAAGACTTTCACCTGAGGCCCATACCAGGCCTCCCGTCCATGAAGTTCCTTGCTTCTACTCAAGAGAACTTCCGGTTTATTTTCTAAGGTCTACACCAGACCTTCCGAGAGTCTGCAAGCCACCCTAGCAGCTGACCTTCTGATCTTCCGGTTTATTTTCTGAGGTCTATCCTAGCCTCCGGTAATGAGGTTCTGCCATCGGAGAACCTCCCGTCTGCTACCTTCGCTCCGAGATCCCCCACCAGTTGTGCCGTTCTAGAGGTTCCGGCACCACCGGTGAAGTTTCCGCTCTGAGGTCATACACATCCAGATTCCGACAATTCCTGTGATTCCAATACATCATTCGTCCTTCTTAACTCCCAGCACCACCACTGAAGTTCCCGCTCTGAGGTAATCTACACCTCCCGTTCCGAGTTTGGCCCCTGCTAGGCTATCTACTGATTCCGAAGTTCCTGCGGCATTTCCTTTCTCTTCTCCGAACTTCCAGTCTATTTGTTTGTTAGTGCTAGCGGTAGCCGCCGCAACTCGGAGGTGAAATATATCAACCCTGGTCCGACTATCCCAACACGGTCAAACTGATGCATATATGCATCAGGTTTGTTTGTTATAATCATACTGTATTCATTCGGCTTAGAGTATGACAGGCCCCAAATCCCCAACGCCTCCGGGCAAGCCGGTTAGATGGCGAAGCTCCGCTTCTGCTACCCATCGTGCCCTTCTGACAAAAGAAAGTGAAACGATTGGTAAGAACAAAAGAAAAGAAACTGAAGACAAAAACCACTGAACCAGAGACCCCCGAAGAACCTCACTCCTCCACTTGCCTTGGCAGGAACTAGCTATCGGTTCGACCAATCAGGTTGCTTGCGTTCAGTCAGGACATAGACACAAGCAAAGTGGTTGGCTGCTACTCACTTGGGTGGGAACTTCCTGACATTATTACCCACCAGGAAGTCCATCACCGCTTGATCACACTTCTCTGTGGAAAACAGCTCAGAGATATGCACGTACTGGCATCTACCCGCTTTCCAGCCTGTCGCCTTCCCCACCTCTTTCCAGAGCACTTTCTGCTGTTTTGTCCACTGCCTGCAATGGCAAAAGAGCTGCTCCCGCATCTGCCTGCTCTATCTTCACTCATGCCTCCACACCATCACCACTTGTCGTCGTCTCGGTACCTGAACCGTTTTAGGTATGTGCCCACATGAGCAGACCCACTCTTCAAGCGGTAGAACTGTATTTCTAATGACTTCACAGTTACCATCGGGATTGATCTCTTGCTTCCTGTCTTGCCCAAGAGTCTCTAGCCGAAGTACTTGCTGTACCTGTTGGCCTCCCAGTTTGTTTTTGTGGCTGATCTTGCCTCAGAGATCTATCTGATTCTAATTGCAGCTGAGGAGTATACTTGTTCCCGTATCGTATCTGCTCTGTGGTCCTCTTTGGTCAGATTTGCATTGCGATCAGCTTCCATATGCCCAGGGAGGCTGTGTATCCTGGAACCCAGTGGATCTCCGTTTTGATAATGCGATGGCAAAGAATCCTTGCGTTGTGGTTAATTTTTTTGGCATGTAGTTGTCCTGGTCCACACTCTAGATTCTCCGTTCATCAGATGGCTACCTACGTGTCCCTGAACACTGCAATCTTTGTTATGCAGTTTGCCTGCTGTATGTCTCATTTCTTGACTGACTCCCCAAGTACGAGTCTGATTGCCCAAAGCTCGGCAGTATAGACATCTATTCGCCCAGTCCCGAGGCGGCTGCGGAAGGACTTCCTGCCATTGCTGTACTTTCATTTGATAGCGGCTCCTACTAACTCTCCCATCATCCATTCGCGATCCTTTCTTTCCGCCGCATTCAGACCCCCAAACCTACTTTGGCCTCATTCTCTCTCGTCCAGTATGTCAGTTCGATCTTAGCAGCGTCGTCATTACTCAGTATAACAGTCCTGCCACCAGGTTCTTCGCCAGGGTTGGGCCAGCGTATGGTTTCTGCCTGCGGACCCTGTTCGTACCCTTTCTTGATCACTCGGCATATTGGTGTACCTGACGTAGGGTAGTCTATACATCTTCTTTAGCTTGGAACCATCAAACGTGTTTGCCAGCATGGCTGTAAATCATTGTTTCCTGGAATCCAGGGCCACTGGTACAGGTGTGAGCCCTGAATGTCTAATAAGTGCACCCAGTGGAATCGTGGGCATGGTACCTAAGGTCAACCTGGCTTGTCGATTGAAAGGAAGTTGAAGGTCCTCTTCTCAGCCTTTATCTTTTGGGCCTCACCAGAGCTCACTTCCATATAGTGTGACAGCTTGGACTCAAGCTATTTGGACTGCTCTAACCCACTCTGGAATGATTCCGTGCACTCATGTTAGCATGTAGAGTCTCACATCTGCAGCTTTGGCCTTCTTCATGCATCGGTTGTGGTGCTCTCTGAACGTCAGGTTGGCATCCATTCAGACTGCGAGCAACCTTGCTGCTTCTTTGTTGAACTGAACGACACTATTTCAAATCTTGATTTTGTCTGTAGGTTTGGGCCAAAAGTACTTCTTGTATCCTCATGTTTGTGTAAAGAGTGCTGCTTCCGTCAGCGCAGTGTCAATCTGGAGATTCAGTGTACTGGCCCATTCAATGCTCACCGCCATGCACACTTTGAATTTCTTAACAATCTGGTTCAAGTTACTCACGGTTGCTATCGACCCGATGTCATCCATGAAAGAGAGGCCTTCAACATTCCAGACTCTCTCTTCCATCCATTCCATCAGCCCAGTGGTATATATTGCGAAGAGAATTGGCAATACATGATGGCACTGCGGAACACCTGCTTCCACCAGTTTGCTCTGCTTGACGTCGCCTTCGATCACCATCTCCACCTTTCTTACAGTAAGACAGCTCTCAGTCTATGTTATGAGGTCTCTATCTCTCCGCTTGGTCTTCATTGTGTGAATCAGCCTCTCTCTTGCTATGCTTGAGAATGCAGCCTTCATATTTATTAGGATGACCCCCACGATGTTGTGTTCTTTCCATGCTGTGTATCCTCTGTCGACCATGATTGCTACAGCGTCGAGGGATTACCTTCTCTTTCTGCTACAGAATTGACTCTTGCTGAGTAGTACTCTTCTTTCTGCCTCATCGGACAACAGTTCGGCAACTACTTTCTCGACCACATTTTCCATGCAGCTGAGGAGGCAGATCGTACGGTACAACTTGAACTTCGTGTAGTCATCTTTTCCAGACTTTGGTAGTAACTTGAAGACCTCCCTTGTACGCTTCAATACAACAGGGTGTCGACCCGTTTGGGAGGCTGCCCTGGTAAATCCCACTATTCTCCCTCTGTTCCACTTCCAGAGGAGGAGGATGGCCATCAACGACAACTTGTTTGGGTCTGCAGCCTCCTTGACTGTCTGCGAGAATAGGGCCCATTTGACTGCTTGCTCAGCACTCTGTTCGTATGCTCATCCTGCTAGGGAACGTTTGTTGTACTGATCGTCATTATTTTGGGGAAAGATCTCCTGTTGGGGCATCACCTCCTTCCCAGTGATAGAGCTTGCTTGCTTTCCCTCTCTCTGTCAACACTTCCGCAGTCGGCCCCACTTGATGGTTGATGAACTTTGCAGTCCTCCAAACCTCACCACCCCTGAGGTTCTGTAAATAGTCTTTCCACATTCAGCTCTTAGACTGCCGGATTGACATTTGCAGGTCTGCTTTCGCTGAAGCCGCTGCTCCTGACCTTGGTCCCCTTCTCTTTTCTCTTTCAAGTGCACTTCTCATCTCCCTAATCTCACCGTTCCACCATCTCTCAGATCGGAAGCACATCGTTATTGTCTTCGCAATGGGATAAGCACTTTGCTCAGTGCATCATGGTACCAATCGGCCTCCCGCTTGATCTCATCCCCTGTGCATTTCTCATCTTGAAGGGCTCTCTTTTTCTCGAGTTCCCTGCAATATTTCTCCACCACCTTCTCGTCCTTCTATGACATAGTAGCTAAGTTCCACCCTATGATCTGTATTCCACCTGCATCCTCCTGCATCTTTATGTCCACCTCACATTGTAGATCTTATGGTCGGAGCCTGTGACATACATTCCCTGCAGAATCGTCTATTTCACAATATGTTAATTGGCCAGGATCAACTCTCTGATGGATGTACCCTCCCAGCCAACTCTCGTCCAGTAATGAGTGGGCCAGATATGTTTCCCAATCTCCACTCATACGTGACTATGATTCCAGTCACCTCCTGATATGTGGAATCTCTCAATGTTGTACATCTCGCGTTCCAGCTGTGACTGTACGAATTCAAGTCCATAGTGAGCACCGTACCACCACCCTGCCGGATAATACTGTGCCAGTTTGACTTCCTCCCTGGTATCTCTACTTTCTTCATGTCTCCGTTCGTAAACACTGATTATCATCGTCCTTTCCTTGCCCCTCTTCATTTGACCTCAGTCACAATCACATCGGGATTCCCACATCTGCCTAAATCTGTTCGTTTGTCAATTGTAAGGCCGCTTACCTTGCATACTGCTGTCCAAACTCTCTTTCTTTTTCTAATATCGTAACCCTGATGGCTGATTCCCACTCCTCCTCTATCTTCCAGTGGCTCTTGCAAATATATTAAATCTATTGTACATTCAACTCCCATCTCTACCGCAGCCATGATCCTTACCTAAGACCTGGTGCATTTGTGCTAAATTACTCTGATAGTTGAAAGCAGCAGCTGACATTTAAACCTCTACTGTGGTCTCGGCCATGATCACCTTACTGTCTTCCTCCACCACCTCTTTCTCTCCAGGTCTTCCTCCCTACTCGACTGCAGGCTGCCCTTCCTGGTGTTAGCTATCCTTTGTTTGCCTGGTGCCAAGTGCCACTGTATTTGCCCCAGTTGCTCCTCCCACTCGATGCTCGGTTGGTTCCTTTCTCCTGCTTCCACTGCTTTGAGCTGCTCTGATGGCTTCAGACATGTTTGGACACCTTCCACTGAATGCGATTCAGATCCATTTGCAGTTCAGACATTTCTCTTGTGTATGACTGCAGAGTACACCTTCCAGCAATGTTCATCCCACAACATGGCACTGATGCTCGCTTGTTCGGCGCGGTCCTGAGCAGTAGCCACACCTGGGCTGACTGCTGCTAGACTTGCTCTCGATATGGCCCCACCTGCAGCCTAGCTCACACATGCTGTCAGGGCCCGCCATGATATACTAGTACGGTTCGACCTTTAATATTAACCCTGAGGAGGTGACCCCGCTTTCGAATACTGAATGGGCTACCTTTGCCCCCTTCACAATAAAGACCACTGATGACTCAGATGCTTTTATCTCTCCATACTGTTGTCTCTCCCTGATCAAGCAAGGGTTTGATAGTCATCTCACTTTTGCAGGGACGGCGACTCCTTTGTTTTCTGCCTGGATTTCTTCTCTCATCTTCTGTGGACCTTTGGTGCCTCTGCCCATGTATCTTACTAGTGGGATAGTGCGGATCTTCAATCTCTTCCATTATTCATTCCCCTCTACATGAATGATTGCTTTGTTGCCTGACCTATCTATATTGATCAATGATGATGACATCTTGGTACACGAGTGCCATCTGAGCTGTTGTATTCTGATACATGATTGTGGTTATTGTACCAGTGGCATTTCTCCATGCATATATGATTCAGATGTGGGCCAGAGCTTAGTGCCAGAACAGTACTCTGTTGATTGCGGATGCGACTTCATGGTCCATCTTGTTTGGCAGGGTGACACTCACTTCTGTTCTTAGGATCAGGTGCCTGTCTGCCATGCTCGAGTCATTTGTTGGGGCTGAGTCTGGTCTGCTGGTGGTCACTGCATTAGCTCTGGTGGCCTTGGCAGACGCAGCTTTCCACTGGCTATACGGTGGGACTGTCTACCACTGTCTAGTTGATGTTGGCTTTGTTGTCTGTACTTGTGCTGGGATTGGGATTGGAGTTGCGACCGAGATCTAGGCTGAGTGTTACACATCACAGGTTGTACATCCCCAATGGCCACCGGACCGTGGTCACCTACGATCACTTGACGATAGCTGTATCGGGATGGTACAAGCACCATCCCTGGACGTCAGCAAAACTACATAGATTATCACTCTCATCCAACGAAATTAGATGAGCTGTCATGCAGTCAACCACACCACTGGTAAGCAATTCAAGGTGCTGATTGGGGCGATGCTCTGTCAGCTCATACCATCGATAATGCGATGACAGCTTAGAGGCTGTAGATAGGAAAGCACCTGCATTTGCAGCGAAGCTGACGAAGTCTCTAATGTCCCTCACGATTGAAAGGATACCATTCGCTTGGAACCAAAGAGATCGAAAGGATACGATAGGTACGGACCACAGAAGTCCGAAGCACTGATATCAGTAGGGGTTCTATTCGTCTGAGTTAGAGATCTAAGCGGAAAGATGCGGAAGGTCCAGAAGAGCACTGAAGGGCAGGAGGGGCATTGTTGCCAAAGGAAGGTTAGGTAGAGGAGCTCATGAGAAAAGCGTTGATAGAAGCAATTATTAGAACAAGAGGATAGAGGAATAAAGACCTCTAGAATCTCCGAGGGTAGAAGGGGCAAGCTTCCTGACAAGGAGAACAAGCCTTAACAATATACGCATTGGAAAGTCAAACATCTTTGTCTTGAACATTTATCTTTAGTGACTTTCACATCCTGAGCGAATCTTCATAACCTCTATTCCAAGCAAGTCCTGAAAGCAGTAAGGATACTACTTGTACTGGTAAACTTGGGATGACGCTCCCGGTGTTACATTATATTGTTAGCAAAGAAACACTTCTGTTGAAGCTATCATTCTACCCTCCAAGTGGTCAAAGGTTCTTGACGCTTATGCGGTTTTATATTCCAGATATTGGCTGCCATATCTCACAGGGAGTGCTGGCACCACAAACCAGATTTCGATCTCTTTACCAGCTTGAAAAGAGGGTCTCTCCCTAGGGAAAGCTATCACTGTGAGCTTGTACGAGAAGAGCACTACATCCAGTTAGCATTAGCTGTCACTATCTATCGATCGAAAATCCAAGCATTATATCGCGCACACCTCCGATAGCAGCAATCCCTCCCATACCTCAAGATAGTCATCCTGCTAGCCCTGATCAGAACCATCGTCCTCCCAGACTTGTGAAAGCCCCACGTACCAGACTATAAACCTTCGTTACAGTTACAACAGGAAGCTGGTGCTAGGTTCCTTGTTGATTGGCACCTCGATTTAGTCCCCTTCTTCAGAACTTGGAGCTTTTATAGCAGGATCTTTCAAGAACAAATCTGGGTCATACTCTGAGCAATGACGGACGCTGAATCTGATACAATGATGGGGGAGGCAGTGATGCTGATACGAAGGGAAAGTGCATGGGTAGTAGCAGGAGAGAAAGAGAAAGAAGTAGCCCATTTTGAATCCATTGTGCGGAATGATAATCCTGAATGGGGGGTCCCTTTGATAAACAGCTTCGAGTCAGAATTGAACCGAATGGATGCATTGATTACGCAGACTCAAACAAGTAATATCAAAATCAGAGAGGCACTACCTGAATTGGGCAGAGCATACGAAGGCCTAGTGTACAGGCATCACGATATTAATGATGCTGTGCCGTCTGGAGTCGATAAACTGCAAAGGGTAAAGCTAGAATATTACTCAGACATCGTTGCCCAGTCCCTGGTATTTGCGGCCAATGATAGTACTGCAATTGCCATCGCGAAGGCACAGTTATCCAAACCATCTGGGGAGCTACGCCTGGCTCTTGAAAAGCAGATACAGGCCTCATCAGCAGCGTGGACCTCTCTCTCTGGTATATTGGAAAAAAGGGAAAGAACCCACGAAAGGGTCGCTCTCCAAGTACATACTCAGTCAGAAGAACTTACCAGTGTCAAGCGGAAAGCCAACGAAGAGGCCAAAAGAGTACCAGAGCTCAAGAAGAAGGCTGACACTGAGAAGAAGCAGAGAGAAAGCGATATAAGGAGGACTGGAAGGGACATAGAAAAAATGTTTCGGGAATTGACAAGGACCCTTATGACTAGGCTATGAGAAGAAACCACCAAGAAATCTTAGAAATGTCTAGCAAGGTCTGTCCTTGCACATCAAGAAGGAGATATCAAACCAAGTGACGAAGGCTTTTGCCTTCGTTACTGTATAGGAACCAAAGGAGAAGGATACTGGGTTAAAGAGGCCCTTACTCGAGACCCTGAGGAATCCCCACCACTATCAGGAGGTTCTGGTTCAGAATCCGGCTTATCTGGCTCTGAGGATGAGGAAGGAGGGGGTGGTGGTGGAGGTGGTGGAGGGGATGGTGGAAGCGCAGGAGGCGTAGGGGGAGGAGGCGGAGGAGGTGGGGGTGGCTGTTAGGGGTTCTCCCTTAGCAGGTGCACGAGGTACGGAGGATGTCCATGGCAATCCGTGTTCGGCCACCTGTCACTATGGCTGATCGATGTCACACCCACAGTTCATCCCATCCTCTGAGCGACAAAGTCCTATGTGACATACATGCCTATCCAATACCGAGCCCTGGCAAAGCGGAATGATTAACCCTTGCATGGGCAGTGCACCTTCTCGATCCAACAGCAATAGTCATGACACTTAGCTGGCAGATACATCAGTTAAGGTGGTATGCTATTATATGCCTAGGTCCAAGATAGTTAGGAACGTTATGAGTTACTGAAACACAATCACGTCATTGCGGGGACTCTAGGGTCAGCCGTGCATGATTGTTTCGACCAGAACTACTTCACCTTATCAGCAATATGGGGCAGCCAGCTAGAGCGGGGTACGCCTCTACACTGTCCGGCATGCACACGTCAGAGTTGAGAAGCGGAACTTTACCATGGGGATAACTATACAGTCTCGGGACTCCATATATTAACTTCACCCTGGTAGTTAAATCTTCCTATTGAGAACTTGTGTGTGGGTCGACTTCCCGAGTAACGGCAGATCGTAGGTGGTCTAGTCCAACATAAGACGCAGCCCTGCAATGGGAGTAAAAGCCGTCGTGATGGGAGGTGCGATATGTGGCATAGCAGCGGCTGGTCCCGACGCAAGTCTATGAGGGTAAATATATCCCTGCAACCCACTATCCAATTTAACATCGAGTCGAGAGATTTAAGAGGAAGTGATGGTTCGATGAACGTGTCAGTTTTCGTTGCTGAAACCTGTTTTCTGCGTAAGCATACAGACCAGAAGAAAAGCAACCGGACTTAGTTGTTACGTGGCAAAACCATGTGGCATGAGGATAACCTACAGGGATGCCTCGCACTTGAGAAAGTTGCGAAAATCAAATCGAAAAAGAGCGCAACCTACCGAGATCGAGTAACCAGCCTAACGATCGGAGGCCATAGCTACTTTAGTACAAACACCGAAGTCATAGAGAGTATACAAGTAACTCACTCTCTAAAAGAACCGCCTTTGCACCTGCAAAGTAAAACAGCAAGCTCTAGCAGCAATTCACAGTCAGAACACACCAGCACACAAGAACCTAAAATATTATTAAGTTTTCTACTCTGAGAATATATTATTTTATGAGTTACTTTAGAGATCTCTATTCTATTGTTCTTTACGCTCACGCACACTACAAACGAGCCATTACTCCATACGACTATCGTATTGCGAGTATCTTTATCTATACGTACGACATCGAGTACGAGTATTTGCACTGGTTTTACACCCGTGAACTTCCTTCCGAATACAACAACCTACCGGTCTGAGACTACGAGGACTGGTCCGATTTTGACGACTCCAAAGATTATCTTCAGGATACATACGACTTCTGAGGAGTAGGTGGCTATACTTTATTGCTAAGTATCCCCGTAACAGAGGTGGAAGCAGAGGAAGTAATACAGGGGGTTTACATCCAAGCCAGGTACCTTTACCTTCTTCTCGCGTCACAGACTATGACACGCCACCTCCCAACCCTTGTATGCCAGCAAGGTCCTCCAAGAAAGGCAAACTGAAAATGCCCCCTGTCTTCAAAGGGAATAAGAAGGATCCCAAAGAAATATATCGAAGGTAGTTTCGATCAGTCGAACGTTATGTGCAGTATTTCCGCAACGAATTCCACGATGACATCGATAAGATCGTCTGGGTTGGAGGGCTCTTGGAACACAAGGCTCTAGATTGGTAGGATAACCGCGAAGAAGACATGAAGAAGTTCTTTCAGGTTGATAACTGGAACTCCTTCAGCAGTACGATGGAAGAAAGGTTCATCGATAAGTAAGAGGAAGAGAAGTCCCTGCGAACGATGAATAATCTAAAGTCTACTGGGGATATTGAGGACTACCTAACGAAAATGGAAACCCTCAACTTCCGAGTGTGTCTAAGCGGAACCTCTTATAGCCATTCCCTTAATCAAGGAATGAATGAAGAAATTTTGGATCGAATATCAACTGCAGAGGTATCACCCAAGGATGATACAGGCTCCATGGAATTAATGAGGCGAGTGGGTGCATCATATGATGATCGGTTGGCAGAAAGGAATAGGTCTTATCAGAACTGTGACAACTCCCAAGGCAAGAAGGAAAATAAGCGGAAGAGAGATGAGCACCAGGGGAAGGACAAGAACCAAGAAAAGAATCCAGAAAAAGACAACGGTTCTGACCCCAAGCAATCTCGAACTGAGAAGAAGGGACCGAAGCC
Source organism: Wilcoxina mikolae CBS 423.85 (assembly GCA_014904905.1). Classification (NCBI taxonomy): domain Eukaryota; kingdom Fungi; phylum Ascomycota; class Pezizomycetes; order Pezizales; family Pyronemataceae; genus Wilcoxina; species Wilcoxina mikolae. The sequence continues at coordinate 205,546 of MU122221.1, read as the reverse complement.
TATTCACACTGATAAGGCCGAAGCCCTGAAAGATATTCCTGAAAGTCTGCTCGAAGCAAGAGCCAAGCGCAACGAATGCAAACGTTGTGGATCCTCTGAGCATGATCGATGGTTTTTCTGCAAGAATCCCATCAAGGCTTCATCTAGCAAGAAGAAAAAGAAACTCAAGGATAAGAAGGAATCTCTGAAGCAGGAGTCTACAGCCTCCAGTTTGAAAGTCAGACCGAGGAGTTTGGCTAATAGGATCACAGTGTCTGCTACTCACGCACCCTCCAGAAGGTTGTACAAGATAGACTCTGATGGTATGGAAATTGACGATTGAGAGATGTTGGGTTTCTTATATCTTTTCTTAAGTTTTAGGATTGCGATCTTTCCTTTCAGATATAGACACCCACAGTTGTTGTATCTTGAGTATAGTTTAATGAGAAATGACTTCTTTCTGTTCTTATAAAAGGGTACCTGAGGATGAGTTCAGTACTCGAAATATGCTGGTCATATAGTACCCAAAAGCAAACATAGGACTATCACATTACCTTCGAAAACACACCCTCATATCCCATACACATACTAAGAACCACAACCCGTTGCGGTTGAAGCTGTGTCGAAAGACAGTTCATTATAGTTTCCACACGAAAAGAAGGAAAACGCAAGGCCTCGGCCGAAGCACCTCAACTTGAACCCAAGAAAGTAAAACAACTACCCCCAGAACCAAAGATGGGTTCAAGACCCACAGTACACATGTTTGCATCATTCAAGGACAAGAAGAATGTCCTGGGAAGAGTCCTTCTGGACACAGGGTGTGATACACCTATGATGTCAAAGCAGTGAGCGGAGTCTAATGGTGTTCCATTGGTAACTCGAACAGAACCAAAGTCAGTTAAGAACTTCAATGGCATGATTTTAGAAGGAGCTGGATGGCAGTATACCTTTCCAGTTACTCTTCGGTATGAAAGTCATTATACCAAAGAAACCTTCGAAATCAGCCCTATAGAATCAGCAACTGATATGATGTTACCATACTGGTAGATCGTCAAGTATGGACCAGTCAGTGGGATCACTGAAGAAGGTGATAAACTCCAATTCACATCGAACCATTGCCATCAGCATTGTACAAAGGCAGCTGTTAGTACATTCTCGATTGAATATGACGATAGTATTCTCAAGTTTGGTACTGATCCATGATAAATTGGAGTGATTCAATCTATACATATCAATGCAGCAAACGAAATGGAAATCGATTGTGTCGAGCGAATCCCATGGCAGTATTGAGACTTTCAGTCGGTTTATAATGGAGAAACTGCCAAAACTCTGCCACCACATCGATCGTTTGATCATGCAATAGACTTCAAAGATGGGGAGCAACCTCCATGGGGTCCCATCTATGCTCTTTCTAAGAAGGAACTTTCCGTCCTTAAGGAATACCTAAAGGAACTGCTCGATTCTGGAAAGATACGTCCAAGCAAGTAACCAGCTGGAGCACCAATACTATTCGTCCCAAAGCCTCATAGAAGGGGTTTAAGATTGTGTGTGGATTACAGAGGACTCAATTGTTAGGGGTTTGCCCTTAGCAGGCGCACGAGGTACGGAGGATGTCCATGGCAATCTGCGTTCGGCCACCTGTCAATATGGCTATTCGATATCACACCAGCAGCTATCCTATCCTCTGAGCGACGAAGCTACGCATATCCAATACCGAGCCCGGACAAAGCGGAATGATTAACCCGCGCGAGAGCAGTGCACCTTCTCGATCGAACAGCGATAGTCACAACACTTAGCTGCCAGATTCATCAGACCCGTACACTTAGGGTGGTATGCTACTATATGCCTAGGCCCCCGATAGTTAGGGACGTCATGAGTTGATGAAGCATGATCACGCCATTGGGGGGGCTTTTGGGTCAGCCGTGCATGATCGTTTCGATCAGAACTACTTTACCTTATCAGCAATATGGGACAGCCGGCTAGAGCGGGGTACGCCTCTACACTCTCCGGCAGGCAC
>MU122221.1:178932-191925 GCA_014904905.1 Wilcoxina mikolae CBS 423.85 | reverse complement strand
CCGTACAATTGATATCTTTATCACGTATCCCCGTTTGCAACCGTATCTACGCATATCCATCCATACGAGGCCGTACACGGACGTACGTCCTTACAGGTGGGCAGAAGTATTGCAAGAGTACAATTTTAAGATTGTTTATCGAAAAGGAGCGGCCAACGGAAAGGCCGATGTGTTATCAAGGCGCCCAGAGTTCGCCCTAAGAGAGGGGGGTACAACTTCGGCAACCTTGTTAGGACCAGATCATTGGTTGGAAGTCGGAGCGATGGATCTAGACAATGAAGATTGGGAAGAAATCAGTTTGGCAGGATTTACGGTTAGTCAGTTGACAGAGACAGAGAAGGAAAAATTTAAAAAGGAAATTGGTCAGGATGAGGAATATCAAAGGATATTACGGAAGGTTCAGGAGAAGAATCAGAACGTTGACGGAATGTTTGGGATAGATGGAGAGGGAATGTTATGCTGGAAAGGAAGATTATATGTACCAGACGGTTTTCGGAAGGAGGTACTCCACCAGGAACACGACTCACGCATCGCCGGACACTTCGGTCGCGAACGCACCTTGGAACTCATCACAAGGAATTTCTACTGGCCTAAACTCGAAGACGACGTACGAGAATACTGCAACAAGTGTGACTCATGTCAACGAACAAAAACACCTCGACACGCAAAACATGGGCTGTTACACCCACTTGAACTACCATCCTCACCATGGAATTATATATCGGTCGATTTCATCACCGATTTACCGGAGTCCAACGGGAATAAGAATATCATGGTAGTGGTCGACAGGTTCACCAAGATGGCACACTTCATTCCCACAGATAAAAGAGAATCATCCACGGTTGCAAGGTTATTTCTCAACAATATCTGGAAGTATCACGGCATGCCTCTGGATATAGTCTCGGACCGCCACGCAGTTTTCACTGGTCATTTTCTCGCAGACTTATACTAGTTCCTTGGCATCAAACGATCAATGTCTACAGCTTTTCACCCACAGACGGACGGACAAACCGAACGAATCAATCAGACCATTGAACATTACTTGCGTACGTATTGCAACTACGAGCAGTCTAACTGGAGCGAAATATTACCTATGGCCGAGTACGCATACAACAATTCGAAGCATGCGTCCACGAAGATTACACCCTTCTACGCCAATTATGGGTATGAGGCACGTACGAATTGGCCAACGGAGGTTCAGTTTCGCAACCCCGGTTCAGAACTGTACGTACATTATATGGTCGAAGTTTATCGCCGTCTAGAACAACAGCTTGAGGAAACCAAGGAAAAGATGGGCCAGTACTACGATCGTAAACGACGCCCGGCTCCTCAGTACAAGATCGGAGATTTAGTTATACTTAACGGAAGCAATATTCAGACGAAACGGCAGTGTCGAAAGCTCGACGATAAGATGTACGGACCGTTCAAGATCATCAAGGTTGGAGGCAACAAACGATGGTGTCGATTGGAACTTCCCACTACATGGAAGATCCACCCTGCCTTCAACGTCGCTTTGCTCGAACCATATCGAGGTAACCCCCTAGAGAGGGAGGTACTCCCAATCGAGGCCGATGATGGCGGCTGGACACCTGAGTCAATTGTCGCCAGCGGACCAACGAATAACGATCACCGAAAGCATGTCTTTCTAGTTAAGTGGTCTGGCTATTCTCACGACGAAAATACCTGGGAATCATGGGAACATCTTAACGACGTCGCACCAGAACTCATCACCGAATACTACACCAAGAATCCAGCAATGGAGAAGCACTCTCGGTGGAAATCTCAAGGGAAGATAATTTTGGTACGAAAAAGAAGGAAATTATGAATTTCATTTGTTAAACTCAAACCGCGCTGAGTTACGTGGAGGTCATTATTATGTTTAAAAGAATATTTATTTTTATTTTTATACCCGAAGTTATGAGATACACGCTGTCTGAGTGGTATCTATTGTTTGAACACTTTTTACGATGGAGATTCTGTTGAGGCCACCAGAGCTAGAGAGGGAGGTACTGTTAGGGGTTTTCCCTTAGCAGGTGCACGAGGTACGGAGGATGTCCATGGCAATCTGCGTTTGGCCACCTGTCACTATGGCTGGTCGATGTCACACCCGCAGCTATCCTATCCTCTGAGCGACGAAGCTACGCATATCCAATACGGAGCCCGGACAAAGCGGAATGATTAACCCGCGCGAGGGCAGTGCACCTTCTCGATCGAACAGCGATAGTCACAACACTTAGCTGGCAGATTCATCAGACCCGTACACTTAGGGTGGTATGCTACTATATGTCTAGGCCCCCGATAGTTAGGGACGTCATGAGTTGATGAAGCATGATCATGCCATTGCGGGGGCTTTTGGGTCAGCCGTGCATGATCGTTTCGACCAGAACTACTTTTCCTTATCAGCAATATGGGACAGCCGGCTAGAGCGGGGTACACCTCTACACTCTCCGGCAGGCACACGTCAGAGCTCGAGAAGCGGGACTTTACTATGGGGATAACTATACAGTCTAGGGACTCCATATGTTAACTGCGCCCCGGTAGTTCAATCTACCTATTGAGAGCTTGTGTGTGGGTCGTCATTTCCGAGTAACGGCAGTTTTTGGTTGAGCTGGTCCGACATAAGCTGCAGCCTTGAGATGGGAGTAAAAGCCAACGAGATGGAAGTACGATACGTGGCATAGCAATGGCTGGTCGCCAATATAAGTCTATGAGGGTAAACATACCCCTGCAACCCACTATCCGATTTAACATTGAGTCGAGATATCAAAGAGGAAGTGATGGTTCGATGAACGTGTCAGCGGTCGTTGCCGAAACCTGTTTTCTGCGTTTGCATACAGACCAGAAGAAAAGCAATCGGGCTTATAGTGGCTATGTGGCAAAACCTGGCGGCATGAGGATAACCTATGGGATGCCTCGCACTTTAGAAAGTGCCGAACGTCAAACCGAACAGAAGCGCAACCTACTGAAATCGAGTAATCAGCCTAACGATCAGAGGCCATAGCTATCTTAGTACAAACACTGAAGTCATAGAGAGTAGACGAGTAACTCGCTCTATAAAAGAACCGCCTTTGCACCCGCAAAGTAAAACATCAAGCTCTAGCAGCAATCCACAGTCAGAACACACCAGCGGACAAGAATCTAAAATATTATTAAGTTTTCTACTTTAAAGAATATATGTCTTTACATTTTCGAGACCTTGACTTTATTGTTCTTTACGCACACGCACTTTGTGAACGAGCAGTCACTCATCACGATTTTTGGTACGCACGAGGTTTTATCTCGCACTACGACATAGCTTTCGAATACAGTCACTGGTTTTACACTGATGAACTTCCATCAGCTTACTACCTCAACTCCTCTGAGGATGAGGAGGAATCTTACTCCAAGTTCTTACACGACGAAGAAGATTTTCAGGATACCTACGACTTCTGAAAAGTAGGCGGCCTTACTTACGACGGTGTTCCGGTTATAAGTATCCCCGTAACATCAATCGCATAATGATTATGAACCGGTACCCTTCGCCACTCATGAACGAACTTAGGGACAGAGTGACTGGCTCAAAGCTCTTTACGAAGATTGAACAGAAAGCTGGTTACAATCTTATTCAAATAAAGCCTGGTGACGAATGGCAGACAGCATTTCGTACGAGGTATGGATATTAAGAATATTTGGTTATGCCCTTTGGATTGGCAAATGCACCAGCCTCATTCCAAGATATGATGAACGAAATCCTAAGAGATCTAATCCATCATGAAGTTGTGGTTTATATAGATGATATCCTTACCTATACCAAAGAGGATGTAGAGAATGTACGATTGACAAGAGAAGTCCTTCGTAGATTACAGGAAAACAACTTGGCTATAGCACCAGACAAATGCGAATGGCATCAGAAGCAAGTTGAATTCCTTGGGTATATCATATCGGGAGAAGGTGTCAGCATGGCAGAAGATAAGGTTGACACTATCCTGAAGTGGGAAACGTCAGACTCAGTCAAAGACGTTCAGTCATTCTTGGGATTTGCCAATTTCTACCGACGCTTTATCAAGGACTCAGACTTTTCGAGAATCTGCAAACCATTGACAGATCTAACCAAACAAACTGGTGAATGGTTTGATTGGAAGGCAAACCCATGCTGTCAACAGGCTTTCGATTTGTTAAAAAAGTATTTTACTGAGGCACCCATCCTTCGCCACTTTGAACCAGAGTATCCTGTGGTGGTTGAGACTGACACTAGTGACTTGAAGTTCGCTATCAGCGTGGTCCTTTCCCAAGTAATTGATGGACGATTACATCCTGTAGCCTACCACTCTCGAAAGATGGATAAGGCAGAGATTAACTATGAGATCCACGATAACGAGATGCTAGCAATAGTATCTGCATTTAAAGAATGGAGACGTTATCTCGAAGGTGCAGCCCATCAAATCAGTGTGTTTACCGATGACAAGAATCTTGAGTCCTTCACCACTACTACAATACTGAATCGGAGACAAGCCCGTTGGGTATAGGAACTAGCTGGTTATGATTGGAGGTAGTATTGAAGAAAACGAAAATCAACCAATACACCGCGTTTTAAGACCCGATCAGTTGGTACCATCTGAAGGGAAAACAGTCCAGGGGACAGCAGCAAAGCTACGAGGTGAACAGATAATGATTTCTTCTGCTAAGTTGAGGTCAATCCCAGTAGTCAAGTTCAATTCTTGGTTATTAGAAGCAGTGGTAGGCGCTGCAAATAACGATCTGCAGTAAGGAAAAAAAATACTCGAAACAGAACATTATTCAAAGGTAGCAGGACACAAGGGACAGGAAAAGATAATTGAACTAGTCCGAAGAAACTTCTTTTGGCCAGAGATGCAAAATCTCATCGAAGACTATGTCCGCTCATGCCCTAAATGTCAGAAGAACAAAGCAGCTCGTCACACTCGCTACGGACTTCTACAACCCCTCCAATTAGCGTACTGTCCATGGAATTCGATCTCTATGGAATTCATCATCGATCTACCTATATCTGAAGACTGTTCATCAGTCTGGGTTATCGTTGACAGATTCACAAAGATGGCACACTTCGTACCACTGAAAGATGGCGAGAAGCAAGCTACAGACCTCGTTAAGATCTTCCTGAGAGAAGTTTGGACATTTCATGGTCTACCATCAAACATAGTATCAGACAGAGATTCTTGGTTTGCCTCAGCATTTTGGTCCTCTTTGGTTGAAGCCCTTGGTATTCAATTGAAAATGTCTTCACCATTTCATCCATAGACTGTTGATCAAACAGAAAGAGTAAACGAAATATTGGAGTGTTACCTACGAAACTACTGCAACTATGAACAAGATAACTGGTTTGAGATGTTGCCAATGGCAGAGTATGCCTACAACAATCCACTCACCACTACGACTGGCATGTCACCTTGCTTTGCGAATTATGGGTTCGATCCTAGAACGAATTGGCCCATTGGAGCAGAATCAAAGAATCTGACATCAAGGAACTATGTTCATTGGATGTCAAGTGTGCATGACCAATGTCGAAAAGGTTTAGAAAAGACACAAGAGATAATGGGGAGATACCATGATAAACGTGCTAAGGAAGCTCGGAAGTATTTGGTTGGTGATCTAGTAATGTTACAGGTAAAGAACCTTGAGACCAGATATCCATCTAGAAAGCTGGATGCGAAGCTATATAGTCCTTTCAAGGTACTAAAGGTAGTCTCACCTACCGCAATAAAGCTTGAATTGCCTAAGCATTGGCAAATTCATAATGCTTTCCATGTTTCTCTCATTGAACCCTATCGAACGGCCACTATTCCCATTAGACCTGTACCAGAAACAGCTACCAGCGAAGGATACAAACTGGGTTACAATGTGGATGGCTACGAATACGAAACAGAAAAAGAGGTCAAGGAAATCATGGGCAGCCAGTAACGTATTTCTCGGTCTAACCGCCCACGACCTAGTAACCGATCACACAATCAAGAACGTAAGCGCCCGAGCAGGGGTTCATATTTACCCCGTCCCGGAACTTAATTTTCACCTCCTCACCGCACCACCGCAACCTTGAGCAGTGTGAATCGCAGAGAACTGGCCGCTGACAGGGAAAATGATATCCGGCGGGCCAATTGTGCGTATCTTACCGGTAAAGTGATATCCATCTCCTCAGCAGCCTCAACTTACGACATTCCATACGGTACAGTGCGAGATCGTCTCAGTGGCACTCAGCCCCATAGTACTGAACATGAGATAGAGCAGCTACTTACTCCGGAGGAAACGAAATCAATTGAAAGATTTTGCGAAGCTCTGGATGACCTGGGACACCCACTGCATGGAAAGATGGTCAAGGAATTTGCGATGTCTCTACTACCCCCGCAACGTCGCCACCAATTGGGCAAACATTGGATTACTCGCTTCCTGAACTGTCATCCTGCAATTACTAGCAAGTTTAGTCAGCGCGTAGATCGCCAGAGGGCAAATGCGAATGACCCTGTCATCCTGAGAGACTTCTTCCGCAAAGTAAGTTAGTTTAGTATCATTCAATATTTCTGACTAACTACCTGAATTGCAGATAGGAAAACTTATTAGAAAGCTCAATGCTTGTCCAGAAAACATTTACAATATGGATGAGAAGGGGTTCATACTTGGTCAGGGCATGAAAGTCAAGGTTATTTGCCGGAGAAGCCGAAGAAATCCCCGCTATAGTCAGAATGGAAACCGGGAAATGGTTACAGTTATAGAGTGTATATCTGCAGCTGGTAAGGTTATACCCCCCATGTATATCCATAAGGGTGGAAAGCATATACTAGGATGGCATGCTGGGGTTCAGGCTAAAGAGCGGGCTACCTTTGCTTGGTCATCCAAGGGCTGGACCGACAATGAATTAGGGTTGGAATGGGTGGAAAAGAACTTTGAAACATTCACAGCTCAAGTGTAGGTACCATCGCAATGCTCTTCTGCTCCTGCTGACTGCAGTAGTGCTAAGCAACAGCCGCGTATTCTTGTTCTTGATGGGCATGGATCACATTTGACATGGCAATTGTTCGATTTTTGCTTAAAGAGAGATATACACCCCATCTGTCTTCCTGCACACTCTACACACATTTTACAGCCATTGGATGTATGTCTCTTTGGCCCTCTATCACGCTGCTACAGAAATGAATTGGATCTGTGGATCAGGAAGGGAGGAAATGCCATCAAGAAGGGACAATTCCATGAGTAGATCTATCCCAATAATTTCGCTTTATTCATATTCTGACACTTCCTATAGGCTTGTAACCCGTGCCAGAGCTGCAGCATATACACACAAGAATATTCTGCATACATTCAAAGCCACTGGGATCTGGCCACTCAACCCCCGCAAGGTTTTCGAATGACAATCATGGAATATCACTCGCTCCGAAATGCCACCAACCTCACCCTCTGCTCCTCCCACTGCAACTCCTAGACAGCCCAGAGCCATAAGCAGGCTAGCACGCAGTGCTCTACACCTTGTCACTTGCCAAACCCCTTCCTCTCTAAAGCTCAAGGCCCTAATAGGACAGCTGGGAAGGTCTGCCCAGGGGGCACTTGCAGATAAGGAGTTGGGAGAGGAAATGGTGAAATTTCTTCACTCTGGAGCCAAGGATATCACAGCAGCTGCAGCCAGAGATCGGCATCACCTTGGCAAAGCTCGTGTGTATACTGCTGAGGATGTGGTGCAGCTCAGAGAAAAGAGAGAGAGGATTGATAGAGAAAATGCGGCCAAAGCCAAAAAGCGCCAGGATAAGGCTAAAGCAAAGGCAGCACCCTCTACAAAAGGAGTCAAGGGCTCAAAAAATGCGGAAAAGCAGGGTGTATGCTCAAAGAAGGTGCCTATAATTTTTCTTAGTGATTGGGAGGATGAAGAGGAAGAAATGGTGGATGGTAGGGGGTGGGATGAGGAGGAAAATGGGGGGGAGGAGGACTCTGTTGTATATATTGGTGATATGGAGGGCCCAGAGGATGCCCTAGAGCTTGGAAGTGGGAGAGAAGAGGTTGGTAATCAACCTCCAGTAGTTACAAGGTCAGGGAGAGTGGTTAAGACAGATCATTTGGTTCAATAAATGCCACCCACAGGTGGTCGGTTTCCCGGTCATGGACAGTCACCCAGTAAAATACGTTATAGCAAGGAGCGAAAGAAGGTGCTACATCATGATAAATGGAAAAGGTACCCAGACGAAGCAGATTGGACTGAGGAATCTTATGAGAACTTCGATGACCAAAGGTTATTGAAGGATTATCACAAGCGGAACCCTCAGGCAGCAAAGGACAAGAGGATGCGCTAGTACCTTTTCCCCACAATGGGTTTTTAATGGCTAGCAAGACACCTAGGAAATTGTAATTGGTTTTTGGGCACAAGGGGTCATATTTACCAAGGAGGAAAGGAGGGACTTTGCATTTTGGGCAGAAGAGGTCATTTATTACCAAAGCAACAAAGATACGATTAGTACGATCATTCAGAGATGAACTCTGTAAGGGAGGAGATCGTGTTACACCTTACAGGTTGTTCATCCCCAATGGCCATCGGAGTGGGGTCACCTACGATTACTCGATGATAGCTGTATCGGGATAGTACAAGCGCCATCCCTGGACGTCAGCAAAACTACATAGATAATCACTCGCACCCAACGACTGGATTAGATGAGCTGTCATACAGTCAACCACACCACTGATAAGCAATTAAAGGTGCTGATTGGGACGATGCTCTGTCAGCTCATACCATCGATCATGCGAAGACAGCTGAGAGGCTGAAGATACGAAAGCACCTGCATTTGCAGCCAAGATGACGAAGTTTCTAATGTCCCTCACGATTGAAAGGATACCATTCGCTTGGAAACAAAGAGATCGAAAGGATACGATAGGTATGGACCACAGAAGTCCGAAGGACCGATATCAGTAGGTGTTCTATTCGTCTGAGTTAGAGATCTAAGCGGAAAGATGCGAAAGGTCCGGAAGAGCACTGAAGGGCAGGAGGGGCATTGGTGCTAAAAGAAGGTTAGATAGAGGAGCTCATGAGAAAAGCGTAGATAGAAGTAATTGTTATAGCGAGATGATAGAGATATAAAGACCTCTAGAATCTCCGATGGTAGAAGGGGCAAGCTTCCTGACAAGGAGAACAAGCCTTAACAATATACGCATTGGAAAGCCAAACATCTTTGTCTAGAATCTTTATCTTTAGTGACTTTCACATCCTGAGCGAATGTTCATAACCTCTATTCCATGCAAGTCCTGAAAGCAGTAAGGATGCTACTTGTACTGGTTAACTTGGGGTGACGCTCCCAGTATTTAACTGAGATTGGAGTCACCATCGTCAGCTGCTGTTGGATTTTCAGATCAAGATCAGCTTGCCCCTGCTTTATTTCTCACTTTCAGTGTGCTCTCGTGTCTGCAGCTGTGTGTTTCGAGGCCTCCAGTCCCATGTCGGCCTCTAGTTTCCCCTGGCCTGGTACTGTTCCTACCAGAACCTTCGTGACCATGTTCCTGATACCCGTCACCCACAGTACACTGTCTTCATGGCTAGCATTCCACTTCCTGTCTTTCTCCTCTATCCACATTCTCATGCCGAGCCACTACACTTGCTCGTACATTGAATGTCTCTCCAGTACATTTACCAAGTTCTCAACAGTTCGGTACAGCTGTACCGACTCACATGACTGCTATCTGATCATTCTTTCCATTCGGCTTCTCCAGTCCCCCACCACACTCCATGTCTCTGGAATCTCACTTCACAACCTTTTCCCGTACTCATTTTCCTTCACAGGCTTGCTCATAGACGTGTTTTCTGTGGTAGTATGTGCCTTGTCCGACGTGTCACACGTAGTGCCAGTCGTCTGTCCGGCTTCCCCCATCTTCATATCCCTATCTTCCACAGTCGGTAGCTTCTCAGCTGAGCCACCAGTTAGGCTTTCTCTCCTCAGAGTCGCCACTATCGCTGGTTCTTCAGTCAGGGTGTCAAGACTGTCGTTTGCATGCTCTACCGCTGAAGTGAGTGTCCAACCTACTCTGGCTGTCCCCAGGTGGGGGTACTTGTAAGGGCTTACGACCGTGTACGGCATTGTATAAGAGTATTTGGGTAGATACGGTTGCAAACGAGGATTCGAGAATGAGGTAGATTCAATAGGTAAGGTTATCGATGGTGTGCAAGAGCACTCGCACGAGCTGACTATATACGGGGCGGATGGACGGTTACCCTGCCATAGGCCGCCATTACATCATCCCCCTCTTTATCTGCAGACCTCCTGGGCTGCATATCCGTACATGAGGAGAAGAAGAAAGAATTCAAGCTCGTACACCCTCGTACGGCCTCGAAAATCCCGCTGCCGATCGGTACCGCTCGAGGGTGACCTTTCGGTGGATCTGGCGCATGGGGAAAGTCCACCTCCAGTGGTAGGTGGTAAAACCCGTGCCGTCGCCCTTTGTACCGGGCCGAGATCCAATAAGAAGAGAAGAGAAGGAGAAAACAAGAAGAAGGAAACGTCCAATTGACCCCTGTAACCTCCATATCTCCATATCTCCATATCTCCATATCCAAGCCCATGCGTCCGTAGCTTCCGTTGTGCAGGCTCGGTGGTACTCGTATCGGTAAGCGTCATTGGCCCTCGTCATCGATCGGACGCCTATCGGCATCGCGCAGAAGTCATTGGCCGATTCGGAGTTCTTGTCACGTATCGATCGTATGTGGTTCGTCGATTATCTAACTCGTGAGCATTCAAGAGAAGATTGAACTTACAATGTAATCAATCAAGTGGGCTTAGCTCTCGCAAAGCTTGTGCCCTCGGAAGCCCGCCTCGCGGTAACTTGGTACGTCCAATCAAACGTTCATTAAGTGCCATTCGTGTAATCATTCTCCGTAGTGAGCTTGCATCTTCGTTCGTGGATGCTAACGCGTCGTAGGTGCACTTCGGAGCTTCCGCTCAGTTCGGAGGAACATAATCGTCAAGTGCGCTTGAAAGCTTCCGCTCAGATCGTAGGAAGGTAATCGTGAAGTGCGCTTGAGAGCTTTCGATTCAGGTGCAATTCCGTGCAAACGATAAGGTGATCGCGTCCGCTTGAAATCCGGATCGTAGGTACGGTCATCACACCGACCGTCATCGACTACTCTTCGCTTCGTCCTTCGACTTTCGGTTGCCCTCCGACTTTTGCCCTTCGACCATGCCCTTCGACCTTCGACTCTCCTTCGCAGACATCACCACCTGCCCATCAGCCCGGGTGGAGAGGAATGCCGGTTCGGGTGGTAGCCCGAGTCACCTGAGCGGCCTCGGGACCATAAGCCCGAGCCACCTGAGCAGCCTCGCGACCATAAAGATGCTCAAAACACTGAACCGAGATGCTCGTCTTAATTCGTCTTTGGGCCTTATCGCGTCTTTGGGTCTTATCTCGTCTTTGGTTATCCTTCCGTCTTTCGACTTTGTGTTGAGTTCGATGCGACGCGTCAAGAAAAAGGGGTAATGAGACCCGTAGGATATCTCGAGGTAATCTCTCGTCGTTTCGTAGAATTTCTCGATGATAGGTAGATCGCGTATGTGATTTCTCGAAGTAATCTCGTGTATTCGTGTGACTTCTCGATGATAGGTAACGTGTCGAAAAGGGGTAATTCACGAAATCCCGTGAGCGAAACGTATCCAATTACAAAAGATCGATAACAGTGTAATGGTGTACGTCCGTATACGGCCTTGTATAAGAGTATTTGGGTAGATACAGTTGCAAACGAGGATTCGAGAATGAGGTAGATTCAATAGGTAAGGTTATCGATGGTGTGCAAGAGCACTCACACGAGCTGACTATATACGGGGCGGATAGACGGTTACCCTGCCATAGGCCGCCATTACAGTACTCCGCTCTGGGATCAATTCGATGCTTGACTTCAATTGCTGGTGTTCGCTTGTCGATTACTATCGTGGTTATTAACTTATCTTGTCGTTTCTGTTTTTGCCAAGACTCACAGGCCGGTATACTACGCTTCAACTGTGGTCATGTTCCCTCTTGCAGACCACTTTGCAGCTCTTATGGCCTGGGGGTCAGTGTCTAATATGAGGGTTCTTGCTGCCTGTACTTTTCTCAGATCACGCCAGCACATAGTCTCTGCTGTTCGGCCCTGTTCATGTTGTTACTTGACAACTCTGAATATTAGTGGGTTAGAAGTGGGGTTATTATGCAGCTCTTTCAGTTTGCCTTCGTAGCCATTTGCTAGCCTCACTGGGAAATATCATTGTCTGAATTCCAGGGGTATTCGTACCACTGTGAGACCAAACTCCCCCACAATAGTGCCTAGTGGTATCATGGGCAGAGCTCTCAGGATGGAACTGGCTGGTCAATTCAGAAGATGTTGAAGGTCATTCCATCTGTGTCTACCACCTGTTTCGTTTGAGTCCCACCAGGATTTGCCCCTATAAATTGCGATGGGTTGGATGCAGGCTATTTGGATGGCTCTGATACTCTCTGGGACAATCCCATACATTGTAGTTAGAGTTCAAAGTCTCGGTTGTATAGTTCTGGCCTTTTCAATACAGCAATTGTAGTGCTCTTTGAACGTTAGGTGGGCATCCATCCAGACCACCATCTTTTGTGTTCAGTCTTTATTATACTGTATGAATCCATCTCCAACTCGTATCTTTGCGGTCATATTTGGCTGAAGGTGCTTTTTATGGCCTTATTTGAATGTGAATAGTGAGGCCTCAGGTTTTGCACTGTCGAACTGAAGTGCTTGTCGGCTCGCCCACTCAATGATCTCTGCTAGTGTTGGCAACGAACCGCCCGGGGTTCGTACAATTGACGAACCGATTTGGTCCGTGCGAACCGGATCCTTGCCAAGCCTTTCGCCACAAACCCCACCATTTCGACCTACAACTGCGAACAAAAATAAGTAAGCGAGTTCTTGTCCGATCGGCTCGATTTTTAGTGCATCTTGTAGCTAACTTCTCCCGCTACAAGATGCGCTAAAAATCGAGCGGATCGGACAAGAACTCGCTTACCTATTATCGTGCGAAGATA
>MU122221.1:149697-178832 GCA_014904905.1 Wilcoxina mikolae CBS 423.85 | reverse complement strand
CGAGCGGATCGGACAAGAACTCGCTTACCTATTATCGTGCGAAGATAGATGGTTCGCGAACCGGTTCGGACAAACCTCGGAACTTCGTCCAAATCTCGGATCGAATCCGGATCGAACCGCGCCCTGGTTCGATCCGTGACGAACCGATCCGCTTCGTTGCCAACACTAATCTCTGCGGCACACACTTTGAGCTTCCTGACAACCTGTTTCACGTCTCCTCTTATTGCCACCCAGCTGAGGTCATCCACAAAAGACAGGCCCTTGCCCTTGCCCCATATTCTCTCTTGTACTCTTTTAATTAGACCTGAGGTGTACATCGCAAATAGAATCGGTGACACCGGTGAACCTTAAGGGACCCCTGCCTCAACTGTATGCCTGTCCATTTGATTGCCTTCGATTACCATTTCCACCGTCCTTTCTGAGAAAAAGCTCTCTGTCCACTGTATGAGGTCTCCATCTATGCCCTTGCCCTTCCTTGCATTGATCAGCCTCCCTTTTGTCAAACTTGGGAAGGCCATCTTGATATCCATAAGAAGCACGCCCGTGATGTTGCCGGTTTTCCAAGCTGCATGTGCTCGGTCAACCATAATGGCCGCCGCATCTATGGCTGAACTTCTTGTTGGAAATCCGCTCAACCCCGCGCCCGAGTCCGTCTGATGGCGGAGCGGCCAATATGGTCTTGTCATTCTGTATATAGAGAGACCGCTAGAGTAGAGAGAATGGTATCGCTTTTAGACCTGCTCACAGCGCCCGCTACCACATTTCCAACATCTACGGGCTGCGGCAACATCGTGCCGAAGCCTGTGCTCAGTACTGACTGGTTCCCAAATCCAGTGCTCGAGCCCTGCGCGCTTCAGCAACCCTAGGCGTGTATCGGGATCTCTATGCAGCACTATTCGGATCATCCTGTGTATAACTTTGTTTGGCGCTACACTAAGAAGTCGAGGGATATCGTCAGAAGGAATCGGCGGTTCTAATGGTCGAAGGTGGGGAGTGTCTCCGCACAGTCCGCGCGCCCTGTTCCACGGCTATTCTACCTGTGTGCAAGCTTTTAGTATCACCCGCTAGGGGCCTAGCCACCTAATAACTGGACTTGGCAGACAGAACTACTCTAAAATGAACTGGATACCACTGCTCTCAATTGATTGATGATTGGTCAGTCTGAATAGACGACCACTAAATTTACCAATGGTGTGCGGCTTCTATCTGCAGGTAGATCACTCCATCTCCCTAAGCCCGCCTACTGCACCTCTGCCCCTAGTAAATCACATAAGTATTCCCACAATCGACACCAGTTAAAATTTATTGCATCGCAACACAGTTGATTTTGGAGATTTCTGCCATTGATTATGTCTTGTTTTCATGTGTGAACCCAGCTATTCATTGAATGGTGGGCACTTAGTAGTCGCTTAATACCCTGTCTAGCGGGGGACACTAAAAGCTTGCACACAGGTAGAATAGCCGTGGCACAGGGCGCGCGGACTGTGCGGAGACATTCCGTCGAAGGTGAATATCGCATAAGTACTGCTGTGAATAAAGGGTTTTGCATAATCTGCCGCGGACAATTAGTGCGAAGACTATTCTCCCCCCACAAAGGCCACACGCTGTGGAACGAAATTTCTCTTTGCATTTTCGCTCCATACAGTGTATGGTGATGTGATCTCCATAAAATTTGCGGTCACATCGTAGCTTAGGCACTTATGACACTGTGCTTCCCTAGTAGCGGTGCATGTACTGCACTTGAGGCAAAGCCGGAAAGAGTGTCTGCAACCAGGCAAGTTACAGCCGTTGGGGTTTGTGGCCCAGCAACCCTTGCTCGGACACTTATAGTAATGGCTGTACTGATAGTGTTCATTGAACTGACTATACCCAATGTACTAAGTGTACTCTGCCTCAGACATCGTGGGAGTTTCCCAGAAAGTGGTGGCTCTATGAGAAGACGACGAGAGACGTATTGGAGGTGGTGACCAGTGAGTAGGTTATAAGAGCTGCGAGAGCATTATTCAGTTCATATTTCATCGAAACTTTCTGAAGCAAGCCGTACCATCACCAAAATTGCTTTTGTTTTGCTCAGAGGATGTAGCGCATTAATTTTCAAATGGACACCAGGTGCTGAAGGGTAGGATTCTGATGTCAACACCAAATAGAAATCTACTGAGGAGCAATATGGATGGCCGTAGAATTGCGGAATTTGACTGATAAGTGAAACCGTTTAGTTTCTCCGCAAGAACTATCTACATAACGGAAGTCAGTTATCAACCACAGAGGGATCGTTGTCCGCAATGAGCCACACCAGAAAGATGTTGGGCTTGTAGTACCCACAAAGGTCGTGTATCTTGCGTTGGGGGGAGAACCAAAACTATCCGGCTGTCTTGAAAGAAGCTGGTGTTCCTCGAACAAAGGTATCGCAGTGGAGCCCAACAACAAAAGTGTTAAGAGGGTGAACTTCTAAGCAAGATCAGTTACAATCCATCCCTGAACGCCTCAACAAAGACAGATCACACGAAACACTACTCACCCCCCGAAGCCTAGGCCTCCGTATCAGAGAAGGATATAACTATGGTCGAGTTAGCTTTCTCTGAAAATGAGGCTAGGAGGGCATTGTATTATGATGGTCCTTTGAGAAAACAAAAGAACCGGTAGCTCAAGAGTGAGGTGATGTATAATTGGTGAGTAGCACGTCGTAGGTGTAAGTATATATCTCTATTGCAAAATTCTTGGTAAGCTGGTGTGGGCGGACAACTCACGTCTATGATTTCACATGCTACCTATCTTCCTGCTACCACTCCAGAACACCCCAACCACCTTCATTATCGCCCAAGTACATGAGTTGGCCCACAGCGACAGTTTTTGTGGTTTGTTTACACACTTGTGACATTATTCACCGTTAACAAATCTTTGAGATTAGTTGGACCGACATATTTTTAGACTTCGAATTCTCATCACTTACTCACCACACATTACATCTATCGTTGCTTTATCGGTTATAATATTGCTACCAGCACATTTTGCTGGAGATCTTGCCTTATATGGATCAGAAGTGTGCTATTGCCAGTCGTGGACAGTTAGAAAGAGTTCTGTTCGTGATGTTTGATGCGTCAAGATTACCGTCGCTAATAATTTCCCTCTACGACATGTTGCAGGCCGATAGCAGTTACAAGTCAAGTAAATATGAACGTTGAGTTAGAAACACCGTGAGTGAATATCCGCACCACGAAGCAAGACACAATCTGATGACATCCGAACAATGTTTGTAGAAAGATATTTCAGCTACCGCCTGAACTATTGGACGCCATTTTCTCATACCTAGACATCGTATGGCTTATCAACATGTTGCTCACCTGTAAAGGAGTAGGTGACTACGTCCGGAGACACCTCGACATTCGCGTTCGGCAGATGGACTTTAGCCAAGCAAGACTCTTCATTGCTAGGTTAATAATGCAATCTGGCCAAAATATAGGACCACGTAGGAACTGGCCGTCGATCCTAACCGTCTTCCTTGATATGCCGCATATCGCAGACCTACTGCGAGAGGAACAGCATCAACGTCGAATGCGATTCTATAATTTTGACTCCAACAAAGCTCAAGCTGGCTCGCCCTCAAGTCGGTGGTTTCAATGGTCCCTTTTCGTCGATCGGTGGTACTGTTTTGATTCGGACATACTCGGTTTGCGGAGATTACCACAATATTGTGAGGACTTGAACCCGACGGAGGTGGTAGAACTGTTAAATCATCTTGACAACCCTTTCGCCGGACTCGCATGGTCCGCAATTCGGAACCAAGATTGCCAGATTCTGAGGGTTCTTGCCAGACATGGTTGGGTCAATATGCCACTATCGATCCACCATGCTGTCAATATTGCGTTATTTAGCCCAACTGCACTCGCAATGCGCGTTCTTCAAATTGTGTTGTCCATCACGGTGCCACGGCGATGCGTTCCTATGATATTTCACGCCGTTTCACCAGATGCCCTCTTTCATTGCAGTTTGGGGAATTCAGAAGCATCTGCCGCCATTTTGACACTGCTTTTTGATACCCTCCATCAGTATGGAGAAAATTATTTCTCCTATTCTGTCCGGAGACTGAGAGTCTCTTTTTTGTTGGCTCTGAGGCTAGCGGTGGAGAAACAAGATTACGGAGAGACCCCCCGGTTATGGGTCTTGGAAACGTGGTTGCGTGCACATGAGCTGATACTCGTCGGCCAGAATGTCAGCAGCTGGAGGCGCGCTATCGATCTTCGCGACGCTCGGTTACTGAGAGATATCCTCTGTATATATATGGATGGGGTGGTGAAGCTAAAGGTAGAGGTGAAGAATCCGATTTCAGAAGAGGACGTTGACGAGTTGGATGTGGAGAGTGATTAGCGTGGCTGGACCTGCTTGTTGGATTACACTTTTGGGATGGATGTTTATTTGATTACCTTTGATTGGTTGACACAAATTACCGGAAGATGCTTTTCGGGTGTGAAATTATGTCAGTGTGTTCTTGTTGCTGTTTCGATTATTTCGTACTTTGTTATTCGTTAATTGGATTGCTTGCCTGGATGTTTGACCGCTATTTTTACACTACAGCCAAAGATCCTACATGATTGTCCAGTAGTTCCGGCTTTTATGATTGTGATATCCTCCCTTCGCCTTGGCTTTGTGTTTGCCTGAAAACGGATAAGACCATATCTAGCCGCGGCTAAGGACAGTCAAAGTATGACTGCGGAGCGGGGATGCGGGCGGGCATGGGACATGCGAGTGATTGTGGGCGTATTCTCACATTGCCAAAAACAGTTCTGATGATGAACTTGCAGCATTTGTCCTGTAATCATTACACCATGAATTATTGAATTCGTTCCAGTCAGATTGGTTGGTGGAACCGAAGGCTGGGGTTGTGGAAGAGTCGTGCAGAGGGAACATCTGGGTAGGGAATGGAGGACTCGGAGTATGATGAATATGATCAATTCTAGAGGTAGAGGCCTGAATGCTCAGGCTGTAGTTAACAATCAGTGAGGACAACGTATTCTCAGTTAACAATCGCTTTGACCATTAAAAGCCTCTAAGGTCACGGTAACATCCACTACTGGAGTCTATCTACTCCGCCTGCATGTCCACCCGCATCCCCGTCGGACAGTCATACTTTGACTGTTCCTAGCCACGGCCCCATATCTCATCAAAATTGGGAGAACTAGCAGCCGAAGACATTCGATTTCATGTACCGAAACATATGGACGCTTCTGGTAAAGACAACTCAGCTTAATAGAATCTTTGACTACAGTTTTCCCACAACAAGTCACCCCTCACAATCACGATATTCACAAGTGGCAACGATCTAGTTAGGTTATCAGGTCTCTATTTCAGCGCGGCAAAAAAAGAAATAATCAAAACATCTACAAATCTACCAACACCCCTACCCCACAATTTGAACCTCGTCACCATGGCCTCTTCCATCTTTCCCATCCCCATACCATTCTTCCAACGTCTCCCAAAGAACCTTCGGATCACTCAGTCCCTGGGTAAAATTATACTGCGCCACCGTACTGCGCAGATGATTCGACAACGAGGACATGAGCAATCTTCTTGCTAGCGCCTGACGATGGCGGAATTCTCGACACTCAGAAATTCCGGAAGTAGGCATGGTTTCAGAGCCGGTTATGATGGCCCATACATGGTGGAGCCGGAGGTGCGTGGAGATTATCCGCGCCCAGACGGGGTAGTTGGTGTGGTCGTGGAGTTGGATGCTGGTGGGGGCGTAGGCGTAGTTGTCGGGCAGTAGATCTCGAGAGGGTGAGCGGGGAAACATGATAAGTTTGTTGGACGGGAGAGGAGATTGGACTGGTTGTGTGGTTTTATTGGTGGAGTGGACATTGGAGGCCATTGAATGGGATCCTTGATGTGTTATGACTTTCAATTGGCACAGGTGGCAAAGCACGTGCCATGGCTTCATGCGTGCCATGGATGATATGTCTTTCTATTATCGAAGATTTCTATCCAGGATGTTGTTTGCTAGAGCCAATTTACTGTGATGTCACAGAACATCACTCGCAGAATATTTTCGAGTGACATATTATGATATTTGGCTAGCGCGGTTTAGACATTGGCCGTACACTCTCTCCAACCATACACCATCAATCCAACTGCATCCAACCACCACCACTACACCATCAAAAACTCCCACCATTACTTCTTCAGCATACCACATTCTCTACACTGCACATTTCATTGACCCCTGCGTGTTATCGTTTGGATGATTGGGACCTAATGTCGTCACCTTAAAACTTCCGGTAAGCACCTCTTCATCCAATTCCACGCTCTGCAGAAGAAATAACTTTTACTCATGATTAACAGGATGCATAGGCTCGTACACTTAACTTCCGTCAAAAAACAGCATCTCCAAGATCACCGATATTATCTCCTCGGAAGAGACAAACACACTACTCCTCTGATGGATAAAATAACCTTTCAGTTTGGATACGTATACACTCTAGCAACTTTCTATCTCCAAAAACTTCTATTTAATATATATCACCTTTTTCAATCATCTCTCGGAACCTCCACAGCTTTTCAATCAATCATAGTCGAAACCTTTTCGTAATTGCAATGGCTTCTTTCACATTTTACCAGACAGTCGAGTCAATCGACCTCTGCCCTTTCTTCTTACCGGTGCTTACCCCAACATTCACAGCCTGGTTGTCCTGACCGGTCTACGAATCTACAGATGACCGTCCAGTCGATCTGACCGTTTGAGAACACTGGTTGTTCATTTCGACTCGACCGCTTTAATGTCTCCCCTGAGGACAGAAACGTGCAGGTATATTCCGCTCCTCCTCGAAGCAGATTCGCTAGATCATTGAGCACCAAAAGAAGCACCGTTGCGAGTACCTCATTGGGCTCTCAACGTCTACACATATGCCGTAAGAACTACCACCTCGCCTGGAAGGAATTGGGTATGAATTCTTTCCCACTTAGATCCGATTGATCCTGATACCCCAATAGAAGACTAGAAGTTTACTTCGAGGCCTATATATCCCTAGCTTTCCCCCCGTAGTTCCAATTCCTTCATCGTTCGTACCATTCACTCCGGCTCCGACAACATTTCTACACTGAAACAAGCGTTCTACACTCATAGCAACTACTCACAACGACTTTCTACCCTCATAACTCTTTATCTCCCAAACACCTCCCTCCAATTTCATTTACAATGTCTACCTACCTTTCCTTCAGACCGTCGAGGAAATCGGCATGTGGTCCCTCCTCACAAGACGCGGCGGTGTCTCCGCCTATCCCATCCTCCCGATCACCCCCCATTACCCGAACATGTGCCGCCTGGTCGTAAACGTCGACCTCTTCAAGATTCGACCCGCAAACCCGAACGGCTGCAGCACCGTCATTACTGCAACCAAACCTTCCGCAAGTTCCCGAAACAAATCCTCCGAATCTTAGCGTATCAGAAAAAGCATTGCTGCGAGTACCTTCACTGGCGTTTGAATATTGTCCCAAAAGCTACATGGAAGCAGAACTTCCACCTCGCTTGGAAAGAACTAGGTATGCGCACTTTTTTTCTTACTGAGTTGCGATTGGTACTGATTGGTGCTGGGTAGAATTTATTTTTCAGCAATGATGGGCTCTTTCCGAAGACAAACCCAAGGATATGTGGGATATCACGATGCCGACCATCGAGTGGGAGGAGCTACCACAGGGACAACGTGGATGGCAGGATTTAGATAGGGTGGGGAATGTTAGCTGGTTTTATGATCAGTTTTCGGGGGAGTGGTGTGAGGTTGAGATGGAGATATTAGAGAGCGAGAGGTTTTACCATTCGATCGAGTGGTTTTACTGTTGTTGAGCGCTTTGGATGGGGGGTTCGATGTTGGAAGCAGAACTTTCCGCTTGCATGGTAAGATAATTTGCAAGCGGTGGCCAGGACGGTCTAGGGATCTATAGATCACCGGGCGGTCGATCTGACCGCTTAAGAACACTGGGAAAAGTTGGCCAGGTGTTACGTTTGCGATGGGTTGCAGTTGGTACTTCGTGGGTAGGGTTCGTTATCCGGCAGCGGTGGGCCCTTCTCAGAGACCGTCCCGAGGGTATGTGGAGTATTACTATGTCTACAGTCGAGTGGGAGGAGTTACCACCGGACAGTATGGATGGCAGGACTTGAATAGGGTGGGGAATGTTAACTGGTTTTATAACCAGTTTTCGGTGGAGTGACCGGAGTTAGGATGGAGATTTTGGAGAACGAGAGGCTTTACTATTATGAATATTCTTGAGGGCTATGGATTGGGGGGGGTTGTTTTGGAGATGACGGGGTTTGTTGGTGATGGATTGTTGTTCGACGCTCTTGCACTCTGTTTTGATTTTTAAGTGTGTACGGGTATAGGAACCTTATTGAAAAATGACTTGTATGATGGGTCGATTGTTCGTCCGTGTGTTCTGTGTCTGAAATATGTGTCCGTTTAATAAAAACTATCTAAATTTGCCTTCTCAAAGCTCTCATGTATGACTTAGACATCTATCCTCACTCGAAACGGGTGATAATCTAAGTAGTGACTGGATTAGGATCAATTCCTCGCACACTTTACAAAAGATTCCAAGATTCAGTCGCCAAATACAAAGAAAAATCTTGGAGAAGATGCCAAAATAAAAGAACTCGTCAAGGACAGGATTCGAACCTGCGCGCCCGAAGGCATCCGCTTTACCAAGTTAGCAGGCGAACGTGTTAACCACTCCACCACCTTGACTTGATCACAAAGTTAACTAATTATCAAACATAAGTTAAAGTAATGATTGGTATATACAAGACTGTGCGATAGTTACTTGACGAATCAAGTTACTATCATGGGTTTAGATACCGTCCATTTGTGAATGCAAATCTACTATCGTATGTGCCGGAGGACTTCGATTTATATCGAGCTGGGGCATCGGCGCCACCAGTCCTCCTACCGGAAACCGCGTGCCTGTCGGGCACTGTTAGCCTACCCTGTGTGGCATCATTCTTCTGCAGTACCTTCGATCGATTTCTTGACCATTTCATATCCCTATCAATCGCCGCATAATATAGCATCAGCTATCTTTTCTCCATCGCTTACATCTCCATTTTGCGGCAGAATCTCCTTGTTTTCAAAATATCATTCAACACATTCGAAACACTCACCGACAAAGCTCCCGGAATCACGACGCCGCCGGAAGAAACCCTTCCAATTTAGCTCCAACTCCAGTTCATCCGCCCCGCCATCGTGACATAGCCATAGTGTAACCATCCCTCTATCCGCATATGCCACGAGTCCATCGCAAAATGCGCTCTCCTCCTCTGCGGGATAGTAAAGCAATCGCAACTGATTAGAAGGCTCCTCGATATGTGACGCCGTACAAAGCTCGCCCTCATACCATTTCAGCCTAAGCACCACCTATCCCAGTACCTCCGGCGACATTTCATACAAAGCATCGAATAGTGGAGCAGAATGCGGGGAGTAGTTCTTCGGGCGGTCAGGTTTTGGCGGAGATCGGGCCGTATTTGCGGCTGATGTCGAATTACTCTTTGCATTCCGACCTAGTACGGGAGGACAGGGAGTCGTGGGTGACGGGTAACGTGCAGAGTCACACGTTTCTTGGCCGATGGGAAAGTAGCCCGGTCCTTCCACTCTTATCGGGGCTGCGGCACTGACATATTAGGAGGAAGAAAGCTCGGTCCTGGGGAGTTGGAGGTTAGAACTGCGTTTGGCGTCGTGGGGGTCGGGTACCATGAAAAATTCCAGGGTCTTGGAGGATGCCGTGATTGGTGAGGTAGACAGGACCGATATCGCGAAGGGCGCCGCGTTTGGCATTCCCGACGTTAAGTTTGTCGCAGGCTGCACCGTCAGAACATGCGGAAAAGTCGACAATGGAATGATGTCTTTGGCGCTGCTATGGGCGGCTTTGACAATGGTGCTGGAGATTTTGGGATAGTGGAGATGCTGTTGAAACCAAACTGATAATTGGCCGTGAGTTGCATTTGATGAGTTTGGGGTAGAGATGATGGGTGTTAGATGCATTAGAATGCAGAGTTGGTGCTGCGCTAGGATCAACGACTCAAATAAGGCGCTGGGTTAGGGTCAATCTTGAGTGCAACATCCTCTGAGATATGATGTGGCGCAAATGACATAGAGGGAGATGTTGAGTCCAGGATTCGGGTTGGCAATATTCAGATACAGTGTGTGATGCGGATAGACCTGAAGTACGAGGAAGTTGTGTGTGCTCACAACGAGGTTTCGCAAAACGTTTAGAGTTGAACAAATAGAACAAATTGCCATTATTTTCCGTACTCCAAACCCAAATATCCCGTATCTTTCGAGACTAAACTCTCGCATATACGTGGTAAACTCCTAGAACTCCTAGCAAACCTCCCAAACAACGCAAAAGCTATGCCACCTTATCCGACGTCTCCAAACAGGCCGCCAGGGCTGCCAATACTACCCCGACCTCCCCATTCCTCAAATCCCACACCCTCGAAAACATCACCATCTCTCCATCTATTCGAACAAACAGCCACCTCCACCCATCCGTAAGCACACCAATGCTTCCCACCTTAACGGCCATCTGCGCAAGCAGCTCGCATCGCTCCTCCGGCCACCCACTGTACGCCATATCATACTCCTCATCCTTATATGCCAGCCGCACAATGAGCCGAGTTCTCAGCTGCGTGGAAATGGTGTAATCCATTTTCCCCTGGTACATGCAGTTGACGCCCGAGTAGCTAATAGAGACGTTGTTTGCGAATGTCAGCGTGTGCTGGGGCATCACGTATGCCGAATTTCCGTGTGCAAGATTGCGAAGGACGTCGCGGGAAGAGCTCGGAGGAATCAGGAGGTTCAAACAGTCGATCAGGACGTAGAACGCGAGTCCCACCCCATCCCTGTACGTCATGATGGCGTTGAAGAGAAATGGAGAAATGACGATAGGGATCGTAGGATGCAGGGTTTGGATGTTCCAGATTTCGCGTTCTGGCGGGATAACTTGGAGGGAAAAGATGAAGAACATCTTGTAGACGGCTGTGGCAGTGATGTCATCTTCGCTGTCTATGCGGTGATGGGATGAGGGCTCGACGGCGGAGGTAGTTTTCGACCGGCGAATTTCTGATGGAGGGTTGATTCCGGGGTTAGGAGTGAATGACATTGCTGGTGGTTGGAGAGGATGTTTGGAAGTGAGGTGGTATTGTTTGGTTGATTGGCGAGGGCCATATAAGAAATAAAAACGGCAAAGGTGCTATGTCTCGGAGGCCGGGGTGGGCAGGACTGGTGGACGTGTTGTACGTTGTGTATGCGCCTTTGTTCGACGTTGTTCGCCGAGCCGACATAATGATAGAAGAATATATACTCCAGTACAAAGGTGTACTGGAATTTACGTTTGAAAACACCTCCATCTCAAAAACATCCCCAGTTTGATTTTGGAGTTTGAGTCTATCAGGTATTGGAATAGCATTATGTCATTTGTTACCATACTATTGAGCAGTGAAGTCAACGGTTCGATGATGAACTAGTTCGGACCAGTGGTTCATGGTGCGGTTTGGTACCGGTTCACAGTGCCAGGGTGACTGGTTCAGAACTGGTTCGAACCGGTTCAAGTTAAAGTTTTACTTTATAGTTTGACATTTTTCACAACTTATAATTCTTGTTAAGAAGCCGTGGATTATACGAGTCAAGTTTTCCAGTTCAAGAATACATGAGGGTACACCAATATACTGTGTCTTGTTTCCCATAAAATAATTAGCAGGGAGGTTGAGAAATCTTGCGTTCTCCTCTACATCTGTGGAGGAAATCAACTCCAATTAGGCTGTGAAAAATGGCGGAAAAATGGCGGCAATATCAACCAGTAATCAACTTTTGAAATCTTTTCTCGAGCAGCCAATAGCATCTCTTCCAGTAGCCCCAGGGGCCAAGGATCAAACGATTGCTATATCACCTCTGCGTTTTCAGGCATTCCTCAGATCACCTCGGAGAGTTTTGGCATTCCTCTAATTGCTTCGAATAAGCCACTTGAAGCCATCCGAAAGGACACAATTAACCGGCGGTAACTTCTCGGGGGTGTTGCAACGATCGCTAATTGGGCAGAAATAGATCTTTACTCGCATTATACGCATGGCAAACCACACAACTGCGCCCCAGAAGATAGGACCAACCGCTATCAGAAGCCTCCAGTACCGTTGGCTATTGACCCAGATCCCGCAATCACATCGGTTGGAGTAGAGGCCCCAAAAAGAAGATAGACGATGAGATCGGTAATGACGTTTATGAAGGAGGAAGAAATCCTCATTTCAACCTGTGATTCGACTAGTACTTTCAGGGAAGGTCTGGGGATACAGTGAACGTACAAAATAAAAAACCGCATCGCTTGGAATCAAGTACTCCTATCCCAATTCCCTCGTGGCCTGCTTCCCCGAGACGTGAGAATTTCGTTGGTTTGAACCCATTGTGATCGGGTTGAAATCGGTCATAATTGTGTGCTTTGCGATAAAACTTGACCCGAGCAACATTGCTTCCATGAACGAAACGGCGGTTGGAACCTTAGGATCTAGATGGTTGGAATTTGTACTCTAATTGGTCCGTGTTCTGATGTACCTGGGAACAGAAAAGAGCCTGGGCTGTTATGATGGATATTGACTTGCCGAAGGGAGATGTACGCATAGGTAATATCGAATTGTGTCAGAAAGGTGTATTGTCGGCATTATGGAGTTCTGGCGATTTTAGATGTTGCATGCAGTTGGGGTGATTGCTGTGATTGTCATGGTTTGGGAGTTGTGTGGTACGTGCGGCTGAGAAAGTGAAAGCATTGCAACTCGCAGATATCATATTATTGGAGGATCCTCCTGTAAACCATATTCGCACGGCGGGAAATTCCTGCCACCAGAGCGATCGGTATACCGATGGTATGTATTAAAACTAAAAGCAAAGCAAAGTCTCTGTGTACCAGAAAGATCAACGTCGCATTCAGCCAGTGTCTAGTTGTAAGAAGTATCCGGACACACCAGGACCCTAGAGATGTAGGAATTTGCAGTACGTATGGCCCTACTTCTTGCTGGTACCCCTCCTCTCCTCTCCCTCCTGCCACCATAACCGCTTCAGAAGCTCCACATTGTTCATCACGTATCTCCTCACTGAATCTTCGGGAGAACTGCCATTTGCCCAGTTAATATCTTCTGCAAACTCTCTTCGCAAACCGTTCCTCATAGCGAACTTTACTTTCGCTTCTTCCTCAGGCTGATCTTCGGTCTCATCAATAACCTCCCACTCGTGACTCGCCTCCCATACCCGGAATAGTGCACTGGCAAGTGGAAACATCCCCAACTCCTTATGCTGAAACTGTAGCACTACACGACCCGTGTTATAGACGGCCAGGATTTCGTCGACAGCATCATCGGTGAAGCCAAGGAACGAAACTATACCACGACGGGAATCGGGAGAAGGGAGAAGATTTCGGTGAACGGGAGCTAGCACGATAAGACCTGAGTTTGCACGTTCGATCGGGAGAGCAGGAAAGAAAGGGTGAGACGACGACCTGTCTGGAGCACTGGAAGTCGACGAAGATGTCGAAGAAACGGTCGAGGGGGGACACATTTTGGAGACCTGGCGAGTGAATGAGAGCGGGAACACTTTAATCTTGAAGCAAGTATGTCAGAATCTGTTTCCACAAGTGCCTTATATGGAGTCAATTTGAGGCTTTGAATAGAATAGTTTGTGTCCGGTTGTTTCCATAGAATGGGATTAGTGGAAAGAGCCCCACGAATAGCTGTCGGTGAATAGCGCCATGAGTAGCTCAAGGCGCCTTTCGATGGGGAAGAATTTGGAGCCTTCTAAAAGGCTTTAGAAAGAACGGAGTTGGTTGAGAAGAGACGCAGACAGGAAGTCAACACCCCTAGCCCACGTCAAGTGATCTTTTATGCACGTCAATGTTTGTTTGGAACTGTCAACTTTTGTTGCATAAGGCGCCCTTCATACCCTTTTACACCACCATATTACGAACGTCCATTCCACTCAGTCCCGGAAGCAGCCCTCTATCCATCGTCGTCGCAGTCGTCATACGTCATATTGGAATATCTACTCGACCCCCGCACCCGTAACAGGCCAGCCAATTTCTTGCTTGCCAAAATAGGAGCGTTTGGCCGTTTACTGTATGTAGGTATTGGAAAGAGTCCCGAGACATTGAGCTCATCACCAGGCCTTGCTGGCAACCCAGTGCTGTCTAGTGGCACGACGGCTGCATTTCGATTCACGGTTCAATTCGCTTATGCATACTGATGGGTTGTATATCGGCGTAGTACAACACGATTTGGGAACTCTTGTAGTCCCTTGTTTGTTATTGTACGGGCAACTGGCAACTTGTCCCTCCCCGCAGTTCCAAACAGGAAATAGGCCGATGTCTCACCTGCACCGTGCATGAAACAGTGCCAGCTCATGGACGCCATTGAAGGGTACATACCAGCTGATGACATACCGATTCAGCTGTACGTCAAATAAGCTTCTTGCTCGACGGGCTCCTACCGTAGGATCGATTAGCCGAAAATAAGCAAAATCACGAAAACTGTTTCAGGGTATGGCCGCTCCCGGAGTGGTCGACCATGTCCAAGCGGCCCTGATCGGTGCCAATGTCTCAAAATGGCTAGTGATGGTGCTTAACGGAGATTCAGGTTAGGGTTATGAAGTAAAGCAACCACTGTTTGAGTGAGACATGCTTGTTAGTCTTGAACTTCAGCTCCAGAATTGCATAGAATGCGAGATATGAGTGCTCACGTGTACTGGGGTAGAAGGTTAGTGGTTGGTTAATCACACCACGGGAAATGTGGACGGCACTGGAGCGGAGAGTAAATCACCAATTCATTGGAGAAGGCTGGGTTTTTGAGACTCCATATACAAATTCGTTAGCCCGGCTGTCTCTCCATTACGGTACAATTCCGGTTGTATAATTAACTCTCTCGCATTGAGCGTAGATGCAACCCCCCGAATCACCCCACATTTCATCACGATGCGTGGAGTTCAAGATCGGGATTGTCTGTTCTTCATCGATCGGGGGCACTGAGGGAATTGACCAAGCATCTATAAAACCATGCCAGAAAGACTACTCAGGAGTTCGTCACTGCGCCCATGTTTTCTCTCAACTCCCTCATAACTGCTTTCCTAGCATTCACAGCCCTCACAGTTGCGCAAAATGCACGACCACCCCCTCCCCCAGGAGTCATAGAAACTGAGGTTCTCATTCTCGGGGGTGGTATGACTGGTGTTTCGGCCGCGCATGCTCTCTATTACGACTACAACATCAGCGACTTTTTGATTGTCGAAGCGCGGCATGAATTAGGTGGACGTGTCCAAGACAGCAGAATCGGAAACTACACCATTGAGTTTGGAGCCAACTGGATCCAAGGATTAGGCGAGAATCCCATATGGAAACTTGCGCAGAAGTACAACGTCAAAAATCGGTACTCCAATTGGGAGTCCATCGACTACTTTACGAAGGCTGGGTGGGAAGGAGAAGACGGGCCTCTGCGGCAGGCGGTAACTAGGTATGAAGAAGAAGCGTTCATTGCTGCGTCTGCGGATGCTGGAAGGAGAAAGGACCTGGGACTTCCGGATTTAAGTATGAAGGCTGGGTTAGTGTACCTGATTATATTTCTTTGTACCAAAGATCATTTACCAATTATGTGACAGGCTGAGAATCAACGGATGGAACCCTATAACGCCCGAAGAGTGGGCTGCCGAATGTGAGTTTCATTCCGTACTCAATCGCAACTTGCATCGCTAACTCGTTACTCTGAAGATTTCTCCCACGACTGGGAGTATGCCGAGCCACCCATGGAATCTTCGTTCATTGGCACAGTCGAAGCGTACAATGAATCCTTCGTCGAATCGGGGAACAGCACCAACAACATTGTAATCGACCCCATGGGTTATAAACAAGTGGTCCTACGCTATGCAGCTGAAATCCCAGACCTCTCCCGACACACCCTCCTCAACCAAATCGTCACCAATATCACCTACTCGAATAACAGCGTGACTGCTGTCACATCCTCTGGTATTACAATTAGGGCCAAAAGAGCTGTATGCACCTTTTCGCTCGGCGTCCTGCAGCACGATGACGTCACATTTTCGCCGCCACTCCCAAGTTGGAAACAGGAAGCAATTGCGAACTTCCACATGGCGACATACATGAAAATTTTTGCACGCTTTGCGCCGGGAGTGAAATTCTGGAACGACACCGAATTCGTTCTCTACGCCGATCCCGACGAAAGAGGTCACTACCCAATCTTCCAACCATTGGACATCCCCGGATTTTTCCCCGGATCCGGAATTATCTTTTCCACCCTCACTGGGCAACAAGCATACCAAGCTGAGTATCTGAGCGATGCAGACGTTCAAGCCGAATTTATCGGCGTTTTGAGAGACATGTACGGCGCCGCAAACGTTCCGGATCCAATCGAATTTACATTCCCTCGATGGACTCGGGATCCATTGTTCAGAGGTACATTCACGAACTGGGGTGCGGGAGTGACGGTGAAGCAACAAGATGACATGAGAGCGCCGGTCGGAGGAGAGTTAGATAGGGAGGCGACGCTCTGGTTTGCGGGCGAACATACGAGTCGCAAGTATTTTGGATATCTCCATGGTGCTTATTGGGAGGGGAAGTTAGCGGCAGGACAGATCGCGGATTGCATGCTGAGGCAATGCAGACAGAGCGCTAGCACGACGATCTTCAAGAGAGAGGCGGGCGAGTTCAAACAAGGAGCTGAGCGGAGGAGTATGCATGGTCGGAGGAGGAGGATGTGGACTTAAATGTATATGTTATGGATATGGGATGAAAATGAAAGGATGTCATGCGATTCAACCGATGCCAACTTAATCATGTTTCACTGGTGAATATAATGTGTTACGCTATAACACGGACATCGCTCTGCTTAGTCGGTGCTATTGAGCAGCAGCTCAAGGAATGAGTAAGTGCAACGACTGACCGACCGACCGAGCGCCCAATCATATACGCGGGATTTGCGGCTTTTAACCAATTTTTGCGAGCGACGAGAGCCAATCATTCCGACCAATCAGGTCTGGCCATCAAATTTTTAGAATCGCAAGTAAACCATAAAGTAAACCTTATGGCATTCTGTAGGATGCCGTACGCGTGTGTGGATACCAAAATTTCATTGAGACAAAACCGTCGCCATATGGCTTTCTCGTTTATTTTGTCTCGCTGCCACGCAGAAATCTAAAAAAGTGAATGATTTAAGTTTGTAAAAATGTTTGAGGCTGAACACTATTTATGCGTTTCAATCAACCATGTTCAATAACGTTCAAATCGGTTTAGTAAATAATACATTGGGTTCATCTGAGACTTTTCTAGAATTATCCTCACTTTCTATCCAGAATTTATGGTCTCATTAGTGAAGATGAGGCATTCCCGGATTTCGTGTATTCCCTCACTTTTTGCAACTCTACTGAAGTACATACTCAAATAATGCGCTGAATATGCTCGGAAATATAATGGTGGTTTGGGATTAGCTTGAAATAATGGGCTGTAATGATTTGGTATGTAGATATCGGTCCATGAATGTATCCTTGTTGTCCGGAGACTTTTAATGTCACCGCACATATACGATCCTGGCGGAATATGTGGGAGTAGCACTCTGGACTGTGAATCAATAAATTTCAGCTCCTCAATCATTTGCGACCGCTCGATATATCGTCAAAAGAGAAGAGCCCTCCACGTATACCTCCACGAGGTCGCAATCATTGTGTATCATTCGTGATCTGAAATCGAGGTTTACGTATCGCAAATCAGAAGCCGCGACGCAATTAATTCAAAGCCGCCATCTAGGAATATTTAACCTAATCGCGGCTCAAACTAATATGAAATCCCTTGTAAATGAATGACTTGCATTTTAAACCCTAGCTATGAATTGTCCACCAGTAGAAAGTTCATTATGAAACACCATATTACTCCCATTTTGCATCCCATCCACCCACCAAACACCAATGGCGGCGAAGCTTGGGCAAAACTAGCATTGGGGAAGCTGGTCTATGCTAGCTGTTAGTAAATGGTATTCATTCACGATTTACACCAAACTCACAAACACACTGCGTGCCGTTGAAGAATGCTTCGGAGATATAATGTCCATCCGCAGTTTTGTCCCAATACCTAGTTTCGGTTGCCATTAGTCGTGGCGAGCGTCCACGTTGCGTTGAGTGGCAGACTTACTGATTCCCATCGACTTCAGAACCAGTGGTATAGCACGTCAACTTAACGTTTACACGGCATGCATACATCCCACGCACTTTTCCAGTGGTGTTTTTAGTAGAATAGAAGACAGCTGAATCCATCGTTTCGCAATCCATCGGGCCCGCCATCTGCGCGGCTCCACCGCGGCTACCTCTCGGGGAGGGTTTT
Organism: Wilcoxina mikolae CBS 423.85; assembly: GCA_014904905.1. NCBI lineage: Eukaryota > Fungi > Ascomycota > Pezizomycetes > Pezizales > Pyronemataceae > Wilcoxina > Wilcoxina mikolae. The sequence continues at coordinate 160,445 of MU122221.1, read as the reverse complement.
GCATGCGCTACAGCAAGTAGAGGCAAGAGAAGGAAAACGGAAAAACGCATATTGGTTGGTTGGCCGGTTTAGAAGTTGGATGAGTTTGATCGGGGGTGATTTGGAGTCGATGGAGAGGAATCGATATTGGGATTGTAGGGAGACTTTATAGGCACTCCTCCAGTGCTATATGGACTGGTTTTTGCCTCTGTCAATAGCAGGATCGATCCAAACATCCGGATTTAGAGCCCTGTTGTACCGTATCTGCCGATGATTGTTTTCGTTTCAATTAAGATGAGCTATACCATGATGATCACTCACAAAGATAAACCTAGGAGGCAGACCTTTTCGAAAGTTCAATCATGAAGTACCCGAAGTTGTACTTGCATAATCTCCGGTTCTGTAAAAATATTGGACCTTCAAGTCTGCTATTGCTGGTTTCTTAGCATTGCAGTTTAGCTAACTCCGTGAAGACTTTTTGATACCCTGACATGAACACGTCGTCAGCCGTAGACTCTGGGGAATCCAGGCGCCGACTAGCTGCTCTGTATTGTTATATGTGATTCTGTGTGAACACATACACCGTGGTCTGGAATCTGGATTAAAGAACGGTATAATTCGCACGTCCATGTTTGTCCTCATATGAATAAGGGTCCTCCAATTCGGTTCTAAATCTTGCATACCTGCATGTACCAGCACGATATTGGTTCGACTAATTTGCCACAATCCGGTTGTCAAGCTGGGTCTAGGACTTGCTGCCGGGGACCTCAACAATACGTACGTACGAAGAAACGCATTTTAGGCTGTTTGCGTTGTCCCGTTTGGTGTGAACAGAAGGCACGTTGCATCCCGTGTCCGCAGGTAAAAACCTTAGGCAATAGTCCGTGAAGATATAGGTTACCAGCAAACCCGTTCAACCCAAGAAACGGTGAAATCATTCGATTTAATTCAAAACGTGTCCCGTTACGTCGACTATGCGTCACTGATTTGTTTCGTAAAAACTTGTAATACAAAGGTTTAGTTCGGAATGGCTCCCAGCTCGGCACCCTCGATCTAACATGCTGCTGTGCTATGGCCCAAGTTAGAGCATTCCCCCTCATTGAACGAAAATCTAGACGTTGTACTACGTCGCCAGTCTTCCCATATCCCAGAGATATGCAAGGGCCCTCCCGGTGTAACGCAGAACCTTGAAGTAGTAGCAGATTCATCGAATGTGAAACTATGAAGATTGAGATTAGTTCCACCGAAGTTATCTGCGGTTGGAGAAGATATCTCTTCATTGCCGTTGTAAGTTGTTATATATACTGTGGAGGTCAATAGAACGGAATCGTGACTGATGAAGTTACATACTGTACCTCTATCCAGGAATAAAACATCAAAAGAGAACATACAACGGGATTGTACCATCCACCATACGCATGACTGTCCGGAATGTTGCCGAACACGAGTGGCGCGCAGATACAGGACCTAGACTCCTATTCAACTCAAAATATTCATCGTAATCGTACTCCGCATCCTAAAATTCCCATATTTCTTCATTCAAAAGATTTTCTTGAACCCAACCTTCTCCTCGTGAACCTGAAAACCGATGCACATGGATAGACATTTTATCCTCCACATGCCCCATTTTCTCAGATTTGTTGCATTTCTTGTTTGGGATGCCGGTCGTGGTATTTGGCCAATCCACCGCCTGTAAATGCACAGCCTTGACATTGATCGACACTGGAGTGCACAGGGCTGAAAAATGCAACCAATCTGAGAGAACCGGGCGTGTAGGGGATACTGTCAAAACCGTTCCCAGAAATGCTCCGTCTGAACTTCTACGCCGTACCGCTGACGCAATTACTGAGTCACCTTTAGTTGCCTTCCAATCTCTTGCGGCGTGCTACGCATCTAGAACCATCGAGCGCCTAGAAATAGACTTGTAACCATTTCATCGTCATTAGTATGTTTCATCAACTCAGGAACCTCAAATTCCCACCCCACTAGTTTTTGTTTCCTTGTATCTCTCTAGTATTGTATCATCCAGCCCCCTTGGAGATACTGTGTCACAATTTTCCGTTCAAAACTTTAAATAGCTTAGATTTAACCGAAACATCCAATGGCGTCACACGCGGAAGATCCACGACCTGAAGAATAACTTGCAACCTGGGTCGAGCGGAACATTGAAACTCAATTACCGAGTAGTGGCGGCGGTGATGGTCATTGTGATTGTGGTTGGCTTTTGTGTGGCGTCAACTGGATCATATCATGGTATGAAAGAACTGCCGTGGATGTGAGATAACGTAGGGGTTCGCAATTAAGATCAGCGTCAGGATTGCTGAGGATCTCTCAAGCCTAGAAATAAAGAAGTTAGAATGAAAACTGAAATGTTGGTGTGGAAGTATTGAGGGGTGGTGACGGTGGTTGCGTGGTCCACCCGACTCCATCGTCCACATTGTTGTTGCCCTTGGAAGCCGCAGTGGAAAATCTCCAAAGTCGCCGTAACGCTTCTTGCAATAAGTGCCTTAATACTTGCTCTGTCGTTTATTACCCATTCTTCCAATAGCTGCATTTTGATTTTAGGGAATCACAAGGAGGTCACGGCGAAAAGAAGGCCAATACCATATTTGGGCGCTGAAAAAGTCCGTAGGCCTCTCGAAAGGATATTTGCTTATCACCTTAATAGGACCTGTTCAACAACACCTTTGCTGAAATAAGCCCTTCATGAGGGTGACATACGAGTGATATAAGAGCTGCAGCTTGAACACGGTTTCAATAGGCTTACAGGTTTACTCAATACCCATCTACAGTATATGTTCAATAGAGAGACGAGCTACAGTACTGCGGCCACGCCCGTCGGCGACGTTGAGATTGACACTCGAGTAGAAATATGCCAGTAGTCAGCGTAGCGACACAACTAGATGGGACAAATTATATAGAGGTATTTGAGTATATACGAGCTCGTTCCCAGTCATTTGGGCATAAAGTGTAACAATTTGGGAATGGATGGAAAGCGAGATCAGGTTACTGATCTATTGTGCGAGCAATGATAGTTTGTTTGTTCACAACGAAAGGCTGGGCAAATTTTCACTTTTGCTTTTCACGGGGAGTGGACCGCAATGAATATTATGAAAAAGCAATTTGACAAAACCTTATTCTATCGTTAGCATGTTTAATTAAATGGGGAATTTCGATTCTGGACTCACTAGCAAAAAATATTAACGAGGAAAATATACACACTCATTCCCCCCAAACAAATCACCTACAGCTAGAGACGATTGTGTCAGTAAGTGATCAAGCGGGATTGTATGAAGAAAAGCGAGCCTACCCTACACTTCCGTCGACTTTGTCGGAGTAATAGGCGCGGAATCTGCCCATTTGGAGGATTCGAGACCGGTTATAGCTATCGACGACTTTGTCGGAATAACAGGAGCTTGGTCTGCCCATTTCGAGGATTCGAGACCGGTTGTAGCTTTCGACGACTTTTTCGGAGTAACAGGAGCCGGTTCTGCCCATTTCAAGGATTCGAGACCGCCGAGAGACAGCTTAGAGAATTGCTGCTCGTGAGAAGAAATAGAAGACGACATGTTGACTATGAATTGATGAAAGACTTTAGGCTTCAAAAGACTTTGACTTGAGAAGAACAGTTCAGCGTGTGGTATGGAGGAGTGATGGTTACTAACAAAGCGGGATCTGGAGGGGCGGGGTACTTAAACGAAAATTAAGGTACGGACGGGGTCTAAATGACAACTTTTTTTAACCGGACAGAGGTTAAATGACGGTCCTAACAGTATATGATGGCATAGTGGCATAGCGTGACGGCCTGAAGATTGTCAACTCAAATTACGGTGACTAGATGCGGGGCGACTGAGAGATTCAGGACATTGTTTGACTGCCGAGGCATGATTCCAGAGACTCGCCTGAATCCCTCAGCAGCCCCGTACAACTAGTACCTCCCCACAGATTATGACAATTATGACAAGAAGACCGGATATCTTGGTTAATGGACAGACCCTACTATGATCATCTGAAATCCACGGACGGGAAGTTCCTCATGACGCCTTACGTCCGTACCTTAATTTTCGCTAAAGTATATTGGAAATTTCGAGTGACGCTAATGATCCGGTTTGGTCTCATTCTATTGGCTACTGGTGTCACGGGGACGAGAACTCCGGGCACGATAATGCCATTTGGGTAGGACTGAACTATTGACATCTGAACTACCCACGGCGTATAATGATCCGAAACTAAGAGTCATTTATATCTTTTCAAAATAAATCAAACCAGCTCTCCTAGCATACGAAAATCGTACGAAAACATACCACTTCAGTGTCGTGATCGTCCACCAGATCACTCTCTCCATTATTGCGCTTCTCGTTATCTCTCTCTTCATCATCAATTACCTCAACCCCCGCCCCGTCCTCGCCCTCCAAGTCTGTTGTGCCGACCATATGCCATCCACCCTCCTCCAGCACTAGCTCTTCCAGTCGTGTGATCAACCTTAGGTAGCGCTCTTCCTTGTTGCTTTCAATGGTTTTGTTGATTCCCATAGCTGTGACCTTTTTCTTGACGGCAAGGAAAGCTTGTTGGGTTTGTAATTGGAGGTCGTTTAGCTGTTGCAGCTGAGAGTTGATTTCGTCAAGAGACAACGACATGGTAGTGTTTGTGTTCTGTTTGTAAACCCGTAAGAGTGTGGAGTTTGGGGTTTGGGGAGACGCTTTGCAGCTGTGTATTGATTCTGAGTTGTTATTTGGAGCGTGAAATGAAGAGAGAAAGAGGCAGTATATAAATCCGGGCGGCCAGAGTGGCAAGGAATATTTGAACCCTTGTGAAGTTTTTGCCATGGATCTGAACCGGAAAGGGCAACCTGGATAATGGTGGTGATCATACCCTATAGCGCCTCAATGGAAGGTCCAACGAGCACACCACAACAAACACACCACACTACTGTGTCTGGGCTGCTCTATCAAATCAGAATTTCGGGAGCCCCAGTGGAGGACTTCCCGTAGTTCTATTCACCCCGAATAGAACCTCTGTATAGAACCACAACTCTACCAGATCGATAAGAATAGCAAATTTGAATAGAAGGGGGCAAATACCCCATGTCTATCCAAATGTTCAATTTGGAATTTTTAGAACATATTTTCCTGAGGCTCTATCCAATGAAAACAGTGTTTCTATCTGTTGCTATAGGTCATGGGAAGTCCTCCAGTAGCCGTGAATTTGCGTAGATCAGGCGATATCGCTGGTCATCTAGGTACCATCACTTTTCTTCTCTCTCTAAACCCAACCCCCACCACATTTCTGGGGGAATCCCTTGAGTTCCGACTCACACCTCATGAGAACTTTTAACGGCGATCGCCACCACCCATCTGCTGCCTATCGAGTCATTCAGGTGGTGGGCAAAAGGTTCGCGCACACTAATTGAGTGTTCTCGTGGTCCAGTTCTAATTCTATCACGGCCCACTAGCGGTCGAAGCCTAAATCTTCTCCCGATCATCTGCCCCAGAACACGTGCCATGTTCGCCATTCGGATTAAAAGTGTGGACCAACCGGATCAACAGTGCGGGGACGAAAACGGATCAGATATTGCTGGCTGCTCAATCTTGGATTTTGCGTGTGGGCCAATTTGGCGGGGTAAAACATGGATTCACCCTTCACATCGGCGTAACTCACACACCCAGTAACATCCAACCGGGCCCTACAGTGAATTATTCCGGACCTAGGGAGTTTGAAATCGGCCCCGGACCGGCTAAACATGTCGGGCCCCGAAAGACGCTTGGGCCCACGGAGAGTCTTTGTTCTGTTTTATTCATACTGTATTCACTCTAACTAGAGTATGACAGAGTGTAATGGCGGTGCCAGGTGCACTTGGGCTCCCAAGCGCACTTGGCCCTCGCAACTGCACTTGGCCGCCGGGGCCGGGTAACCGCCCTTCATATATAATCACCTCGCGAAGTGCTTTTGGCACGCTAGCGATTATCTTACCTATATACCTCACAATTGATATCTTTGTCACGTATCCTCGTCTGCAACCGTATCTACGCGTATCCATCCATATGAGGACGTACGTCCTTACACTATAATCGCTTTTCAGTCACCAGATACGTTTCGCTCATGGAGTTTCGTGATTTCTTTACTTTTTCGACGCGTCAGACCTACACCGAGAACTATCGTTAGATTGTCGATACAAGATAAGTAATCATCCAATTAAGTTGATTGACGGTAGTAGGAACGATTCTGAGATGATTTAGATGTCAATCAGTCCTGAGAGACGCATCACCTGCCACGATAGACTCTCATGAGAACTTGAAAACTATCTTCTCGACCTACAACGAGTATCAGCACTAGAACGATGAATCAGGATAAGTATACTTGTCGATTGACTACTGCAGAGACCATTCTGAGGCGATTCGGAGGTCAATCAATTCGAAGAATCGCATCACCGACCTCGATCGTTATATCAGAGACCATTCTGGGGTCAATCGATCCTGAGAAACACGTCACCGGCCCTTATGGCCACTGCTGAGAAGACCTTGAAACACGTTTAATGAGATGCATCGCATACGAACGGATGATCGAGACGAATCGAATCTTCATCAACGTTAGTCTCACATATCGATCAATTGGTTCTTCGATACCTCTTTTCCAAGGCGTCACTATTTGGAACCCATAGAGATTATCATCGCTAGGGTGATGATTCAAGATAAGTATTCCGTCTATTGGGGTTGATTGACGCGAGCAGAGCCAATTCCAAAACGATTCGGAGGTCAATCGACCCTGATACACTCGTAATCGGCCTGATGGCCACACCCCTGAGAAGACCTCAGCAGCTCAAAGAGCTAGCAAAGCCTTCATCGACACCCTTACACGCATCGATTCATCATTCACGTCAATTATCCCTGAACGCGTCGGTTCATTGACGATCGAGTCTGGCGAGATGTCACCGAAGATAATCGCGTTCGATGAAGCGCACTTAATGATTACCTTCCTACTGTAAGGACGTACGTCCGCGTACGGCCTCGTATAAGAGTATAAGGATAGATACGGTTGCAAACGAGGATAAGTGATAAAGATATCAATTGTACAGTATGTAGGTAAGATAATCGCTAGCGTGCCAAAAGCACTTCGCGAGGTGATTATATATGAAGGGCGGTTACCCGGCCTCGGCAATCAAGTGCACCTGGGAAGGCCAAGTGCGCTTTGGAGCCAAGTGTGCTTGAGAGCCAAGTGCACCTGCGAGGGCCAAGTGCACTTGAGAGCCAAGTGCACCTGGCACCGCCATTACACCTACGAACTGAGCGGAAGCTCCGAATCTCACCTACAACCCATTAGCATCCACGAACGAAGCCGCAAGCTCACTTACGGAGCGTTAGCATTGCACGGAAGTGCACCTACTGTTACGGGGATACTTATGACTGAAGCACCGTCGTAAGTATGGCCGCCTACTTCTCAGAAGTCTTAAGAATCCTGAAAATCTTCCTCGTCGTGTAAGAGGTCGGAAAAAGATTCTTCCTCGTCCTCAGATGAGTCGATATAATAGGCCGAGGGTAGTTCACCAGTATAAAACCAGTGACAGTATTCAAAGGCAATATCGTAGTGTGCAATGAATCCGCGTGCGTACCAGAAGTCGTGATGAGTAACTGCTCGTTCACACAGGGCGTGTGCGTAAAGAACAATAGAGTCATGGTCTCGAAAGTGTAAAGACATATATTCTTTAAAGTAGAAAACTTAATAATATTTTAGGTTCTTGTCCGCTGGTGTGTTCTGACTGTGGATTGCTGCTAGAGCTTGATGTTTTACTTTGCGGGTGCAAAGGCGGTTCTTTTATAGAGCGAGTTACTCGTCTACTCTCTATGATTTCAGTGTTTGTACTAAGATAGCTATGGCCTCCGATCGTTAGGCTGATTACTCGATCTCGGTAGGTTGCGCTTCTTTTCCGTTTGACGTTCGGCACTTTCTAAAGTGCGAGGCATCCCATAGGTTATCCTCATGCCGCCAGGTTTTGCCACGTAGCCCTTTCTAAGCTCGTTTGCTTTTCTTCTGGTCTGTATGCAAATGCAGAAAACAGGTTTCGGCAACGACCGCTGACACGTTCATCGAACCATCACTTCCTCTTTGATATCTCGACTCAATGTTAAATCGGATAGTGGGTTGCAGGGGTATGTTTACCCTCATAGACTTGCATCGGCGACCAGCCGCTGCTATGCCACGTATCGTACTTCCGTCTCGCTGGCTTTTACTCCCATCTCAGGGCTGCAGCTTATGTTGGACCAGCTCAACCAAGAACTGCCGTTACTAGGAAATGACGACCCACACACAAGCTCTCAATAGGTAGATTGAACTACCGGGGCGCAGTTAACATATGGAGTCCCTAGACTGTATAGTTATCCCCATAGTGAAGTCCCGCTTCTCGAGCTCTGACGTATGCCTGTCGGAGAGTGTAGAGGCGTACCCCGCTCTAGCCGACTGTCCCATATTGCTGATAAGGTAAAGTAATTCTGGTCGAAATGATCATGCACGGCTGGTCCGAGAACCCCCGCAATGGCGTGATCATGCTTCATCAACTCATGATGTCCCTAACTATCGGGGGCCTAGGCATATAGTAGCATACCGCCCTAAGTGTTCGGGTCTGATGAATCCGCCAGCTAAGTGTCGTGACTATCGCTGTTCGATCGAGAAGGTGCACTGCCTTCGCGCGGGTTAATCCTTCCGCTTTGTCTGGGCTTGGTATTGGATATGCGTAGCTTCGTCGCTCAGAGGATAGGATAACTGCGGGTGTGGTGTTGATCATCCATAGTGACAGGTGACCAACCGCAGATTGCCATGGATATCCTCCGTACCTCGTGCACCTGCTAAGGGACAACCCCTAACAGTACCTCCCTCTCTAGCTCTGGTGACCTCAACAGAATCTCCATCGTAAAAAGTGTTCAAACAATAGATACCACTCAGACAGCGTGTATCATATAACTTCGGGTATAAAAATTAAAATTCTTTTAACATAATAATGACCTCCGCGTAACTCAGTGCGGTTTGAGTTTAACAAATGAAATTCATAATTTCCTTCTCTTTCGTACCAAAGGTTTCTTCCCTTGAGAGTTCCACCGAACGTCTTTCTCCATCGTTGGATTCTTGGCGTAGTATTCGATGATAAGTTCGGGTGCGATGTCGTTAAGATGTTCCCATGATTTCCAAGTATTTTCGTCATGAGAATACCCAGACCACTTAACGAGAAAGACATGCTTTCGGTGATCGTCGTCTGTTGGTCCGCTAGCGACAATTGACTCGGGTGTCCAGCTGCCATCGTCAGCCTCGATTGGAGGTACCTCCCTCTCTAAGGGATCACCTCGATAAGGTTTGAGCAAAGCAACGTTAAAGGCAGGGTGGATTTTCCACGTAGTGGGAATTTCCAGTCGGCACCATCGCCTGTTGCTTCCAACCTTGACAATCTTAAATGGTCCGTACATCTTATCGTCGAGCTTTCGGCACTGTCGTTTCATTCGAATATTGCTTCCTTTAAGCATAACTGAATCTCCAACTTTGTACTGAGGGGCTGGGCGTCGCTTTCGATCGTAGTATTGCCCCATCCTTTCCTTGGTTACCTCAAGCTGTGTCTCCAAACGGCGATAAACTTCGACCATGTAATGTGCATATAGTTCTGAACCGGGGTTGCGAAACTGAACCTCCGTTGGCCAATTCGTATGTGCCTCATACCCATAATTAGCATAGAAGGGTGTAACTTTTGTGGATGCATGCTTCGAATTGTTGTATGCATACTCGGCCATAGGTAACATTTCGCTCCAGTTGGACTGTTCGTAGTTGCAATACGTTCGCAGGTAATGTTAGATGGTCTGATTGATTCGTTCGGTTTGTCCGTCCGTCTGCGGGTGAAAAGCTGTAGACATTGATCGCTTGATGCCCAAAACCTGGTATAAGTCTGCGAGAAAATGACGGGTGAAGACTGCGTCGCGGTCCGATACTACATCGAGTGGCATGCCGTGATACTTCCAGATGTTGTTGAGAAATAACTTTGCGACCGTGGACAATTCCCGTTTGTCTGTGGGAATAAAGTGTGCCATCTTAGTAAACCTGTCGACTACTACCATGATGTTTTTGTTTCCGTTAGACTCTGGTAAATCAGTGATGAAGTCAACTGATATATAAGTCCAAGGTGAGGATGGTAGTTCTAGTGGGTGTAGTAATCCATGCTTTGCGTGTCGGGGTGTCTTTGTCCGTTGACATGAGTCGCACTTGTTGCAGTATTCTCGTACGTCGTCCTCGAGTTTAGGCCAGTAGAAGTTCCTCGTGATAAGTTCCAAAGTGCGTTCGCGACTGAAGTGTCCGGCGATGCGTGAGTCGTGTTCTTGGTGGAGTACCTCCTTCCGAAATCCTTCTGGTACATATAACCTTCCTTTCCAACACAACATTCCTTCTCCATCTATTCCAAACCTTCCGTCAACATTCTGATCCTTTTCTTGAACCTTTCGTAATATCTCTTGATATTCCTTATCCTGACCAATTTCTTTTTTAAATTTTTCCTTCACTGTCTCCGTCAACTGACTAACCGTACATCCTGCCAAACTAATTTCTTACCAATCTTCATTGTCCAGATCCATCGCTCCGACTTCCAACCAGTGATGTGGTCCTAACAAGGTTGCCGAAGTTGTACCCCCCTCTTTTAGGGCGAACTCTGGGCGCCTTGATAACGCATTGGCTTTTCCATTAGCCGCTCCTTTTCGATAAACAATCTTAAAATTGTATTCTTGCAATACTTCTGCCCATCGTGC
>MU122221.1:102223-143508 GCA_014904905.1 Wilcoxina mikolae CBS 423.85 | reverse complement strand
GTGGTGTTGATCATCCATAGTGACAGGTGACCAACCGCAGATTGCCATGGATATCCTCCGTACCTCGTGCACCTGCTAAGGGACAACCCCTAACACCTACACAGAACGATTATACAAGCACGGAAGTGCACTTACGGAGAATGATTATACGAGCACGGAAGTGCACTTACGGAGAAAGACTACCGATGGGCAGAGTTCAAGAACCTGATAGTGGAGCTGCAATCGCAGATCATGAAGCAACTCAGAGTGGGAAGTTTAACCCTGAATGTTCTAAAGTGGCAAGCAGATCAAAGCCGATACTCCATTGGGCGATTCTACAAGACGGATGAGCAAGAGGCTGGATCCGCCTCACATCCTGAGCGAATATATCGATCGATACCTGATCGCAACTACGATCACGATTACCTCTCGGTGAGACTCAATCAAGTTACCGATCATCACTCAAGAAACGGCGATGCCATATGAGACAACAATGACTACCGACTGCACGATGCTGATTGTTATCGTCATGGGAGTGATCCAAGTCAGGAGTAAATCGATTCTCAATCGACTACAAGCGATCCTTCGCACGTCGACGGAGTCGTGTTATCCCTAGGCAGGATGGACCTCTACTTCGTCTTATCCAAGCGGGATGGACCTCTACTTCATTTTATCCAAGCGGGATGGACCTCTACTTCGTCTTATCCAAGCGGGATGGACCTCTACTTCATTTTATCCAAGCGGGATGGACCTCTACTTCGTCTTATCCAAGCGGGATGGACCTCTACTTCATTTTATCCAAGCGGGATGGACCTCTACTTCATCTTATCCAAGCGGGATGGACCTCTACTTCGTTTTATCCAAGCGGGATGGACCTCTACTTCATTTTATCCAAGCGGGATGGACCTCTACTTGACCGCCGAGACAACTTCCGGTGGAAAGACCACCGGCGGCGGCGGCTCATGACGCCCAAGCTGGAAATGTGGCTCGGCGTCCGGGACGAACCAGCATTTATCACAACCTCGAGTCTTGACGGCAGCGAGATGATGTCTGCAAGAGAAAGTAGGAAGGCTACTCTCTCGGTTCAGTATTTTGAAAGCTGGGCACCGGTTGACAAATCAGATGTCTTAAATGTGCCCATGAAGGCATACGACTTGGTTTTGGGATTACCTTGGTTCAAGGCCCGAAACCCGGAAATCGACTGGAAGGCCAGTCGACTCGTGGCCTTGCGAACCCCTAGTGGGCCGCAGGCCACGAATGGGAATTGCGATGGAAACCCGTACGCGAATACCAACGGAACTTCGCAGAGGCGTGGTGGTATGCCTCCGGACATTTGTTTCCTTGGAGCAACCGCATTCGACAACCTCCTTGAAAGCAACGAGGTCATCATGGCATTCACCCTACGGTTTGGGGAGTGCACCGGGCTGCTGGGAGCATCATTATGGAGCGGGATCTCAGATGAGAAACTCTGATGCTGGATGGGTGAGCAGGCAGCAGTGGCGGTAGTTGCGGCAGAAGAGTTACCAACAATGTGGGGCTTGAATGACTGCTACTGGCTCACCGAGTCACGAAGGGAGGATGCGCGCCACGGTCATGGTCCATTGTGATGGGCCGGCGGTACCACTACTCCTGGATTCCAACCTTCCCTTCCATTCTCATATAAGAACTTGATACTAACGTGTGCAGATGGAGCAGATGAGACTGGAGCGGACCAGACCGGAGCGGAAGAGACTGGAGCGGACTAGACCGGAGCACCGGTAGTACCGACCGACGATAGCGGTCATATACCAGCCAAATATAAGGAATTCGTTGAGGTCTTTAGTAAGGCCAAGGCAGAGACACTGCCTCCGCAACGGTCAATTGACCATGCGATCGACCCTGGGCACAAGCTGCCATATGGATGTATCTATTACCTGTCAGATGTTGAGTCAAGAACTCTAAATGCCTACATCGAGATGATCCTGGCCCCTGGTGTCATCCAGCGGTCATCATCACCGGCGGCAGCGCCGATATTTTTGCAAAGAAGAAGGACGGCGTCTTGAAATTCTGAAGTTGACTACCGAGCTCTCAATAGGAGCACAATCAAGAATCGAAACGGCTGCTAGACGGATGGTACTTATTGAGCCACGCGAGATCCGCGGAATGCAGATTCTCGAGTGCCGAGTGCAATCGTGCACACTCTTGAGAAAGATAACAAGTCTTCTTGTCGATATGGCGATACAAGGTTACGTTGAAGTCTATCCTTTGTTTAAGAAACACTTACTTTATAAGAGATTCTGTGAGACTTGCAATTGAATGCAGATACAGAAGCACGAAAGCCCCAATATCAATCGAAACCGTCTTACCGAGAAAATCGATAGGAATCGATGAGAATCGACACCGCATTTAGTCGTCGACACAGCATCGACCTCAAAAAGAGGGGAATAACTGTTCCGGAATCCGAGAAACCGCTACTACAACGAAATCCGCACCAGAAGTGCTGGAACGATAACCCACCATACTGCAGACGTGAAGTGCACTTGGCCTCGTAAGTGCACTTGGCTTGCAGTCGCACTTGGCCTCGGAAGTGCACTTGGATTGCAGGAGCACTTGGCCTCGTGAGCGCACTTGGCCTCACCTACGACTTCACTTTCGAGTACCTGGAAGTCAATGAGATCTTATCGGCGTACGACTTCACTATTGAGCTCCTGGAATGCACAAAAAACCCCGCCAACTGCCCGTCGAGACGGCCCGATTATGAGATCGGCTACAAGAAGCCTGTCAGATGGCTCTTAGCGACCCTGACAGTTGAACCCTACGATGACCTCCTACCGACGATTAAGAAGGCCCAGGCTGCTGACCCATTGGTGGTCAACGTCTCGGGTAAGCTAGTCGATAACCCAATGGACACAACCAAAGCCAAAGCCAAAGCCGAAAACGTGAACCAATAGAGTGTCGTCGCTGGAGCTCTGACCCCCGAGGGGACGATATATGTCCCTGCGGACGATGCTCTCCACGGCAAAGTGTTAAGTCTCTTTCATGACAACCCCGAGTCCAGTCACTTTGGAGCTCTTAAAACTGCTGAGTTTGTCTCTAGGGATTTCTATTGACCTACGATGGATGCATACATAAGGAAGTACGTCAGCGGCTGCGAAGTATGTAACCGAATCATGGCCTCCCGGCATGCCCGCCACGGAGTCAACATGCCACTGCCACCACCGTCACACCATAGACCTCATCACAGATTTGCCAGAATCGACCGCGTCTGGATACACGGGGATCCTAGTCATCGTTGATCGGTTGACAAAGATGCCAAATCAGCAATCGAGATATCAAGCTGTGCGGAATGCGAACCGACTGCAATCCTTAATCGATGTATAAGAAGGCTACCGCGTTGGACCTTCAGAGTCGAGAGCGCGATCGCACCGAATTACATGGTAACTATGACCTTGTACGAGAGGTTGCTTACGAATTAGATATATCAACGAACGAATATGCTCTGCAATTGGCCTTAACTGAACAAAGCCACGATGATAATCGATTGACGTCGTCGCCGATAGTGGTGTTTAACTGTATCAGGCTAGATTCTAGGGTGCGCGCCCTCCAGCTAGGCTCGGAAGGGCATGGGGTGGGCAAACCCACTACTTTCGTGGATTCAGAAGTCGAAGGCATGGCAATCGCAGAATGACTGCCGTGATGCTCATGGAGCGGAAGCATACTTGGCTACCTTGTGAATATGACCTTATGGCACACTTAGGGGTTAGATACCGCAACTCGAATGAGCATATACGAATGCATGTCGACATATGATGATTGCAATTGAGGGCCGAACGAGGCCGCCACAAGTCAACCAATCACTGGATCCGAAGCAGAATGATCAATGCCGATAGCGGAGGCTATCACCAATGAGGTTTGCCGTGTGCTTGGATATACAAAAGCACAGAGACATGGAAATCATACGAATTCGAGAAGCTCTCACAAGCAGCAGCTATGACCAAGATAAGTACATCATGCAATTATGCTAGTTGACTGCTACAGCGATGCGATACCGGCCGCGATGGCCTTGCCTCTCAGATGACGTTCACGAACGCGTTCAAGGAAAGAAATTGAATACGATCGATCGATTGATTAGGCGGAAGCCAATGGCATCACCGATTCGAGCATCACCGAGCCAACACTACAGAGATCAATTGCTTGGATTCGGAGAAAACTGGAAGTCAATTTGGATATTCGGAAACATGGACTTGCAAGCCTGCTCAAGGTGTGGGCTTGGAGGCCTGCTGATGGAGCGGATTCGATTCGGAGGTGGGCTTGGAGGATTCAGGGTCAATTGGATATTTCCTTCTTGCTTTCTACTTCTATTCTTCTCTTCTTATGGATTTCGGCCCGGTACAAATGGCGTCGGCATGGGTTTTACCACCTGCCACTGGAGGTGGATTTCCCCGTGCACTGAATCTGCCGTGAGGTCGCCATGATGGCACCGATCGGTCGCGGGACTTATGCAGACGTACAAAGGCGTACGCACCTAACCATGTCTTTCTTTATGTATATATATGGTGCAGCCCAGGAGATCTGCTGATAAAGAGGGGGATGATGTAATGGCGGTGCCAGGTGCACTTGGGCTTCCAAGTGCACTTGGCCCTCGTAAGTGCACCTCGCTCCCAAGCGCACTTGGCCCTCGCAAGTGCACTTGGCCACCGGGGCCGGGTAACTGCCCTTCATATATAATCACCTCGCGAAGTGCTTTTGGCACGCTAGCGATTATCTTACGTATATACCTGACAATTGATATCTTTGTCACGTATCTTCGTCTGCAACCGTATCTACGCGTATCCATCCATATGAGGACATATGTCCTTATACAGAGCCGATTCCCCTCCACCTCCGGGCAAGCTGGTCAGGTGGCAGAGATCCCCACCCACTACCGTTCATCCCTGCTGATAATTGAAAAGAATACAAGACTGACCGTAACTGAAAACTTACCACAGGAAAAAAAGAAATGGAAAGGAAAAGGAAGAAGACCATGTCTTCAATCACTTTGTTAGCATCTGTGATAGATGCAATGTGATTGGTCAATACAAAAGCATGGGCCAGAGGGTGGTCTATGTGGACCCACTATCTCAGTGAATTCTCAAATAATTCACTTGGGTGGGAACTTCCCAACGTCCATCACCACCAGGACGTCCATTATCACCTGGTCACAGGTCTGCATGGTGAACAGTTTGGAGATCTGCACTTTCCGATATTTGCTCTCTTTCTAGCCCCTTACCTTTCTGACCGATCTTCAGAGCTTCTGCTGTTCTTCTTTTCACCGGCTGCAGTGGCAAAAGAGGTGCTCTCACCTCTGAGCTGTCACTCCCCCATACTACCAGAACTTGTTGTCATCTTGGTGTCTGAAGCGTTTCAGGTATACCCCTGTAGATACATACCTGTACTTTAATCGATAGAACCTGATTGCCACTGACTATATACTTGTCATTGGGATGGGTCTCTTGCTTCTTCAATCTGTAGCCAAAGTGCTTGCTGTATTTGTGAGCCTCACACTGTGCCTTGGCTGCCATCATTTCTACAGAAATCTGTCTGACTTGTAACGCTGGGAGCATCACTCCAGGTATACCAGTACAAGTAGTATCCTTACTGCTTTCAAGACTTGCGTGCAATGGAAGTTATGAACATTTGCTCAGGATGTGAAAGTCACTAAAGATAAAGGTTCAAGACCAAGATGTTTGGCTTTCGAATCGTATCTTATCAAGGCTTGTTCTCCTTGTCAAAATGCTGACCCTTCTACCCTCGCGGATTCCAGAGGTCTTTATACTTCTATCTTTTCGCTCTAACAATTACTTCTATCTATGCTTTTCTCATGAGCTGCTCTACCTAATCACCCTTTGCACCAATGTCCATCCTTAGACACCCACCCTTCATGCTTCTTCTGGATCTTCTGTTTCTTTCTGCTATAATTTCCATTTCCAAAAAATAAAATATCTACTGACATCAGTTCTTCGGATTTCTGTGGTCCCGATCTATCTTATCATTTTGGTTTTCTAGCCTCAGGGGCGAATAGTATTCATTCGATTGTGGAGGCCATCAAAGGACTCATTAGCTATGATTCAAACTCAGGTGCTTTCTAATCTACAGCTTTTCAGCTGTCTTCATATTTTCGGTGGCATGAGCTGGCAGAGTATTGATCCAGTAATCACCCTTCATTCCTTGTCAGTGGTGTAGTTAACTGCAGAACAGGTAATTAGATTTCATTGATGGTGATAACCAAATCATATGACATCGTATGGATATTTGTTAATGTGCAGAGATGGCACTTATACCATCCAGATCCAACTATTGTCGAGTGATCGTAGGTGACCCCGCTTATAGGCTACCTGATGGTGTATAATCCTGTGAAGTGTAACATGGGACTATTTGCAGCCGAGGCCTAGGGTCTTTCTAGTGCTGGGGTATCTTGATCTTCCCAAACGTTGTGTGTCTGGCAGTCGGCATCATCGTTTGCTGATATACCTGCATGTTCGGTAACCAATTGAATCTTGACTTTGATGCTGCGGGTCTGGAGAACCCCCACACATCGGAAAAATAACCATGTCGCGCCCAGGCTGTTACATCTCACATATTATACCCCACCAGGTATCTTCATTGCGGGGTCACCTACGATCACTTGATGATTGTTAGGGGTTTTCCCTTAGCAGGTGTACGAGGTACGGAGGATGTCCATGGCAATCCGTGTTCGGCCACCTGTCACTATGGCTGGTCGATGTCACACCCGTGGTTTATCCCATCCTCTGAGCAACGAAGTCCTACGCGACAAACATACCTATCCAATTCCGAGCCCTGGCAACGCTGAATGATTAACCCGTGCGTGGGTAGTGCACCTTCTCGATCAAACAGCGATAGTCACGACACTTAGCTGGTGGATGCATCAGTTCCGTACACTTAGGAAGGTATGCTACTATATGCCTAGGCCCCCGATAGTTAGGAACGTCATGAGTTGCTGAAGTACAATCACGCTATTGCAGGGGCTCTCGGATCAGCCGTGTGTAAGGGCGTACGTCCGAGTACGGCGTCGTATAAGAGTTTAAGGTAGATACGGTTGCAAACGAGGATTCGAGAATGAGGTAGATTCAATAGGTAAGGTTATCGATGGCGTGCAAGAGCACTCGCACGATCTGACTATATACTGGGCGGATGGGCGGTTACCCTGCCATAGGCCGGCTGCCATTACATCATCCCCCTCTTTATCTGCAGACCTCCTGGACTGCATACCCGTACATGAAGAAGAAACAATCCAAGCTCGTACGCCCTCGTACGGCCTCGTAAATCCCGGTGCCAATCGGTACCGCTCGAGGGTGACCTTTCGGTGGATCCGGCACACGGGGAAACTCCACCTCCAGTGGTAGGTGGTAAAACCCGTGCCGTCGCCATTTATACCGGGCCGAGATCCATAAGAAACAAAGAGAAGAAAGAGAAGAGAAGGAAACGTTCAATTGACCCCTGTAACCTCCATATCTCCATATCTCCATATCCAAGCCCATGCGTCTGTAGCTTCCGTAGTACAGCCTGGATGGTGCTCGTATCGGTAAACGTCATTGGCTCTCGTCATCAATCGTATGTGGTTCGTCGATTATCTACCTCGTGAGTATCCAAGAGAAGATCAAACTTACAATATCAATCAAGTGCGCAAGGCTTGTGCCCTTGGTAATCTTTCTCCGGAAGTGCACTTCCGTGCTCGTGTAATCGTTCTCCGTAAGTGCACTTCCGTACTTGTATAATCGTTCTGCGTAGGTGCACTTCCGTGCAATGCTGACGCTTCGTAGATGCACTTCGGAGCTTCCGCTCAGTTCGGAGGAAGGCAATCGTCAAGTGCACTTCGGATCGTAGGAAGGTAATCATGAAGTGCGCTTGAGAGCTTTCGATTCAGGTCGTAGGAATGTAATCGTCAAGTGCGCTTGAGAGCTTCATATTTCGATTCAGGTGCACTTCGATAAGGTACATGCACTTCCGTACAAACGATAGGGTGCACTTCCGTGCAAACGATGATCGTGATCGCGTCCGCTTGAAATCCGGATCGTAGTTACAGTCATTTCCGTCGTCGACTACTCTTCACTTCGTCCTTTGACTTTCGGTTGCCCTACGACTTTTGCCCTTCGACCATGCCCTTCGACCTTGGACTCTCTTTCGCAGACATCATCACCTGCCCATCAAGGCCCGGGTGGAGATGAATGCCGGTTCGTATGGTAGCCCGAGTCGCCTGAGTGGCCTCGGCACCATAAAGATACTCAAAACATTGAAGGTAGCCCGAGTCGCCTGAGCGGCCTCAGCACCATAAAGATGCACAAAACACTGAACCGAGATGCTCGTCTTACTTCGTCTTTGGGCCTTATAGCGTCTTTGGGTCTTATTTCGTCTTCGGTTTCCTGCCAGCCTTTTCGACTTCGCGTTGAGCTCGATGGTCTGGCGCGTGTACCGACACATCAAGAAAAGGGGTAATGAGCCCCTGTAAGGGCAAACGTCCGTGTACGGCCTCGTATAAGAGTAGATATGGTTGCAAACATGGATTCGAGAATAAGATAGATGGGTTCAATAAGTAAGGTTATCGATGGCGTGCAAGAGCACTCGCACGAGCTGACTATATACTGGGCGGATAGGCCGGTTACCCTGCCATAGGCCGGCCGCCATTACAGCCCCGTAGGATATCTCGAGGGTAGATCGCGGGTGTGATTTCTCGATGATAGGTAGCGAGTAGTAACGCGTCAAAAAGGGGTAATTCACGAAATCCCGTGAGCGAAACGTATCCAATTACTAAAGATCGATAACAGTGTAAGGGCGTACGTCCGAGTACAGCCTCGTATAAGAGTATAAGGTAGATACGATTGCAAACGAGGATTCGAGAATGAGGTAGATTCAATAGGTAAGGTTATTGATGGCGTGCAAGAGTACTCGCACGATCTGATTATATACTGGGCAGATGGGCGGTTACCCTGCCATAGGCCGGCCGCCATTACACCGTGCATGATTCAAGTTGTTTCGAACAGAACTACTTTACCGTATCAGTAATATGGGGCAGCCAGCTAGAGCGGGATACGCCTCTACACTCTCCGGCAGGCACATGTCAGAGTTCGAAAAGCGGAACTTTACTATGGGAATGACTATACAGTCTAGGGACTCCATATGTTAACTGCGCCCCGGTAGTTAAATCTACCAGTTGAAAACTTGTGTGTGGGTCGACTTCCCAAGTAACAGCAGATTGCAGGTGGTCTGGTCTGACATAAGACACAGCCCTGCAATGGGAGTAAAAGCTGTCGAGACTGGAGGTGCGATACGTGGCATAGCAGCAGCTGGTCACCGACGCAAGTCTATGAGGGTAAACATATCCCTGCAACCCACTATCCGATTTAACATTGAGTCAAGAAATCTAAGAGGAAGTGATGGTTCGATGAACGTGTCAGCGGTCGTTGCCGAAACCTGTTTTCTGTGTAAGGCATACAAACCAGAAGATAAGCAAACGAACTTAGTTGTTACGTGGCAAAACGTGGCAGCATGAGGATAACCTACAGGGATACCTCCCACTTTAAAAAGTGCCGAAAGTTAAACAGAAAATAAGCGCAACCCATCAAGATCGAGTAACCAGCCTAACGATCGGAGGCCATAGCTATCTTAGTACAAACGCCGAAGTCATAGAGAGTATACGAGTAACTCACTCTATAAAAGAACCGTCTTTGCACCTGCAAAGTAAAACAGCAAGCTCTAGCAGCAATCCACAGTCAGAACACACCAGCGGACAAGAACCTAAAATATTATTGTTGTTTTCTACTTCAAGAATATCAAGCTTTTTAAATATACTTCTTTATGAGTTTTTTCTGTGACCTCGATTCAGTTGTTCTTTACACTCATGCCCTTTACGAACGAGCGATAACTCCTTACGACTATCGTATCGTGAGTATCTTTATTCACACCTACGATATTGAGTACGAATACTTTCACTGGTTCTATACCCGTGAACTCCCTTCTCAGTATCATAACCTACCAGTCCAAGATTACGAGGACCGGTCCGATTTCGACGACTCTGAAGACTATCTTCAAGATACTTACGACTTCTGAGGAGTAGGCGGCTATACTTTATCATTAAGTATCCCTGTAACAATGATGACCGGATCAGGATGCTACATGTGCCATCCCTGTACATCATCGAATATCCACAGAATATTACTCGAGCCAGTTGTCACAATGAACGAAATCAGATGAGCTGAAATTGCAGTCAACCATACTACTGATAAGGACTAGGGAATGGTTACTAGATTGATATTCTGCCAGCTCATACCACCGATAATTAGAAGACAGCGGAAAGGCTATAGATATGAAAGCATCCGAGTTTGCATTATTGCTGACGAAGTCTTTGATATCCCTTACAATCAAAAGGATACCATTTGCCTGGAGGCTAAAATATCGAGAAGATACAATAGGTCCGAACCACAGAAGTCTGAAGGACTGATGTCAGTAGGAACTCTATTAGGCTGAGTAGGATATCTGAACGCCGGAAAGATACAGAAGGTCTGGCAGAGCAGTAAAGGGCAGGAAGGACATTGGTATGAATGGTGGTTAGGTAGAGAAGCTCATATGAAAAGCGTAGATAGAAGTAATTGTTAGAGTGAGAGAATAGAGGTATAAAGACCTCTGAAATCTCTGAGGGTAGAAGGGGCAAGCTTCTTGACAAGGAGCAAAAGCCTTAACAATATACGCATTGGAAAGCCAAACATCTTTGTCTTGAATCTTTATTTTTAGTGACTTTCACATCCTGAGCAAATCTTCATTACATCTATCACAAGCAAGTCCTGAAAACAGTAAGCATACTACTTGTACTGGTAAACCTGGGGTGATGCTCCCGGTGTTATACAGGCCGTACATAGGACTAGGGCGAATCGGATGCATCAATTGAATCTTCCTGAGCCTTGTTGTGAAGTGATACTGCACGTACATATAAACAACACCTGGCATTGCGTCTGACCCTGCTAATACAGTATTGCTTACCGACACAGCTATACAGTGTACATATCTTTTACTGACGCAACCATGCAGTGTGCACACCTTTTGATCTACAACACTGCTCATGTGATGCATGAGTGCAATTTACACCTTGACATAACACAATATTCACACCATGTAACGTTTATACGATACCCTAAATTGCATTCGCATCTCAGGCAATAGATACATTACAGTGATGTAAGTGTACATGATTGATATTAAGGTCTAATATATACTCTTCTCTGTTCCAAATATCCCCCATTATGAATGCCATGGTACATGTCGCAGCTTGCTTGAAGCAAATCCTCTAAACTACTGTCTCCTTTATAGTCATCTACCGACTCCGACTCTATATCCTTGTACTCGTCCTCATTTTCATCCTCATTTTCATTCTTATTCTCGTCCTCATCCTCCTCATTCTCACCCTTTCTATCATCCAGCTGGAAATCACGATGTCAGTGAGTACGACTCCTGACACTGTAAATGTTATCATGCTTGTTGTTACTATGATTGTTGCCATTGTCAACCCCATCTTTGGCATCGAAAGACAAATCTTTAGCAATGGGGATGTGGATCACAGAAATGATCGGAGTTTCAATGTTCAGGTCCATCATCACGGCTTCCATGGCAGTCTTGTTTAATACCACTCGACAAGGCTTGGCAATGTGTGGCAGATTATTGGCTCCTTTATTATGCAGAATGAGGTCATTGAGAGCTACCGTTATAGACTTGGTACCTTCTGTCTCAGGAGATCGTTACAAATAATAATGAAATCAGTGTAAGTCTCTGCAAAATGTTAGAGCAATTACATGCATTGTGGAGGCCATACTTATCACTATCATTATCTTGATTGAAGTTGTACTCCTACTCAGGCCTGTTGCGCTGGATTTCGAAGTCATCGATTTCAACCTCTGTTGAAGCTGAACCTCCATTGTTTTGCCACTGTGTCAGTGCATTGTGCAATGCAGTACATGTTAACACAATGAGTGCCAGTTGTATCTGTTCCCGAATGCAGTCATGAAAGCCCTCCGAATACCTGCCGTATTTGGGTATTTGTTGGAAGAAATGTATATATAAAAATCGTAAAATCTCCTCGGCAAGAAAGTAGCTAGCTCATTCCTGGTGGTATTAGCAATGCTACAAGTTGCAGACAGAACTCACATCAGGTTCGTTCGTACAATCACATTGGTGCACAATGAATGTACAATCTGAAAGAATTAGATCAATGTGTATGCGGCACTCATCATCATCTTCGAAACCGTGCAAGTTGTATAGGCTCCTTACACACTCATGGCCCTTCTTGATCATGTGCGATCTGACTACATTGCAACTGTTTTTGATCTAGCAATTTCCATCAACTTCAGCGGTGTCAAGTCACAACAACCAACGTTTCCACAGAGATTCTTTATCCTTATGCAATATAGAGATCCCCGTCAGCTTGGGAGTTTCTTTGAGGAACAGTTCACCCGAACTCAATGCGCACTATTTCGACGAAAACGAGTGATCTCACATGATTTCTTGTCGTTGTCGCTGGTGAATGCCCACCCAACTTGTCGAGTTCAAAGAACAACCATCCACACAAATCACCGTACGTCGCCACCATCACAACACAGAGTCCTTCCTTTCAGCTCGATCGTTATAAAAGCATCCCTTACTCCCGCCGCCACCTTGGCCGGTACACTTTGCACCCCACCTTTTCGGCCAACACAAAAAACATGACCCGCCTCCCAGATTACATTCCCAGCTCTGACCCCGCGCCTCCTGGATATCAATATTTCGATTCCATCCAGCCGCCTCGTTCTACACATACCGAAGGGGTTGTTTATCCACAAACAGTATCGTCTGGTCGCGAGCCCTCGTTGAGTATAAGACAGGGGGTGGAGTACATCTATGGCCACCGTCCGCCCCACAGAGGAGAGGTTAAAATCGAGGAAGGCAAGAAAGATGGGAGGCTTGAGGGCCCGGTTAGGTATGAGGAGGAACGACACCGTCATGGCAAGAGTAAGAGTAGGAGCATGGGTAAAGAGGGGGCGCATAAGGTGAAGACAAGCTGGAAGGTGGAGGTGGAGGTTACGGAGGTTTTCAAGGAGAAGAGGGACAAGGGGAAGGAGAAGAAGGAGAAGGAGAACAAGGAGAGGAAGGAGAGGAAGGAGAGGAAAGGGGAGAAGGGGGAGAAGGAGAAAGAAAAAGAGAAGACCGAGAAGAGGGAGAAGGAGAGGGGGAAGCATAGATTATTTGATTGAACAGACGGTTTGTGGATATGGAATGGGGTTTGATTATTACTTTTGGGGGCGCATTTGGTCTAGGATAGGGGCGTATGCTTGATAATTCAAACTATCTACAAGCAGTTTTTTGAAATTTGTGATCTCCAGGGCCGACTGGACATTAACAAACCACCATATCATAAAATCAAACATAATAGAGGAACTCAACAATCTGTATCGCTTGTATCTTCCAAGTATAAATATTTCAATTCCTACCTGCAGTTTCCTTCGTGCCTTTCTTTGTAACTTCGTTTTTTCAATTCAACCAGCGTACTCACAAAACTCACAAATACACCATTACCTGCCAGTGGCTTCAATAGCCTCCTCAAAGGTATCACACTGTACACATACCCATATCGCTGCCAGACATAGCAGATTACAGTAGGCGACGGTCCTCGTGAGAATAGTGAGAATAGTGTGTAGCACCTTATGAGTTTATAATTCCCAGATTTCAATATATATGTAGAGGTTAACACCCCACTGGCAGCCCTGGATGCCGCCTTGTGAGCAAGACAAAATTGCAATAGTGCGGCGCTCCCCGTTGAGCGAAGTGTGAAAGTCCGTTACTAGCTAACAAATTACGAGTTATGTAGTCACCCTTAAGATTCGGTAGCGAACAAATTTTGATTAATATTTTCCTGGGAATCATTCGATCGAATGTGTGGTTGGTTCTATCATATTGGTGGGTGTGTAACGCTTACCCTTTAAGAGGGGTTTTTCGTTTTCACCAGTAAGGAAGTCCCCAACCCTATGGCTCAGGGGTAAGAAGGCGGTCAGCGTTACGGGGAGCTCAGGTCAAACTTGCCCACACCATAGGGGAACGCTTTTTTAGTTCCCAACGGAGGTACAGGTTCGAATCCTACTTTTGTCGTGTTTTATGTCATGCCATGATCACTCATGGTGGCTGGATGGATTCCACCACTAAGGAACTAGAGATACTGACCTTCGAAGAACCTACAAGAAATACAACATCGACCAACAACGTCGGACTCCGGCGGCGAATACACCTCCCTCAAACAAACAACGGGTCAAATGTCTGTCAAACTCGAAGGTGCACATCTCACCACCACCACTGACGTCCAAGGTTGAATCCAATGTTACGTCCTGGGAGAGGCCGTGTAGTAATATATTGTAGTGAACCGATGCCTATGAGAGAAAATAGAGGGAACCCCATTAGTCTCTATGTGCGCGTGTGTATGAGGCAATCAAGCAGTCATAAGTACAGGTGTTCGTCGTATGCAAAATCTGCCGGCCGCTTCAATCCCCGCGGATGGCATTGAGGTGTATTCGAAATGGTTCATGTTGAAGCGTACGCAAGGGCATGTATTAAGGTGCTATAGGAGGGTTCACTTTGATCCAGATGCAACGATCAAGTTGAATAGCCCGTTGTCATCCTAGATCTTATTTGAATCTGTTTCCTCACTCCCCGAAACCACCACTCGCCATATCAAAACCTTCAACCCAAGCTACCCTTCAATACCCACCAAACCAACAATGTCGGCCTCCTGGCGCACCTACGTAATGAAGGACATCCCCAACATCCGCCACAACCTGCCCATAATCCTAGACAAAGAATTCCAAGACCTACGTGACGAAATCCACCAACTCCGGCAACTCCTCCATGACATTTCCGGTTACAGAACCCTCCAAGGCCAAGACATTCTCTGCGACGCTCAATACATGGACGAGGTCCTTGATCGGATGTCGAAGCTCCTTTCCGGGTTCCAAGGGGTGACAAAAGAGGGGAGAGAGAATGTGTTGAAAAACTCAGAGGTTTGTACGTGGGAGGCGTTAATCATGAAAGATGAAGATGAGGAATGGACGGCTGAGTTTGAGGCCTATGTGGAGGAGAGATTGAAGATGGTTATGAATGAGTTTGAGGTGTTTTGGGAGTTGTATAAGGAGGCGGAAAGGGAGTTGGAGGAGTTGAGGAGGGCGGCGATTGCGGCGAGGTGGGAGGAGGTTGAGAGGTTGAGGAGGTTGTAGGGATTAGGAGGTTAGATCACAACCACAAAGTTCTGCACGTACATTTATTGAACTCCTTTGTCGGAACAAATTGAGACGACTACTTACAGCCCACCACTTGCTCTTCTCCGTTTTGGACAAATCATTTCAGAGATCATACATGATCACTCGCACGGGATTTCCAAATTGTGTTACATATGTACAAGAGTCTGATACAGCTGGCTGTAACTGGGGCTGATGCCTCCTGTATATATCTCGAGTCTTTCTCCTTCTCTCACTCTCTTCACACTGTACCTTAGTCTATACACACGGTTCTCCCCATACAGTAACAAATTGATCAATATGATGAAGCGACTTGACCTTGTATTTATCTACCTACAAGCGTGAAGCTCAATCGAAACCTTCGACTGTTCAGTCTTCTAGTAACCACCACTATGAGACCTTGAGCCACAAACCCACGAACAAAGATGACATGGCATTATAGAGAACCTAATCAATTAACTACGGAAATCAGAAAGCCCATACTCTCCTCCCTCCGATTTATTATTCCAAACTTCCGCATTCGTTTCCGCCTTCCCATCAAGCCATCCCGAGGATCATTATTGAAATAGGTACTTGTAAACCGATAATCCCTATAATCCACCCCTCCGGGCCCCCTCTAACCCAATCCCCCCCACGCACCCCTAATCCTCCTCGCCAACTGAATATCCTTCTGCATAATCGTAACCCTCCTAGCATGAATCGCGAGTAAATTCGCATCCTCAAACAAATGCACCAAAAACGCCTCCGACGCCTCCTGCAGTGCCTGCAAAGCATGACTCTGGAACCTAATCCCTTCCCCCTCCCCGCCAAAGCCTAGGTGTCGAGCACCCGTATACGATGCAGCGATTTCGCGAACCTGCTGGATGTGTTAGAACGGGGAGGGAAGAAGGGGGGAAGGGACGAACGAGACGAGAGAACGGGAGCTTGCGGATGAGGAGCTCGGTGGTGGATTGGTATTGACGGATTTCGCGGAGGGCTTTGGTGCCGAGTTTAAAGCGGCGGCGTTTAGATTCTTTGGAGGGCGCGGGATCGCCGGCTGGATGAGGTTAGTAGGAAGGAGAAGGGGGGAGGGAGAGGTACCATGGGTGCTGCTGGGGGGTTTTTTGGAAGCGCCGCTGGAACGATGGAGGGACTTGGGGACGATGGTTTTGCGGCCCATGTTGTTGTGGTTGGGGGTGGATTTGGAGATGGGGGAGATGGAGGGAAAGAGGATTGGCGGAGTGTGAAAGAGGAGTGGATATAGAAGTAATCCGTTAGGAGAAGGGCGTTGCAGTCGGTTGTAAGTAAATTGGAGTTGCAACTTTACTCTTTCGAAAAAGGTGTCTTGGTTGTGGTGTTGACATTACCGACTTTTGCTGCTTTTCTCGACTTATCAACACAACACAACTCAACATCACATCATATAACTCTCACCTATTACCGGCAGATATTTTCCATAACCACCATTGGGAATCATCAGTACTCCCCGTCCTTATCCTCGCCTCATCCTTCAATCTCAACCGCAGTATGGTCACCAAGATCACCACCGCAAGATCTCTGTCGAGAACGGCCACCACCCGCCTACATTAATGACAGAATCCAAGCTTATCTTGAACAGCCCGAATCCCTCATTACAACACCCTTATAACGAAAATGTTACCATTATCCCTTATAAAGTGCTACTTTTCATGAGAAGAAACTCCTTCTTTACTTTGTTATCTCTTCTCGCATTTCTTGGTTGTTGGTCGTTTGTAAGTTCATCTCTCTCCCGGACTGCCGGCACATACAAATCTAACTCTCCCTAGATCCCATTATAACCAGGCACGGAATATACACCCTGCTGTACAAATCCTCAAAAAACGCATCTGCATCCCTCCTCATCCACGATCTTTAGTCGTTCGATCTAGCTTCACAATTCAGACCAACGAGAATAAGTTACTATGACAGGTCATTGGAAAGCGAGTCTGTCACGCAATTTGCACCATCGGGAGTATCGTCCTCCCACAGCCGTCTACTCGTTGGTTTCCATGCTAGGATCATGGTTTACGAAGCTGTCTAGGATAAATTTTCCTCGTGAAGGTCGAAGGAGGTTTTCTCACTACTCACTTGGTAAGGGAGTGGTGGTATAATTTGTTTCTTTTGCGAGATAAGGTACTTATATTGCAGAAAGTATTGTGGAGTTCAATATTTCTTTCTTTCTGGTTGACAGTTACATTGGTATCGGTTTCCGAAGTTTTGTTTTGCTGGGGGAGTAGTTAACTGAGGAAGGCAATATGGATGTGGGAAGGCTCGAGCTCTCCGATTGTGGGGTGATTGTATGATCTTTTATTGGATACCACAAAATGCAGAATGGTTTCATATACTCCCATTTCGACGTCAATAATTCGATCGTGAGCCTGCAGAGTTGACATTTTCAAACATCACAAGCCACGAAACAACCTCACCTCTTTACCGCTACCGTATCACATCATTCTGCAAGTAAGATCCACCCTACCCAGTCCACAGTCCCGGTAACAATAAACCAGCATTAAAAGTCTTCCAGATACATTTTTTTGTTTCACTTATCCCCCACTTGGCGTTTAAACCAGGTCACCATATTATGCCCCCAAGCTTAAGGTGATCTTGTATCATGTCCATTCCACGACATCTTTATGGAAAGTCACATCTAGTTGACCTACATAACACAAAACATCCTCGCCTTAAGTTTACTCATGTATATATACATCAACCCATTTTCCTCCCAAGTCTAATCCATGACCCCGCTCACAACCTCGTATTTTATTCTGATATCCAATCATCCCACCCCACCTCACCTCATCATCTTACCGCGCGCAAATCATACCGCGGGTGTGTTGCGGGGGGGTTAGGGTTGAACCAATCAATCCTTGTTTCTTTCCTTTGAGAAAAGTTTGTATTTCCCCAAACCTGGTACCTGGGATAACCTGGCATCCTGAAACACGCCCAGAGATCTATATCGGTATCCTCTATAAACCCCGCAACTTAAGAAAGAAGACCCAATAAAACCCCACCCACAAAGAAGCAGGGCTCAATTCACAACCATCCCAGCAATCAACAAATCCAACGCCGAAAACTGCCCCTGCGGTGTTTCCTGCGTGAAAGGGCCGAACCAGTTCGCGTCGTAAGCGTCTCCCTTACGGGCGTTGGTGTAGAGCATGTTATAGTTGGTGTTAATGAAGCCTTTGATTTCTTTCTTGGTGTCTGGGGATGTACCCGGGGTGATGTAGAGGTTTGTTAGGGCGCGGAGAAGGATTGCTATGGGGTTTGTTAGTGATGTTGAGGGAATTGGGAAGGGGGGGGGGGAGTTACAGCGGAAACCGATGCCGTCGTTGTTACTGGTTGCACCTCTGGATTCGGTGATCATTCCTTTTCCGTCTGTCCAGATTGTTGTTTCCATTGCGGATGCGGCGGCCTCTTCGGCTTTTTGGAGGTAGGAGTGGTCGTTGGTGTTTCTGTATAGAGATGTAAAAGCGGCGATGAAGACGGCTGTTTTTGGTGTGCGTTAGCTATGGATGGCGAACACTGTGGGAGAGAATATACCGGTATTGTAGGTGAAGGCACCGGGATTGACAGAGCATGTCTCTCCGTTAACTCCATCCTGATCGACGAGTTTGACATTTCCATCCATCGTATGCCGCCTCAACCACTCCCCCGCCTTCTCTGCGGCTTGAAGATACTTCCGGTCGTTTTCTATCTCATACAAACGCGCGGAAACCTGCATGAACAATCCCGTAGTGATGGAGTTTATATAAGTCTCATCCTTTTTTATTGTCCAGTACACGCCGTTCTCGAGCTCACATTGGTCCGAGACAACATGATCCCGCTTTATACCGCCCATGTCCGGTGCGATCCCTGTCTGCCGAATCACGGAGGTGCTATTAACCCACGACCATAGCCGTTTCGCTTCCTTCAGGAATTCGGAATTTCCGTATGCTTTAGAAGCGTCGAGACATGCTAGCGCCCACCACAGATCGTCGTCGTTGAATTCATTCCGGAGGCCTTGCGAGTCTTGCTGGTTGGGATCGCCGAGGGGGATTAGAGCGAGGAGTGCAGCGCCGATGATATTCCGGTGGTTTGTAGACGATGTGTGGAGATCATCCGCGATTATGGCTGTATACGCGTTGGCGGATTGCCACCAGAAGATGCCAGAGAAGGTCTTGTTGTCTGATTCGAGGCGGGAGAGGAGGCGGGATATGGCGGAGGATGCGGTGGAGGAGAGGGAGGATTCAGTATGTGTTATTTTCGTGTTTGAGAAGTCGGGGATGCGGGAGGCGTTAAAATCTGGGGGTTGCGAGACTTTTGCGGTGTGGGTGAGGATGAGGGGGAAACTTTGCGATCGTGGGATTGATAGTGCCCATTGTCGGTCGTTTGTTTTTCGGCGGGTTGAAAGTGCTGGTAAGGCTGTTGTTATGGCGGCTAGAAACGTGGTGAGAATGAGGAGGGAATGCATCAGAAAGGCAAAGCACGAATCGTACAATCGATAGTAGGAGTAGTTCACCAAACAGAGAGCAATCCGTCAATCGTGTCTGAGAGTAATAATGGAATCTAAAACCTCTTCTGTAAGGTCTTTATACGTGCACAATCTTGATCTCGGCCGGGAACATACCTGCTATATTTTGTCTGATACCTGAAGTCATCTGAAGAAAATCATGTTCATTTCCCGTTTGTAGCTCCCCGGCGCCACAATTCATCGAGGAGAGGCTCGTATTTGGCAGGACAGTGCAACTCCGAAACAACACCATTACATCGGGGTTGCGGTTGGTGAGGTGCGTTTGATATCATTGTCGATGATGGTCCCTGCGTTGAGATTGTGGTTGTGGTTGGCCCAATGACGGAACGCCGCGGTAAGGGTAGCGCCGGGAAGAGGCGAGAGCAGCCGAGTCTGGGTGACACAAAATTTGCCTAAATGGTGCGCGCAGCTATAGACCTACAAGTCGGAAGCTGCCGGTGCAGCAATATTCGAGCCCTCTCGATTGTTGAAGTTGTGAAGGTTGTAACTATTGGCTCTGTAGTTCAGTCTGAATACTAAGCCTCAACAACTTTGCAGAGCGGCTTCTGCTCAACAGCTTCTGTCCCAACACAGTGGCGATTTTTTGTTGAGACGCCTACGTAATAGAGCTTGTACTTGGACAACAGCGTTTTGCTCGAATGGGTACTCGAAGTTAAATGGATCGAGTATTACTGGGGTGCCTGCAAGCGGAATATATATATATATATTGTGACTATTGTAGGAAACCACTCATTTGCAAGCATCATAGACTTCTGCTCTAGTACCATTGGCATGCCTTGCTAACAAGATCAAGGCCTGCGCAAGACCGTCCCTAGGGCTTTAGAGTCAGTCAGCGGATCACTGATTCACAAGTTTTGGGAGCGTACACAGAGGGTCATCGAAGCATATTCTAGTGGTGCAGTCTTTGGTGATGCAGAATACAAGCAGAAAGTTTATAAAAGTCACCGAAGAGTTCAAGCTGTCAGAGCTGAAAACACCGCAAAACAAGATTGATTAGGTTTGCGAATAGACTATAAGTTCAGATCATCTAGCTGACCACAGTTAGTCCACCCCGCAGTCCACATCTTCGGATGATACTCCGACATGTAGGTTTATGACTGCGCGCACCATACAGCTGTCAGGAGCCAACTCCATCGAATGGCAACAGCCGCATTCGTGTCGTATTCCCCTCGGAAACTGCACGCAATAGAACCCGTTAGCCGTGAACACCGCAATCAACCTTAAATTACGACTGTACTGACGGCTGACCAAACGATACAATCTAAAAGACAGTTCCCCTACTTTCACTCTCACTCAGTCGATAAGGTTTAACGTTCGAGATCCGAGGAACCCAACCTCCGCGTACTCTCCCGCGGCGAAGTTCCCGCGGCGGCTCATAATGCGTCAGTGCGCATAACCGCCGCGGGGAAGAAGGTTACAGCAACCGCTCTAGTTCCCAAAGCCGTGGCTGCACCCGGTAGTATGTGCGTCATGTCGCAGAACCGCTTGCCGCGGAGAGTAATCTCCACTCTCTCGGGGCTTCCTCCCATTATTTTCCCAACTTCACTACCATTTTCCCCGCTTGAATTGTGTGTTTCAGGTCACTTCGTCGCCCAACGTCGTCGCCGCTATTTCCTTCCTACCTCATTGTCGTGAATCTGCAGTATGACAACCGCAGAATTACCTCCTTGCGGAATCGAGAGCGAGTTCAACGGCGACGGTGGCGGCGTTTGTTCACCAAGGGCGCACCAAGGATATTGTGCGGAAACTCGCGAAGTGGTACGGTCTAACTTCCAAATTAGCCTAATAAATACATTCTCCAACTATATAACAAGTCAAGGTGGTGGAGTGGTTAACACGTTCGCCTGCTAAATTGGTAAAGCGGATGCCTTCGGGCGCGCAGGTTCGAATCCTGTCCTTGACGAGTTTTTTCGCACACCTGTTTTGTATTCTCTTTTTCGGGGATGTAAATGGGCGTTGGTGATGGCGTTTGGTGGTCGGGAGGGAAGAATGAGGTTAAGAGTTTAGGGAGGTGCATGGCTTATCACTCGAAGACGCTGGTTTTTTTTGTTGTTACATATGTACAAGGGCCTGATACAGCTGGCTGTAACCGGGGCTGATGCCTCCTGTATATATCTCGAGTGTCTGTCCTTCTCTCTCTCTTCTCTCTGTATCTTAGTCTATACACACGGTTCTCCCCATATCGTAACATTTGTTGTATTGACAAATGTTCTTGCGAAGTACTGTGCGCGATGCCCGAGGCGTACGGCCTAGGCCAATTTTGCCTGCGTACAGGGCAGAAACGAAGGGCCATAGGTGCAGATGGATGTAACGTGGGAGGGGGTGAGCTCGGGAATTCGAGGAGAAGGAAGACGACTGCACATAACCACATCCAAGCTCCGCAGCAAAAACACCTGAAAAAAATTTGTTCAATTGCTTATCCCAAATCTTCGACAACAATCTGACCATACCATAAGAATACCATACCGTACGACGCTCATTTGTGGAAGCACTATCGGGATTTCCTCCTCCAAGAATCTTTGCTCACTCACAAACCCCCAAGCCCATAAACAATCCGCATCACGAAACAAAAACATTCTCCCACCCTTCATCTTCATCTTCAACATCGACCTCAATCCACTCACTTTCTGCCGACAACGCACCCTTCTCGCCGTCGAATCCCCCTTCCAACTCCTCCTCATCAGCTTCATGCAAAGTTTCAAGCCGACGCATATTGTCCTTCTTCTTAACCGTACCATCGCCGACATCCGTAAACCCACCACCAGTCACATCAGATCCTTCCGTTGTCTCACTCTTCGTATCCCCCTCCTTCCCCCCAATCTTAACATTCAACCCCCGTAGCCTAGTAACTAACGCGTTAACCCTTCCAATTTCGCTCCTGAGCACATCTTCAGCACCCAAAAGCTTCTCGCTGTGCTGTCGGAGTGTGGCGTAGTGGCTGTTGAGACGGGAGCGAAGAGAGAGGAGATTCGTTGCGGCGGTGGTGGACATGGTGGTGTTGTTGTGGTGAGTGGGGCAGTTGATATGGGGGAGGGAAGAAGGGAAGAATGGAGGTGGGGTGGGGCGGAAGGAGTCGAATCGCTACTGTGGGTGAAACGGGTGGTTGGCGGTTACTAGAACTGGACAGGTCAGAAGGTGCAATAGGATATTGAGTTTCTTGTGTGTAGAGGAGATACTGACCTTCAGTTTACTGAAGGTTCTGCCCGACAAAATTTGGGGGGGAAAAGATCGATCGGGGTTCGAAGCGTGAGTAATCGTTTGTCGGCAGCGAGTGATATTTGGTGATTCGAACCGGAACCATAGAGCCATGGTGGATAGTAGTGTGCGGGGTAAGAGGTCCATCCCATCGCGCCACCAGTAGCCCAGTTAAAAGAGCTATGTTTTTAAAATTGTGAAGCCATTGATTGGGCTACTTTGTCGACCAAGCTCCACACTGGGACTGGCACTTCGTCTAATGTAGATAGCAGTCAGGGGTGTTCTGTGTTAACAACGGCTAACTGTAATGGAACGGAAGGAAATCTACGCTGATCTGCTTTAGCATCATGTGTTGTCACTGATGTCAAACCTCCCGCGAAAACCCCAAGTCTACAACTTCCTACTACGCCATGTTACCTCCTCAATCACCAACAATCAATCCATCAAAGGTAAGTAAGAAATACCTGGCTCCAAAGCTGATAGAGATGCAAACTGATAAGCAAACAGATTCTGGCTGTCTTTTACTCAAGGCGAAAGTGCAATATTGCTTTCTCGACCTTCCCTTAGACCTACACGCATGTCTTCTCTCTCAATTGCTCAAACAAGAGTCTATTAGCAGTGTCTTCCCAACCCCCCGATGAAATCGACGACAAAACCTCCAGATAACGCAGCGCTCCATGATGATCCATCACCGATACCTAGATCACAACAATTACTAATAAGCCCCTTGCACCGGTGTTATTTGTTCCGACTTACATATTTTTGCCGTCACAGGCAGCATCAATCCTGGACTTTCAATGTGTAAACCACGCTCCGAGACGTTTCTCCGATCCCAGCTCATGCATCAATTGTACCACCCACCAAGCATTTCTCACGGTATGCATCTAGAAAGTTTCTCAGTTCTCATCACCTATTCAGGCACCATCTATGGGAGGATGTGGAATACAGATGGATTGCTGTTGTTGGTTCCCCTCAACACAAGGGAGAAGCTGCTATTTCCACATGACTATTGGGTATCAATTCACTTTTGCACTCAATTCTTTTCGGAAAATGTGATTCTGCGAGCTTAGCGTCATACTAGTCATCTAACAGTAATATGTGTGCGCAGGGAGTCTTGGTACGACAAAGTCTATCTGCATCAGTTATTATTGTACGAGTGATGCCTTGTGCTACAGATATCGCTGCGCGTTTTTCAAGGCACCTAGTGATGTCAGCCAATACCAATCTACTCAGAATTTCGCTTACATTGAAGAATGTTCCACCATAGAGGCAAGGGGTGCCGATATCAAGATGGGAAAGCTTGTGTAACATTATACAACGAATCGCCTACGGATATATTAATGTGACACAAAGCTAGGTAGGTTCTGTTTCAAAGGCAAACCTTTCGGATACTGACTTCGCGATATATCTATCGATATAGAATTTGTACCCTCAGCACTCTACATGCCAATGAACCTGCAATACCGTAGAATCTGGCGGTATCTGGTTTATCTGTAGTACCGCAGGACGCTCGATCTTTTGGAAGTCCATATACCTTCGCAACCCCCAGGGAGAACAAAGACCGCTATTGGGGCCTACAAATAAACCGGATACCGTCAGACTCTACGGTAGTGTTGTCACATTATAGTCGGTACCGAGGTTTGGCATACTTTAAGGTAGTCTATCAGACTAAGAAGCTTAATTGGTCCGAGGTGGTGCGCTTCATTCTGAGCGCCTGTACCGGGTACATGCTTGCCTGGGCGGTCAAATCTTTCGCGGCGTATTGGTTTGCTGGCATCCTGTCAGTGATAGCTCCATTCCGTCCACCATCTCTATAATGCGTACTGATACCAATCAGAATTCCTATACCACAGATTGGGGATACCTACACAAGTAGTGCAAGATCGGTAGATATTGTTTTCAAATGTTTCAAAAAACGCGTCTTACGTATTACCAGGCACCACGTGTACAACGTACCATCCGGATGTTACAAAGATACCCGTTTAAATAAACGTAGCGCCCTTGTCAGGCCAAACGTGACATTCCGTGCAGATTCCAAGACATTTCTCGGCCGGTACGTTCTGTACGACAGTCTCAACACCACAAACGGCAATTATACCGGCCAGTTTATTCCATACATTATTCCAGAATCTTATTCGCGCATGTACCGACGTTTAGACATGTGGAGAAAGTTTAACTAACCCGGAAAACCAGGCGGACAAGATGACCTTTCCCCAATCAACGACTTGCCAGAAGGCTTGCCGACTCTATATCCGGAAGATGGGTTGAAGAGGCCCAAAGTGATCTGCTTCAACAATAAGTGATCTGCTTCAACAATAAGTGAAATTGCCGAGAAGGGAAATCTGCACTGTCTGACTGGGGCTGCCTGGAATTTCGGCTCCAAACGGGTATTGGCTTGGAATTGTGCGAAATCACGTGAACCAGAATGTGAGCACGGGAGGTCATGTTTACTCCAAGATGGATTGTTGGGTACGTGTCCACTGTAAATTCTTGAGGAACGGCGAAAACTGAAGAGATGTAGAGAGGCGATCTGCGGTCATCTGGATCAAGAAAGAGGAAGAGAGAAACAGGGTTGCAACATATGGAAGACGATGTTTGGTTCAGTCTCTGTAAAGAGAGAACTTGTATGTTGCGCTAATCCTGAAGAAAGATAGGCGCGATCACGTGCCAACGGACGCCTTATCTCGAACTACACCACTTTTCATCCACCACCTTCGGGGACTCACTTCTCAAGTTTCGCAAACCCCAACGTGGCACCACCGACTTCTTACTCAAAATTACATATAACCCTAACCGCAATCCCTTGCAGGAGGATCTCCGTATTCCAAAAACGGCTATGACAGCATGCAGGTGGGTCAATACCAGAACAAGGTATGCCCTTGCGTGTGCGTGGAGAAAACAAGAAGTTTTGTGGACCAAAATGGCGGGGGTTACACGAGCGCTTTGGTGTGCTGTTGTGCTCCCTGTAAGCAAGTTACGGATGATACTAATTATTCTAGAACAACGCGGTTTCAAACGAAGGAACTGTATGGTGCGGAGAAGCGATGGACCAGTACCTCTCTCTAATCGCGCCTAGAGTAGTGGTACTCTATATATGAGCTGCATTGGCGAGTAACCACGGTCTTGTAGTGTGTAACACCCCTGTGGTCAGACATTCCGCACATCGCTAAAATTCGCCTCTAGATATTGACGACATGGATGAATACGAGGTCTCTAGCAATGAATTGATTGGCAATAGATGTAACAATAAAGCCGATCCGAAACTATGAGATTGCTGATCTTCCGGAGACTGTTATGAAGAATCGCCCCCGCGCTCTTTCCGTCCTCTTTCTCCTCCATTTGACGTCGAACCCCGGGCACCAACAAGCTCGCAACTCGCACAATGATGGAACACTCACGACATCACACTCCTTACGCCTCAATGTTCACATACCTAATATGTGGGCTTGTGTTGTTTGCGTCCTCAGCTAACGGCGTTTTGATGAACGAAACTCACTTCAAACTCAATGCATCCTCGTACAACCCGGCCATTGCCCTCCTTGACGGTGTTCTCACCAAAGCCAGTATTGCGGATGTCCTCGACGCCGCAGACTATCAACCCCTCGATGCATCCGACTTCATGCGCCAAACGCCCTTTTATCTTAAAGGCTTCCGGTGGGCCCAGAGGACCCCTGCGGACGAGTCGAATACAATCTGGCAGCCTCAAGGCATCAGTACTTCATACGACACAGGCTTTGCCGGCGGTGTGGTACACGGAAATAGTGACGTCCTCGTTGTCTCATGGAACGATCAGCGCAATAAAACTGGGGCAGCGACAGAAGCCGGGAAAGGAGTACGGGTTACATTTGTCAGGAAAGGCACCGCCGATAATATCCCCGAAAACCGGGGATATATTCACGCATTGCTTGTGGAGCCGTTTGTGACGGATGGAAAGCCGGACTTTAAAGAGCTGCAGAACGTCATCAGCGGCGGTATTGTGTGGAGGGGCGATTGGTTGTTTGTTACAGACGACAAGCTGGGAGTGAGGGTTTTTGACTTGACTCATATTTGGAAAGTTAAGCATGCAACGGGTGGGGGCGTGGGAAAGCAGGGAAACGATTATTGGGGAGGTGAATATCCTTATGTTATTCCTCAGGCACAGTACGTTTATCCTCTAACCCTCATTTATTGGCTTTCCTGGCCTTGGGGAAATGTTTATTGTTCGCGTACGTATCCAATTGGATGTTGTTTCGCTCACATGTTGATTAGAGTCTACAACACCGTCCTCCCCAAGGGCACAACCTTCGCCCCGCACATCGCCTCCCTCGATCGCAATAGCACTCCTCCCTGTATTATGTTCGGTGAATCTACCTCACCTGGAAAAAACAGCACCTTTGCAAAATTCCAGCTTGACAACGACACAAATCTTTTCAATCCCGACACTTCCAATAACACCATAGTTACCGCACAATGGGCATGGCAAACAAATATCCACAACGCGGAAGGCCTTGTCTTTGCAGACGACTACTATTTCATAACCAGGTAGGCGGTTATCCTAGTCATGGAAGGAAGGTTACAATACTAATGGTTAGGGTTTCAGTAATGACGGCGACGACATTCAAGGAGATCTGTACCAATGGCAACCCGGCAGCTGGGCTACAACCTACGCAAAAACATTCCCACCTGGAGTGCAAGGAATGAGTTACAAACCCGCGGGAGACGAATTGTGGGTTGTGGGAAACATTCCGGGAAAGAGATACATCATGGCTCTAAACGCGAGTTTGAAGAACTCTACAAACATCGTCGATACCACAAATACCACCGAAACAGCAGCTCCAGGGTCTACAGTAACGGTAGAACCACATTCGGGTGGGATGGCGGCCGGTAGTATTGCCGGAGTGGCGCTGGGCGTACTCATCGGCGTTGGCGCTGTGTTGGTGGGGATATTAATGCTGCTCAAACGCCGGCGGCAGAAAGCGAAAATGGCGGAATACGCGGAAAGTCTAGAGCGGGTATACACCAAGCCGGAACTTGGGGGTGTGGAAAGATCGGATACGGGTAGTGAAGGGAGTGCACGCGGAGGAGGAGGTACATGGAGTAAGGAAATGGGTACTGAAAGGGAAAAATATGAACTACCGGGGAAGGCGGAGAGATACGAATTGTACTCTGGGGAGATGGCCAAGGAATTACCGATTCAACCGCCGCCGCCCGCGGAAATCAGAGAACATGGGAAGTGGACCTAGGTTTTTGCAGGGCTGGAGTTTTGTTTGGGTTATTCACGCATTGAGGGTTTATATGTATTTATTGTAGAGGTGTAGGTTGATCTTCTGGGCGTTCATTCGTTTGTTAGCGGTTAATGTGAACATGGCTGTCTGGGACGAACTATTGGCCTGAAAGAATCCTGGGTGGAATGTGAAGCGAACCTGCCGTTTGATGCGATGTGACACTTGTATGATGCGATAGTGCGCTTACGAACCAGAGTCTTCCTTCTTCGTAAGCTCATTCGACAGAGGAAGATATTGGTTATGGTTCTTGAGTTATAGTTCCAATTCATCACCTCACCAGTTTGCAGCGCGAGTGCTCTGATATGAAGTTATGGGGGCAAGGAGATCAGGAGGATACGACTTTGCTCGGGGAAACTGATAGGGACACCTAGTAGTTGAACTGGGATGTATCGGGGAAAAGGATTAGTTAGTTGTCATGGCCCCTACGGGGCCGAATACAATATGATTCAAACAAAAAACAAGCTCTGATATGAAGACCTTTGAAGCCATCGAAGCAATTCCGAGCTATCTACGAGATATATATGGTGATCCTGGAAAGCCAAAGATTTCCTCCCCGTTTTGTCTCTTTCTATAGTGCTGAAAATCACCGAGTGACGGAAGAAACGGAAGACAAATTCTGTTTCATGGCCTAGGTTCGGCGGAGGGATAATCGATTATTTGCCATTGGCACATCGGTGGGGTTGGAAACGTGTTCCATGGTTTCGAGCATTTCTCGTGTGGCCCGCCATTTAATTTTGGAAGAACTTAGAAAATAAGTGTCGCTGGAGATGTTGGTAGTTGATCTCTGTGCGATTGTGGTGAAGGTTTGGGGGGTTTCACTCTGAGGAGGAGGATCCGGTAGATAAAAAGTACCTACGTCGGTTTTGCGGTAGACGGTTGGCTTTCATTGATGAAATCTACATTGCTCTTCGTAGGAAGCTCTTGTCTCTCATACGCTCCTGAACATTGGGTGAAGAATTTGATACAATCCCATACTGATTGGATGGTTCCCTTGATTCCTAAGTCCATTTTGAGAACCCCAGTGCCAGTGTCCTGTCGTTCAGAGTATGTCTAACGGCATGCTTTACGAATGAATTTCCCATGAACCTCTCTATGCTTGCTTGGAAAGCTGTTGACAAACGCAAGTGTACGGACCCAGATGAGATCAGGTTATGTCTCAACATCAATACCGAGTTTTGGTTCCTGAGCTGGGCGATGCAGTTAAGAACTCGATGACTGGGAAATTTCGCAAGAAACAATGCCACATGGTTGTTCTGGGATATTGATATCTATTGGGCTACATATTTTGTCTCTATTACTCCGTTTGTCTCTCTCTAGCTATATTATCTCAATCTAAGCTTCGTTGCGGTGCCCTATCAAACCATTGTATCACTGATCCGGTGATACCTACGTGCCTTGGCTTCGAGCTACACCATCCAACAGTCTCGACCTATAAGTAGCTTCCCCAAGTGTCATGACAACTTCCGGTAATAACTTTGAAGAAATGTGGTATGTATCCGTTGGTGAATCGAAAGTGCATTAAATGCTATGCAAGCCGCAATACCAAGTGTACATGAACTCGGTCCGAACAGCCTTCCCTAGCTTCCATATAGCAATTGAGTCATGGACTATGAATTCCTCATAGTCAGTATCATCAGAATCAACACTTACCGTCAAAACTATCCACATCATATATCGAAACTCAGCTCACATCCGGAAAGGTAAAGAGAAGGTTCATAATAGTTCGCCAAGGCAGAAGCAAACCGAATACCAGCACATCCGTATGGTTCCTGATTGGTAGGTAGACTCGATTTTCAGCCCTTTTCAGCGAATGGATTCCACGTGCTTCGACGCTGTATTTAGAAATAGGGCTGTGATTGGGGTGCCTGAATTGGGTTGCGGGGAGTTTGTGTCACCTGTACCTGTGTAGCTTCTTTTTTTTTCCTTTTTCCGGAACTTGCAGGATGTTACTACCTCGTGAAAATTGTCGAATACGAACGCCAGCATTGGCAAAGTGTGGCCACGGCTTGTGTGATTTCAGGAGGCTTCGCGGGACGGACATGTCCGATTCCAAGCCGGGTGCTGCGGGAACACATTGAACCGAATCTCGCGAGATATAAAGACTATTGATTCCCCATATCAGTTGTCTGTTTACCACCGAAGTTCTTGTCCATTCCAATCAGCAAAACTCACCATGTATTCTCCCATCACCGTGCTTTCCCTCGTCTCTCTCCTCCTCGCCCCTCTCGTCAGTGGCGCAGCAGTTGCCCAAATCCCCAGGCCAAAACCACCGACTTGCGTGGTCCTCAAACCCCTCATTTCCGGTCTCGGCTACACCTTCCATCTCGAAGTACAGAACGCTGCGTACCCCGAGATCCACGAGCGTTCCGTCCGCTATATCGGAATCGGCACACCAGGCGACTACCGCGCGGTCCTCTCCCCTCGCGGATCCCCTCAGAAACTCACTTTCAAGGACCGCCAGCTGTCGTGGGGCGGTAGTTTGAAGTTTACCGGGTATGCCAAGTCGCCGGACAAGAAGGGGAATCGCCAACTCGGGTTTATCATCGGCCCTGGAAAACCGCTGGAACTTCTGGGCAAGTATGGATGCGACGATGAGAACAAGCAGCAGCTAGAGTTGTCACCGACCAGCATCTCCGGTTGGGGTATTTCACTTGTTTCTGACTGTTGGTTTGTAAGGCCGCTGACAAAGGATAGATTGGTGTGTTTCGAAGAATAAAGACGGAGAGTGGGGATTGTATCTAGAAGATCGCAGCCGAAGGGGTATGTGAATAATTCCTCGCACAGATTCGCTGCAGTACTGACGCGGAGGACTAGGTACCAAGTGCATCGATGTCAAAGTGGCGGTAAAGAAGTGACAGAGGATGCAGGGGAAGATTGTATGGTTGTCGACCGCAGAATTAGGATTAGGTCTAAAGGTGGACTCAGGGTTAGCATTGTGTACCGGATGAGTGCAATACTATATTATTCATAATACCTTAAACAATGTGAAATGGCACTACCCTCTTAATCTGGGATTCCCGAGAACATACTGTGCCCGCAGAGGAAGTCCTTTCGATCGTTTGGCAATGGCGGACATCAACGCCACGACCTTCGAAATAATGATGGTTTTGTTAAGAGGTCGAATAGTGGAGGAGGTAGGATGTAGGCGGTTCTTAGAGACATTCCGAACTGCTGCGGCTGCTGCTGCGGCTGCTGCTTCACTGTGATATCTGGTCGCCGAGAACGTCCCCAAAGCTGGTACTCAGGGTCGGCAGATGTCGTCAACGAATTTTATTGGGAGGCCCTATTTGTGTTGTAAATTCTGCCTTGTTGATATT
This sequence comes from Wilcoxina mikolae CBS 423.85, assembly GCA_014904905.1. NCBI lineage: Eukaryota > Fungi > Ascomycota > Pezizomycetes > Pezizales > Pyronemataceae > Wilcoxina > Wilcoxina mikolae. Next base: position 111,968 of record MU122221.1, on the reverse strand, counting down.
GCAGAGAATGTGGCGGTACACTGCCCGGGGTGAAGGGTATTAGCTGGTGAGTCACAGTGTCTGTGCCGTATGTGCTGGGCATGAAAATCACCAAAGGATTTGGGGCGGAGCTCAAAACGACATCAGTTTCAAGGGTGTGCGTGCGGTTGAGAGTTTGTCCAGGAGGTTTGACATCGGCGCGTATTCACCAACCAGCACTCGAGAGAATCAATAATACCAGATTACGTATATAAAAACTTCCTGATATTTGTGGTTGTCTTCTAATTATATACATTTGATTATCACCAATTCTATTCAAAGCTTCAAACATGTTGGCATGATAGTGTCGGGGTTCGGGTGCTGAGCATGACGTCATTCGCTAGCAACTTTTCAGTTAGAGCCGCACACTCTTTTATGACTGCAGCATTGCACGCCGCATTCCATGTTTCAACACCACATTCCACGCCCAGGCACCAGCAATCACGATTTGCCTCCCGCTTCGCTGCTCTCTTTCCCGACTACAAAACGCCACAACTCCCCGCAGCCACCGACTCTGATGGGGGTTCCATAGCAGAGACCTCACGCGCTCCTGCCTGCGCGATGATGATCAATCGGCTTTTTCCAAACACGCGAATGAATACTCGCATACTCCCTCCCTTACGGCCTGGATTGAATTGTCGCTATCCAACCGTTCGGTTGCTTGCCCCAACTGCTCAGTCACTTCCAGCACTTACCCGTCGATTCGTTGCTCCTTCGACTCCTCCGGCTTACCCAGCCATCACACCTTCCGATGATCCTGTATGGTTTCTACTCGCCGATGTTCACATAAGTGACCAGACCTTACCACGCCTAAAGAAGTTCTTCACTTTCTTCCAAAAGGAGTTTTGCGAGCAACAGCCCTCCCAAGTGCTGTTCTTGGGCGACGTTTTCAATTCCCGTCCCGGTACCGATCCTGCACATCACCGCTTCCTCACCGACATCCTAGAACGGTTGATCTCAGCACCATGGTCTCCGCAGGTGCATCTTTTGGTTGGAAATCAGTGAGTTCAAAGGCCCCATGCGTACAGACACCCTGCATCATCATCAATCTATTGCAATCAGCGACTGACGCAAACTTACCGCGCGCAGTGACATGAAGAACCGGTTCAATCGAGCGGACAACTCCTTGCATCCGTTTAGCCTTGTCTCGGGAAAGGTACATGTCTACGCCGAATCTAAACGTCAGATTCTCGACAACCGCTTCCCAACAGATTTCATTCCTTATCACGCCGACGAGAAATCGGTACACGAGTACATATCCTCCGCCGCTCCTTCTGCGGATACCATCGCTTTCTACCACGGAGCTATACAAGGGGCGGTTATGAATTCTCGAACCATCTGCGTCGACTCTAAAATCTCGCCAAGCAACCTGGGAAGATATAAACGTGCGTTCTTAGGACATTTCCATAAGCATGGCCCGGTGGGGGGTGATCCAGCTTCATCTGTTCTCTACGTTGGCGCTCCGATCCAGTCCAATATGGGAGATGCTGGAGACCTCGATCATGGGTTTATAAGTTATCACCCGGCGCAGGACAAGTGGAAATTACATCGGAACCCAGACGTGGAATATTTTGTTAAGATCCCATGGAGTCAAGTTGGTATGGTGGAAGAGGCGTCGGTTCGGGGAAAGAAGGTCCAGGTGGCAGAGGTTCCGGATGTTGAGGCCCATGAAGTCAGCAAAGTTCGGGAGAGAATGTACTTCTACGGTGCAGATATGGTTGAGGTCAAATACAAACCCAGTGTGAAGAAGGAATTACCGATGCCAGATAACCCTGATACGATTCCTACGGTTACTCTCGGTGATACAATCCCTGACATGGTGAATTCGTTTGTGAAAACGAGGGTCAACGCTACATCGCCTTCGGAGATCAACTCGAAGCTAGAAGAGAAACGGAAATCCTTCTTTCTGGAGTTTATCAAACCATATCAGCAGATGTTGCCCCACGCTGGAAAAACTGGAAAGGTATTTCAGGGCGATCTGGTTTCTATTACCATGTATAACTTCCGGGGCATAAAAGGCACTTGCGTGTTCGACCTCGATGATCTCCCACCATCAGAGGTCTTTCTGGTTTCAGGCGTTAACGGATCCGGAAAGTCTACCCTCATCGAATCTGTTGTCTGGTGCCTGTTCGGCGAGTTTGTCAGCAAACGAATACCGACAGAAGAGATATGCTTCAGTGGTGAAGCCGAGTGCTATGTACGCTTAAAGTTCCGCAATGGATATTCATTTGAGCGTTCGCGCTTAGGCAAGGGGAAGACCAAAAAAGTAGGGTTTAAGATTATCGACCCTGATGGAATAGTGGAAGAACATGGGCATGATGCAACGTCGAATACCAAATACCTGACCGAGAATATCTTGCATATGAACTCTTCGATGTTCAAGCAGACGGTCGTCATTGGCGACAATGCCGAACAGTTTCTCAGACCTGCGGGAGATGCCGGACGGACGGAATGTTTGGACACTATGTTTGGGCTGAATTTTCTTGGGGATATGAGGAAGGAATTAATGCTAAAGCACAAGGTATGAACAATGTTTGCTAAATCATTTGGAGTTATGCTGACCAAAGTTGTTCATTTTAGGCGTTGGATGTTGAGCTTACTGACCTCCGGACCTTCGAACGTGAATTGATGGCAAAAATAGACAGCAACCACCATGAATTAAGATCCTGGACCACCATGATCAAAAACGATGCAATGAAGGCGGAGAGCCTTACCAAAGAATCCACGATACTTAGGACTCAATTGGGATCAATGCGGCGGGAAAGAGAGACTCTTGAGATTGAGATAATGAAACACCGCGAAAGTTTACATACCATTGACGTTCAAAAAGATGAGATTGCCGCAGTTATCCAGATCTTGTCCGACCGGCAAAGAAGTTACACAGCTGTCGACAAGCGCCATGAACGGCTAAGGAATGAAAGGGATAAACGGCTACAAGCGGAAAGAGAAGAGTTGCTAAAGCAGCAGAAGCCGTTGAGTGTTGGCCAACTGGTGATGTCTTTGGTAAACCGGCTGTTTCAGACACTGTTGAAATATTTGCCTTTTGAGGATACCTCCGAAAAGTCTGACAAGGCCAAACTAAGTATGTATCTCTGAGATAAGTGTAAAATAACTCTTTTGGATAAAGCTAATCTGTGTCCTAGAGCCACCCCAGAAGCCGGCGGAATATGAGCCGACTCTACATCAATATAATAGGCAAAAACTCGATGCCCTATCGAACGCCCTCTCACACCATCAGCGCCGATTACAAAAACAGTTACAAAAGCACCGCGCCGCCTCCAATACCCTCAGAAAACCCGCCGAAAAGGCCAGAAGTATCGAAAATCAGATCATCACCACCGACAAACACCTTTCGGCCATCGTCGGGCAACTTCACCTCATCACCTCCCAGAAACCAGAGCGTCTCCGCAAAGTCGAAGAACTCAAACAAAAAGCCGAGCAGCTCTCGATTTCACTATCCGACAAACAAGCGGTTCTGGAAGACCGACAAGAAAAACATTCCCTCACGGGGTTCTGGAAACAGCACCTCCAGGACACCGCAACAACCAAGGGAGCCTTCATGACGCATTGCCGCTCCGCATACATCACGCACATCAACAAGCTTATCCCGTCGATCCTATCATCTCTATGCTCTGACTCAGAGGGACTCCTCGCAACAGAGCAAATGTTAGATTTCCAGCTCACGGCCGATTTCCAACTCCAACCGTCTTCGGGTGCACTTTCACTCCTGAAACGTAGTAGGGGTCAACTAACGAGGACTTATCTGACGTTGTTTTTGGCGATGTTTATGGTTGCGAGGTCGAGGACGCAGTTCCGACCGAACTTTGTGTGGATGGATGAGATCATTGATGCGTTGGATGTTAGTGGGATTGAAGGGTTGCAGGCTTGGTTGAGGAAGTATTGTGGGGAGGTGGGGGCGAGGGCGTTTTTGTTGACTCATAGGGAGGTGACCGGAGGAAGGACGGTGAGGGTTACAAAGAATAGACGGGGTGGGACGGAGTATACTTTGTCGGGATAGTTGTGGGGCGTTTTTTTGGAGGGGAGGGGGAATGTATAGAGTGCGTGGGGAGGAAGGGCATTGCATAGTACGGGGATCTGTTTGGAATTATAGATACATACTTATTAGCATCAATCTTGGTTGGGGAATTATACAGAGGAGTGAGTTCTTTTACGATTGATCCTCTTCATTCCCACGTGTTCAGGGTGTTTGTGGAATCCATGGTGTTAACTTCTCACGATAGCCACCGTACAATCCGTGGACGCGGTCTCGGTAGTGTGTTGATATCGTGGACCAGCCCCCTTCCAAACCCAGCAAGCGCCAAAGCCTGAACAAGAGATCAATTTCACGTACTGCATCTGAGACCAGATCACAACTCTTCCCTAACAATCAATCCTTTCCTCCCATGAATCATAACTCAGCACTCGATTGCTGTTGCCAAGACATTGTTCTTCCTGTTCCCCACCAAGCCTGATGGCCGGACAAGTTTTGGGGAACCACGAAGTTGTTGAGCATGTGCATCGAGTCACCAGAAACCACCGAGTAAGCAACCATAACCATTCAAGTGGCAGACTTGCAAAAAGCACTCCACCCCCTGGTATGATGTAGCAGATAGCTCTTAAATCCAAAACGTCAAAAAATCCTCCGCCAAGACTTATTAACCACTGTCCCGCACAACAAAAGAATCTCGTCAAGGACAGGATTCGAACCTGCGCGCCCGAAGGCATCCGCTTTACCAAAGTAGCAGGCGAACGTGTTAACCACTCCACCACCTTGACTACCCACACGCCTTTGTTTAATCCTCTCTAGGTGTCTTAAGAATACGTCGGAACAGCTCGGGCGCCTCTGGCTGGCGATGCTCTTTGTTGAAGTTACATAGATACTTTAGCAAGCGGTGGTTGAAGAAGTAAAAGAAGTATGATCATGATGGTTGTAGTCGGGCACTCGCAGTTAACGATCTCTCAGGCCACCGTACTTTTCCAGTTGCCATACTAAGTAGTTAACAATCTCTCAGGCCACCGTAACTTTCCACTGCTCTGGATTGATATCACTTGCCATGCTTTGTCAGAGGTATAAATTACTCCGCGCCGTCTATTCTTTTTGCTGCCGGGATTATACGGTATCATCATCCCCTCCCTACGAAAAAAAAAAAAAAATACATTGAAAGAACGTCTTAAAACTAGAAGTCGGAAACAACATGTCTACTCCAGTATCAATGAATCTAATTCAATTGCATCCATCTCACCATCCCGGCGAGAGCTGCGCTGATGGGCCTCCGTGCGCCCATCATCATCACCCTGACAACAGACAAAACAGCCAATTGTTCCGTAGAGTTCATCCCCCATTTCTACTCCGATACGTCCCTCACCAACTGGCCTGATCCTGTCGCCCGCTGCGACAGGAATCATAGCAGTACGCTGGTTGCCTTCCCCCACGACGTCCTGCTGCTCCCATACTGGTAACCGTATCCCCCTAGGCCTCAGGCAGGTCGTTGCTGGATCATGGTATGTGCCAATAATCTTTGTTGGATTATTGACATTTGGAGGGTGGGATGACCTGCCACTTCTACCACGAACATCGCTTAGGTTCGTCTGGCCTCGTAATATTGTCAGGATGAACGGCTTTAACAGCTGGAACCGATTCCAGTATGTTTTTAACGGAGTTGACTATGTCTAGGTTGAGTTGGTATCTTAACGCCCTGAGTGACATTCTGATACTGCCATTTGCCCCCGTCTCTATTAAAACGTCCCCCAAGGTCTTCCCTTTGGTAACCTCTTCTTGTGCTAGTTGCGGGAAGGTGTAGGTTCTTTTGGATTTGCCGTTGCTAAACGGTCATCATCATAAACCGCCCCCACGGAACACCGAGGCTGCATCGTTCAACCAGAGAATAGCCTCTCTGGTTGAAGATTGGTAGTGTGTATGTTGGACTAGTACAAGCAGTTCGTGGTATGTTGGTAAGACATCTTGCAAGCCAGCTCCCGGCGAAACAATTTTGTCCAGGTAAAACAGCAATTCGTGCATAGATGCTGCTGAGGGCGATACTTCTCAGGTTTTTGTGCTCTTCGAACTATTTTGATAGTAACAAAGGAAACCGATAAGTTACAAAGACAGGATATGGACGTAAAGAAATGTGGTACAATAGGGAACGAAACGTGTTGAACAGAAGATCTGAATCCCTAATAAACAAGAGACAGTTTGGTTAGTGTTTTGATGAGCAAGAGAGAATTTCCTCAACATACCTTCCACCCGTATCCGCCCCATACATGTCTCCCTTGTACGCTGGACTAAAACGCAAAACTAAGAGGCAAATAACCAAGGTCCAGAGTACTCATCCAAGAGCAGTGAGTTTAGAGTGATCCTTGAACCTGCTGACCAAGGGTATTTTTAATGGGAAGATTTTGTTGGATGTTCTTTCCGAGTTCTCTAGGGTCTTTGCAAACGCACTCCGTGGTTCTATTGCCGTCTTTCTATAATAGATGTTAATACTGGGTTACGGCAACGAAGCATTTGCTTACTCTAAAACTCAACGCTCTGAGCAGAGGTACGGTTGATAATGAACCCCGGGTTTTGTCTGGAGATGGAATGCATTGGTTTTCCGTACTTATCCATTATTTGCTCGAACGTCATCCTATGGTAGATCTCGAACCATCTCACGCCTCGAAAGCCAATAATGACTCTTTGTTTGTTTGGTTGGTTGGCTGTTACAAGTTGGAGAGGAAATGTGGGGGCGTACAGATGGTGAGAGACAACCACAACAACCCTAACCCACACTATCTCTTGGCACCGGGTAACAGCTCCTCCTCACCAGGGTTTCATCTGTCGCCAGCTCCTTTTACCCCTAGCACCTTGTCTCTCACCATCTGTACGCCCCCACATTTCCTCTCCGACTTGGCTTTTCTGCACTAGCTCAGCAATGCCCCCACTACACGAACTCTCCTCGCTCCAAACCGCTCTCGAAATCCTTGACAAAGCCGTCCTTTACCCCCTCACCCTCCCCTCCCCCGCCCTTCTCACTAATTACAAGTAGATCGGCGACGAAACAGCACACATCAACCGCGTGTCGCTGGTACTAGACGTGGTGAAATGGCGCTGGCCAGAGAGCGTGGAAAAGTATGAAGCCTCGGTCACGCAGCATCGCGCGAATCGGGAAAGGCTGCAGTATATGCGACTGGTTGTTGCAAAGAGGTTGGTGTTTGCGGGTGCGGAGATCAGTGTGAAAGAGGCGGTCAGGGTGGTTGCGTGAGGAGGGGGAGGCAAGAATGGATGACCACGTGGAGGGGAGGTTACACGCGCATGCGCTGCGAGGGGGGATGAGGGAAGGGAGAATTAGGATTCATCATTTCTTTCACAATATACCGACTACACATACTACCGTTCGTTCGTATCGCAAGACCGACCCCGCTATCAAGTGCAGCACATCATTTTTTCTTGGTTCCGAATTCGAAACTTGCGTACCTGTGCATATGGTCTTATACTGAAGATCTAGACTCACGTTTGTCTACCGGCAGTAGATATGATCGATCGATTCTGCAGCAATCTTTTCAAACTCCCGTCGGAGATGTGATCGATCGGTTTTTTCTCCGAAATGCTCAGCCCTTGCGTCACAAACTTCAAACGACGGCGCTTAGGATCTTCCCCACTTTGATATGTTTGACCCCGCACGGGCTTGCAGCTAGTCCTCAGGACTTTCACCGAGTTGCCTTGATTCAATATCCCACTCTATGCCCAGTCTATGCCTACTCACAAGTCAGCTCCACCGAACTGTGGGGTAGGTAATCCCTACCGCAGATCCCCCGCTCTTAGATTCACGATCCTTGTAACCACGACACACGACATCATCATCCTTTTGTTGCCTTCGATGATAGGAACCGCAAAAAAGAATTCGAATTCATGCATGCGCAATGTGAGATCGTATATTGCTGCAGAGTATCAAATTGCTCTGTGATGTAATGTATAATATGAGCTCAACATGCATCCTCTTGAAGTTTCATGCAGGTGCAATTTCACCCCCGCTTCTCAATCTCAATGGAAACTACGGATGGCAGTCACACTCGACGCTTGTAAGAAAAAGGTTTTGAGATAGCAGACGCAAGAAGGAAAAAGAGAAGCGGAAGTGCAGGTTGGGTGGAATGTTTTCGGGATTTTCCGTCGGTATGAATTTCGATTCCAGACAGCTTGATATTCAGCCAGAAAGAAATATTAGTGTCAGGATTAATTAAGAGATACACATGACTTGCGGAGAAGCCGGCCTGGAACTGCGGGTTATCCTGCGGGCATTGATCGAGAAAGATACCCGCCCTTGATGATTAGACTTAGAGCGGGGACGGAGTGGAAGTTGACGAAACGCCGTAGGAATATGCGCGGCTTATGTAACAACGACTGAAGGCCAGGAGTGAAGGGTAGTGTTGTATATCGAACCAGCAAACATCGTGTTGATTCTGTCTATTTAATATCCTGGGCTTAAAGTGCTGTGAGGGGTTTTAGTATTGATATCACCAACATTTGGTTCAGAACGACTGTAACGAATTGGCAAAACGTCAAAGGGGCCGCTACAGGAGATGAGGAATAAGGAAGGACTTGTGGAAGTAGTGCCGACTCCGATGGTGTGGGTGGAGGCGACGGCAAAGGCAAGGGATCCGACGGAAGCGCCGGAGGCCACGGGAAGGGTGGTCCTGGAAGAGAGGAGGAAGGAGACCTAGATGCAGATTGGACAAAGACTGGTGTTAATCTTGTTGCGATTAGTTATGGTGATTCGGGGGTACAATTTTGTACTCCATATTTTGAGGCCCACTGCCAGCGAGGGCGCTCTGACCGACTCTTATCGCCAGACTGTCGACGCAATTTTCTCTGACTTAGCACCTCTTTACCGCCGTCAGTAGCAACATTATTAACCACTTTTACACTATTATTCCTAAGCGTTTGTAACATATACGTACTATCACTGTTCGGTATTATTTTACCTTTTTTTAAGAATTGAATTGTGGATGGTATTCTGTCAGGATTCTGGGCGTCACTGTTCCATAAAATAACCAGTGCATCTCTAATCGGTACCGGGTAGGTCCTTCAAGGAACTGGTTCTCCCTCGACACACTAATACTCTGTGGCTTTACCATCTCCTCTACACACTCTGACGCTCTTGAATTGCGCGCAGGTGATCCCATGTTTATCGCGGCTAATGTTACCACGTTTTCAATCGACTGTGTGGAATTCCTCTTGAAATGTCCTCTCGGCTTCTACTTCTTCGAATTCGAAACAGTACTGTATTCAGTAGCTATGTCCCAGCTCGAAAAGAGCTCAAAGTGGCTATAACATTCTCACAACTGCTCCTTGCTTTTCTAACCTCCCCATCCACCTGCCCCTTTTCCCACGAACACTTGGCCAGGAGCTTTTGGTCTCGAAGGACGTTGAGTTCGACGGCGCCAGATTGTAGGAGGTATGGTTGATGGCAGAGTATCTATGGAAAAAGATGGTGTCCGCGTACTCTTTCAGGGGCATATCAAGCAGACAGTGGCCCTCGACGGATCGGGATCCATCACCAACTTGAATCCGGGAATCTCTCCAGCAACCACTACTCCGAACCGCTTATCCAGCCTCTCCTCTTTGTTCTTCCACTCCTATAACACCTTAATAGCCCCCTTCAACAACTTCGCCTTTTCCCGCTTCACCGCCTTCATCAAGTTTCTCCACCTCTGCACTCCTCTGCCCAACCTCCCGCGTACCCTGTACAAC
>MU122221.1:58255-85608 GCA_014904905.1 Wilcoxina mikolae CBS 423.85 | reverse complement strand
GATCGAGTTCGACTGGATCTTGGCTGGCTCACGGCTAGCTGGAGCTGATCGAGCCGGGGCTGGCAGGAGACGGTCGAGCTGGGCTGGGTGGAGATGGTCGAGCTGGACTGGATCTTGGCTGGCTCTCGGCTAGCTGGAGATGATCGAGCTGGGCTGGCTCTCGACTGGCTTGACGCGATCGAGCCAGGGCTGGCTCTCGACTGGCTGGACGCGATCGAGCCGCGGCTGGCTGGAAATGATCGAGCTGGGCTGGCTGGAAATGATCGAGCTGGGCTGGCTCTCGGCTGGCTGGAGATGATTGAACTGGACTGGCTCTCGACTGGCTCTCGGGTGGCTGGAGATGATCGAGCTGGGCTGGCTCTCGACTGGCTGGACGCGATCGACCCGGAGCTGGCTGGAGATGGTCGAGCTGGGCTGGCTCACGATCGAGCTTGGCTGGCTCACGATCGAGCTTGGCTGGCTCTCGGCTGACTAGAAGCACTGGCTAGACGAGCAAGTTTAAACTCATACACGCAAGTAAAAGCTTCTATGAGCGATGGCGATACTTAACGTAAGGTTCGCGAACGGGTTCGCACGAACCCAACAATTTGACGGTAGTTCGTGGCAAACCTCGAACCAGATTGGTTCGACTGAACCTCGGTTCGATTCGTGGCAGAATTGGCGAACCCTAACCCTGATCCGATTCGTGCGAATCAAATCGGTTCGTCAATTTCCACGAACTAGAGTGGTTCGTTGCCAACACTAGCAATATGGGACAGCCGGCTAGAGCGGGGAACACCTCTAAACTCTCCGGCAGGCACACGTCAGAACTCGAGAAGCGGAACTTTACTATGGGGATAACTATACAGTCTAGGGACTCCATATGTTAACTGCGCCCCAGTAGTTAAATCTACCTGTTGAGAGTTTGTGTGTGGGTCAACTTCCCGAGTAATGGCAGATCGCAGGTGGTCTGACCCAACATAAGCTGCAGCCCTGCAATGGGAGTAAAAGCCAGCGAGATGGGAGGAGCGATACGTGGCATAGCAGCGGTTGGTCGCCGACGCAAGTCTATGAGGGTAAATATATTCCCGCAACCCACTATCCGATTTAGCACTGAGTCAAGAGATCTAAGAGGAAGTGATGGTTCGATGAACGTGTCAGCAATCGTTGCCGAAAACCTGTTTTCTGCGTAAGGCATACAGACCAGAAGAAAAGCAAACGGGCTTAGTAGCTATGTGGCAAAACCTGGCGGCATGAGGATAACCTACAGGGATGCCTCGCACTTTAGAAAGTACCGAATGTCAAACGGACAAGTAGCGCAACCTACCGAGATCGAGTAATCAGCCTAATGATCGGAGGCCATAGCTATCTTAGTACAAACGCCGAAGTCATAGAGAGTACACGAGTAACTCGCTCTATAAAAGAACCGCCTTTGCACCCGCAAAGTAAAACAGTAAGCTCTAGCAGCAATCCACAGTCAGAACACCACAGCGGACAAGAACCTAAAAGATTATTAAGTTTTTTACTCTGAAGAATATTTCTCATGAGCTTTTTTCGTGACCTTGATTCGATTGTTCTTTACGCTCACGCACTTTACGAACGAGCTATTACTCCATACAATTATCGTATTGCGAGTATTTTTATTCACACATACGACATTGAGTACGAGTATTTCCACTGGTTTTACACTTGTGAACTTCCCTCCGAATATCACAACCTTCCAGTCCAAAACTATGAGGACTGGTCAGATAACAACAACTCCGAAGACTATCTTCAAGATACCTACGACTTCTGAGGAGTGGGCGGCTACACTTTATTGTTAAGTATCCCCGTAACAGTCTCTGACAAGTGCTGGGTCACTTGCATTGGCTCTTTGACGATCCAGATACTGACTAAACCTTGCTGATATCTCAGGATGGTGGTTCAAGAAGTGAGTAACCCAGTGTTTTCCCACTTCTCGGCGTTTGGAGCTTGGCAATAATCGTTTTGCAAATCCATTCAAAAGACTTAAATTAAGTTGATGGCCAAGATTATCTAATCTATTGCACATGCATACCATAGATTTCTCCTCCTGTGGGGTAAGAAGTTATTGATGGTGATGGGCAGTTGATGCTGCTTCTGTACTCCAGAGCCGGTCTCGAAGTGTGGAGTATGGTATACCATAAGTTGCTGCAGCTGTTAGGGGTTTTCCCTTAGCAGGTGTACGAGGTACAGAGGATGTCCATGGCAATCCGTGTTCGGCCACCTGTCACTATGGTTGGTCGATATTACACCCACGGTTATCCCATCCTCTGAGCGATGAAGTCTTATACAACATACATGCCTATCCAATACCGAGCTCAGACAAAGCGGAATGATTAAACCGCGCGAGAGCAGTGCACCTTCTTGATCGAACAGCAATAGTCACGACACTTAGCTGGCGGATGTATCAGTTCCGAACACTTAGGGTGGTATGCTACTATACGCCTATGCCCCCGATAGTTAGGAACGTCATGAGTTGCTGAAGCACAATCACGCCATTGCGGGGACTCTCGAGTCAGCCGTGCATGATTGTTTCGACCAGAACTACTTTACCTTATCAGCAATATGGGGCAGCCGGCTGGAGTGGGGTACGCCTCTACACTCTCCGGCAGGCACATGTCAGAGTTCGAGAAGTGGGACTTTACTATTGGGATAACTATACAGTCTAGGGATTCCATATGTTAACTGCGCCCCGGTAGTTAAATCTACCTGTTGAGAACTTGTGTGTGGGTCGACTTCCCGAGTAACGGCAGATCGCAGGTGGTCTGGTCGGACATAAGCTGCAGCCCTGCAATGGGAGTAAAAGCCAGCGAGATGGGAGGTGCGATACGTGGCATAGCAGCGGCTGGTCGCCGACGCAAGTCTATGAGGGTAAATATATCCCTGCAACACACTATCCGATGTAACATTGAGTCAAGACATCTAAGAGGAAGTGATGGTTCTCTGAACGCGTCAGCTTTTGTTGCCGAAACCTGTTTTCTGCGTAAGGCATAGAGACCAGAAGAAAAGCAAACGGACTTAGTTGATACGTGGCAAAACCTGGCGGCATGAGGATAACCTACAGGGATACCTCGCACTTTAGAAAGTGCCGAAAGTCAAACGGAAAAGAAGCGCAACCTACCGAGATCGAGTAACCAGCCTAACGATCGGAGGCCATAGCTATCTTAGTACAAATGTTGAAGTCATAGAGAGTAGACGAGTAACTCGCTCTATAAAAGAACCGCCTTTGCACCCGCAAAGTAAAACAGCAAGCTCTAGCAGCAATCCACTGTCAGAACACACCAGCGGACAAGAACCTAAAATATTATTAAGTTTTCTACTCTAAGAATATTCTCATGAGCTTTTTTCGTGATCTCGATTCTATTGTTCTTTACACACACGTGCTTTACGAACGATCAATTACTCCTTATGACTAACGTATTGCGAGTATCTTTATCCACACATACGATATCGAGTGCGAATATTTTCTCTGGTTCTATACCTGTGAACTCCCTTCCAAATACCATAACCTACCAGTCCAGGATTACGAGGATTGGTCCAATTCCGATAACTCCGAAGACTACCTTCAAGATACATATGACTTCTGAGGAGTAGGCGGCTATACTTTATCGCTAAGTATCCCCGTAACAGCAGCAGACCTGATTGATCGCTCAACACCAGAAAGAACATCTTTTTTTGCAAGAAGAATAGACTTCTCACACTCAGAATCTAGCCTGGGCTTCACTCGACCCATTGTTGATACTTAACTGGTGCTCCATTGCGAGTTCGTAGATAAATAAAAGTTCGGCCGAGTGATCGGCCGAGTGATCGGAATCCCTGTCGTGGGCGGTCAAAAACGTTATCTGATCCAAACCTAACCCACACATGACACCTCACGCGTCGCCTGTCCGAAGTCCGTGATCCCATCATCCCACAGCGCGGCCCTCCGCAGGACGATAACCTCTCCAAGCACAAGTTGCAACAGGTTTCACATCGTCATGTGGACACTCTCCCTTCTCGCTGCCGTCCTAGCCCTTGTCTCCGTCTCGGTTGTCGCCTTACCCGATGGCATGACACGTCAATGCTCAGCGATAAATCTGCTCACTGCAACTGCTGAAGAACTTTCATACAGTCTCTCCGCCGGCGATGTGAATTCTGTCGACCTTATCCGCCTCTACCTCGACCACATCAAAAAATACGATGTGCGTCTTAACGCCATGATACAGTTGGCACCGAAATCTGCGGTTCTCAATGTCGCCGCTTCTCTAGACCACGAGCGGAAAATGGGAAAAATTAGGGGACCACTACATGGAGTACCGGTGATTGTGAAGGATAGTATCTCCACCGATCCTGTGCTAGGAATGGAGACGACGGCGGGGACATATGCGCTTTCGGGATCCCGGGTGTTGGGGGATCACCCTGCTGTGGAACGAGTACGCATCCCACCGCCCGCCGTGCCTCATATCTGCTAACCCACTAGCTACGCAAAGCAGGCGCAATAATTCTCGGAAAAACAAACATGTCCGTATGGTCGTACTTTCGGGCCAACTTCGGTAGCATACCCTCTGGCTGGTCTCCGCGCGGGGGTCAGACCCACTCGGCATATTCCCTTTCCGCCGATGCGTGTGGTTCCTCAACCGGGTCTGCAGTCGGTGTTTCCGCGGGTTTCTCACCACTCGCGTTAGCCGCCGAGACTGATGGGTCGATTATTTGCCCTGGAAATCGGGCGGCGTTGTATGCGATAAAGCCGACGGTTGGGTTGACGGAGGCTGGAGGGGGGTTGTTCAGTATTGGTGGAGCAATTCCAGTAGCGAGGAGTATGGATTCTGTTGGGGTGATGACGAAGGGGGTGTGGGATCTTGTGGCGGCGTTAGACGTGATGGTGGATGATTATGATGCTGGACGGAAAAGTTGGGGGTACTGGGATGCGGTGGAAACAGGGAAGAAGGATTTGTGGAGGGGTCTAAGGATTGGAGTTGGAAGTAGGAAAGTGTATTTTGATCCCGAGATGGTGGGGAGTAAGCGTATAGTGGAGGCATGTGACCAGGCGGTAGAGCGGTTGAAGTCTATGGGTGCCGTTATGGTAGAGGTTGATATGCCGGGATTAGAGGCAGTGTTGACGAACAAAGATGAGCAGATCATTACTCGTCCGTCTCCTTCTGCATGCCCATTCCTTGCTAACAGACGCAGGTACGGAATTTAAAGAAGACCTCGAACAATATCTTTCGACACTCACAGGGGTCTCGTTGCACAACCTCTCCGATATAGTCGAATACAACAACGTCCACAGCGCCACCGAAATGCCCGAAAACCACTGTTGCCAAGAGAACTTCCTCGAAGCTCTAACAACCTCTCCCGACTCGGAAGAATATCGAGCCGCAAAAGAGAACGCTCGCATCAACTCACAAGAGCAAGGGATTGATTACGCTCTCAATTTGTTTAATGTTTCTGCCATCCTTGTACCGGCAGACGGTCCTAGCAGCGCTATGGCTGCACTTGCGGGGTATCCTATTGCCACCGCCCCGCTGGGGTATTTGCAGGATGAGGATAGGCCGTTTGGGGTCGCATTCTTTACCACGGCGGAGAAGGAAGACGTTTTGTTGAGGATTTTGGCGGCGTGGGAGAAGACGTTTCCTGCAAGGAGGACGCCTGATATCTCGCGGTTAGAATCGGTGGATATAAACTTGGAATTGTAATAGCATATGGCAAGCGATGGCATTGCGTGTATCTTGTTCAAGGTCATAAGCCCCAGCCCAGGCGGTTCAGAATAGATAGTGCACTCTTACTGAAGGACTCTGTTCCTCTTACTATAACGGCGCGGTGAAATTGCTAATGCTTTGTTGATGTTACTGTATGGGGAGAACCGTGTGTATAGACTAAGGTACACAGTGAAGAGAGTGAGAGAAGGAGAGACACTCGAGATATATACAGGAGGCATCAGCCCCAGTTACAGCCAGCTGTATCAGACCCTTGTACATATGTAACAGTTGATGTTAAACTTAGGAGTTCTAGAGTTGTCTTATCTTATGTTGTCTATATACATGGAGAATGACTTCTCTTATATACTTGGTTGTACGGTGCCATGAGATCATGCCGAGGCCCATGATGGCGAGGCGTAGACGTCATGATGCCCTACGCCCTCACGATGAACCATCAACTGCACGCATGGCCGCACCGTCATGACTAGATGACGTCGGCCAAACCGGATATAGTAACAGTTGAAGGTGCAATTTATTCGAGTGACTTCCTGTGAAACCCGACCTTCTTACTCCTCTGCTTCTTCTCGCTCCGGTGTTTTCTCGCTCCACCACCAACCTACCACCATCACCATTGCCACCGTTTTGTTCCTACCACCACCTATGCCAGTTGGGTGCTATCTTGGACGCTAAGTTGATTTTATTTAATTGAGAATACAGCAACGAAACCAAACACGTAAAGACATCGGCGGACAAAGGGCAGCGGGCAATGGGATTCACTTGGGGGCTTTGGAACCAGACGCAGTGCTTCCTTGCACCCTTTCAGTCAGTGACATCTAATTTTGGTGAGTTGTTTTGCCGGGAATCGTTCCAAACTCGGTGATTCTAAAGGCGAAAGTTGAGGGGATAATTTGGAAGCTATTCAGATACTGTAACCGGTAGAGGTACCCGCCGCCTGAGCAAAGGGGTATATGTTCCGAGGGAGCATAAGAAAGTAGGTGGCCATAGCAGACACAGGAGATACGTACCTCACTCTCGAAGGCGACGTTTTCCGCCCTGTGTATGCTTCCAAGCACTCACGCCGGCGTTCCGCGGACAAATATTTTCCACAGAGGTGTCACTCAATTGATAGCGCCAAGTTCTAGTTCGCGAGTATTTTGACACCAGACTAGGAAAACAAAGTCTATGGGTATCAGATTACGGTTCTCTCTAACTGCGCAAGTTAACTCGATTGCGGAATTCGTTCGGGCTTGATGTTTGGACCTTTTTAGCATTTCTCGTCCGTCGGAGACACTCCGGTTTCGTCAAGAAATACGAAACCCAAGTAGCGCAGTTGCCTCACGATCAGGCTATACACAAATCGGGAGAGAGAAGTCCGGGCGGTTCCACCAGGGTTTTGATTGCTACCTGCGGAATCACGTAGAGGCATGGTCAACTAATAGACTTGCGGGTTTGTAATGCACATAGATACATGTACTCCAGCACTACGTAACTTATATCACCATCTCTCAGGCTATTTTTCTACCTATAAAGCTTCGGCTGATGAATGTTTTTCCCCAGTTAATCGCTCCCGATGCCTCCATCGTCACAGACTTTGATTCCCAAAAAGCTTCCAGAACAAATTGTCTCCGATTCCTCATTTCAAGAATACTCTTGATAGCTTCTTCATCTGCAATCCTCCACCCACAAATAATCCACTCGGCGCAAACATCCTCTGCGCCATCAACCGCCTTTAGCAGTGTCTTTACAACTCTAGCCACCTCTGAACAATTCACGTCTAGACCTCCGAGCCACTCCCAAACGCTGATATTACCAAACTGGAGGAGGGTAATTCCAACTGCAGCCACTGTTGCCGCTGGTGCACCATCAAGAACTGCTTCCAGTAACCCCAGCACTCGCGAACCCCGGTTTTGAGCGGTAACCCACTTTCCCTTTTCATTCTTGACATAACCAAGCTCTTTGGTCATCGCCGCGACCAGCACCTTTTCAGTGATATACACATGACCCTTCGCCGCTAAAGCTTTGATTGCAGGTATATCACCATGTTCAATCAGCTCCACGACATCAAACAAAGGACGCCTATTGTTGTGTATAAGGAACAGCAGTTTGTCCTTGAGTGACCGATTCATCAAAGCCTGTCCAAAAATCCTCGGGTGATCATTGCGATCAATCATATTATACGCCCACCATGGTTCGTCTTCCTGGCCGTCGAGATCTTCGAGCGTAAAACCCTCTTCATAGATCCACCATTGCTTGGGTGGGTGAGGTCGGAGGATAGAGGAAAACAGTGGCACAGAGTGGCCAAGAAGCATCCGGAGGTCTTCCTCCGATGGGCCGTAGGGGTCTATATTCGATGGCCACAGGGCATCGAGGTCTATGTCCTTTGGGTTAACCAACGGTGTGGTGGGTAGGCGAAATCTATGTAAGATTTGCTTGTGAACGCATTTCCGAATCCTCAAGTTTGTATTTGCAAATGATAATAAAGATTTGAGAGGCAGAAACTCTATAATCTGGTCCAACAACTCGTTCGGCATGTCGCACAATTGTGTAGTGTGTTCTGGTAATTCGTCGTCGGAATAATCCTGTGGAACCCTGTAGAAGATGAATGTCAGTTCAGTTCAAAGTTTGATGTTTCAACAGGAGTAACACATACATTTGGGTGCCATCATGGACTTTACCAGCCGCCACAGCGTCCGTCTTGTATCCTCTCATGTCTTCCGAGTCCTTGGCAATCGTATTACTTTCCTTAGGTCTTTACCGATTCGGTGTCTTTGGGTTGTACCAGAGTGTGGGACAGTAGGAGAAGGTGAAAATATAAGAGGGGCCGAAGCTGTCGGAGAGGGAGAAAAAGTGGGTGTGTGATGAGCGAGCGGCTTAAGTGGAGGTGAAGAGTGAAATTGTGAGAAGCGAGTTGGAGGTTCGGCGCGACGTATATCTCAACCCCGCACAGTTAACACCTCCGACAACACACCCAACCATCGCTTAGTTTTGCCAAGCCCCCTTTTATCCAATCAGTTCGATTTTTTTCAGAATTCTTAGGCTTCGGAATTCAGCTATTTTTCGCACAATAGCCCCTAGAAGTCCCAACAATGTCCCTCTTCGGTGCCCCAAAGGCCGGAGAAAACTACAAAACTGCCAGCATCGGGTCTTTCGCTCAAAGACTTGCAAACGCCATCCCCAGCACCCAGACAACAGGACTCGGATCTGTTATCGACCTCACCAACTCTGAAACTGTCACCTCTCCTGCTCCGGAGATGTCACTCACCTCCTCTACGGATTATGGCTCCTTTCCCTCTGGAGTTGTCACTCAACAAACCACCGATTCCTCACTCCCAGTCTCCTGGAGCCCGAATATTCGGGAGATCGCCTCTCCCACCCACAATGATGAAGTCGAAACCATGAACGAGAACCATGAAGCCGACGAAGACGACACCATGACGGAGGTTGGTGCAAACGACAACTACCCGGAAGAGTTCTCCTCGCCACTTTCTTCGTTAGACAACACCCCAAGACGGAGACCCGCCGATATGTTCAACAAGCCGGGCACCAGCATTGTCAAGAGACGATACCAAAAGGAAGTGGATATCCTGGATACCCTGAAAAATTGGGAGCCTAGAGGACTGTCACAGAGTGAGGCACTTTCAGACCAATCGGAAGAAGAGTCGTCAGATGAGGACATGCAGTCGCCAACAAAGTTAGCGCAACGAAGGCGCAATATGAGGACTAAGACAACCACTGCAGCATGCTTGCTGTATACGCCCCGCAGGAAAAAGATCCCATTCGTTATGGGAGAAGCTGCCAAATCAGTTGACACACAGGAGAAACTGATGGAAGCGGTCGGAGAAAATCGAGCAAGGATAACATCCCTGCAAACAGGATTTGACGAGTTTAGGAACAAGGAGTGGCCAGCCTACGCCTCAGCCTTCAACGAATCAACAAGTGCCACCACCCAACGCCTGCATGCACTTCAGGAAACGGTGAGCGTCATTGCTATGGCGTACGCAAACGCGGAAAGCCTCGTCCAACGCATGAGGAAACAACCAGTCGGCGAAGCTGTCCTAGCGGGGATGGTTAACAGACTGTTTGAAATGTTCGCAGAAAGGATTGCTGAGGAGGAGGAAAGGAAGGAAGAAGAAGCTGCTCAGCAGAAAAAGTCCAAGGGAAAGAATAAGGAAACAATTCAGGAGGACCAAACAATGAGAGAGACCCAACCCATCGTTATCAATCAGAGGGAGGAAAACGAGCCAGAGGAAATGGACATCCAGAGGCCACTTTTGAAGGAGTCCAAACATGCGCCTGCCATTCCACCAGGGGGGACCCTTCCGGCAGGTGGTATTGTTCCGGCAGTTCCCATCTTCCCGGTTTAACCGGTCACGGCAGTTCAGCTCAGGGGAAAGAAGGCACCAACCCCGGTCGCAGGACCCAGCAATAACAAGGCTATACCAGTAGCCAAAAAGACAATCGGCAAGGCAGAAAAGGCCAAAGCCACAACTTCGTCCCCCCCCCCTCCAACCGAAAGCGATGAGAGACACCGAAAAGGAGAAGCCAAGGAAGCCAACGTACGCAGAAAAGGCGGCGATATCAGCCAAGGGCCAAAACAAAAACGAGGGACCTAAAGACAAGGACGGCTTCCAACAGGTCATTAGGGGGAGGAAAGACACCAAGCAAGAGGATGACGGTCTGGCTCCCATCCCCGACAACAAAAACACGCTGGAAAACAGGAGGATCATTTTTAAAAGGAACAATGGACTCCTGGTTTCTGAAAAGAAAGATGTTGAAATCGTGTCGCAAATCAACATCGCACTCACCAAGGCCGGTGTCCCCTTCCACATCAGGGTCAACGGAATTACCACAAACATCCGGGGAACCATCACCATGATGACCACCCCCAAAGCCTCCTCTGACATGATCTTCAAGTTCAAGGAAATTGTTGTTACGGCGGCTAGAAGAATTGACCCAGGCATTATCGATATAGAGAAGAACGAGACCTGGGAGAAAGTCAAGATGTACGGACTCAGCTTCGAGCAGTACGCAACAAAGAAGATGGGAGGCCTGGAGAAGCTTAGGCAGGAAATTCAGGTGGAAAACGAGGGAGTAGTTATCCCCCTTGCGATTAATTGGTTGGGAAGATCGGCAGACATCAAGGAGAAGAAAAAGTCGGAGAAACAAGCGTCGTCTGTGGTCTTCATGATCAAAGGAAAGAAGGAGGCGCAAAGGTGCCTTGACAAAGGGTTGAGAGCGGCGGGGATCTGGCACCAGGTGGAAAGGTATGTTAGGGCGGGACCAGATTCCTTCTGCGATAAGTGTTGCGGGTGGGGACATTTGGAGTCAAAATGCGGAAGACTTGGAATGAACTGTAATGGCGGTGCCAGGTGCACTTGGCTCTCAAGCGCACTTGGCTCCCAAGCGCACTTGGCTGCCGAGGCCGGGTAACCACCCTTCATATATAATCTCCTTGCGAAGTGCTTTTGGCACGCTAGCGATTATCTTACCTACATACTGTACAATTGATATCTTTATCACTTATCCTCGTTTGCAACCGTATCTATCGTTATACTTCTATATGAGGCCGTACACGGGCGTACGTCCTTACACTATAATCGCTTTTCAGTCATCAGCTACATTTCCCTCACGGGATTTCGTGATTCCCTTACTTTTCGACGCGTCGCGACACGCCGTAACCTGCTCGTCCGAGAACTATCGTTAGATTGTCGATACAAGATAAGTAATTATCCAATTGAGTTGATTGACGGTAGTAGGGACGATTCCGAGATTTAGATGTCAATCGGTCTTGAAGAGACACGTTATCTGCCATGATAGGCACCCCTGAGAACTCGAAATGTCTCCATTCACGACCTATGAGTGTCGAAGCTTGATAAGTACACCTAAATTAAGTAATTGACGATGGCAGTGACGAATCGGAGATGATTGGGAGGTCAATTGACTCCGAAGAAACGCGTCACCGACAACGATGGTCAACGCCGAGAAGATCTTGAAAACAGGCTCAACGAGATCCATCGCATACGAACGGTTGATAGAGACGAATCGAACCTTCATCAACGTCACTCTCACATGTCGATTAATTGGTTCTATGATACCACTTTTCCAACGCATCACTACTCGGAACCCATACAGATTCATCGCTAGGGTGATGATTCGGGATAAGTACTCCGTCTATTGGAGTTGATTGACATGAGCAGAGTCAATTCCGAGACGATTCGGATGTCAATCGGCCCTGATACATTCATGACCGGCCTGATGGCCACACCACCGAGAAGTCACCGACGATAAACGAGTTCGATTTCCTTGCTACGAATTGAGCGGAAGCTCTGAAGTGCACTTAAAGATTACCTTTCTACGATCTGAGCGGAAGCTCTGAAGCGCACTTGACGATTACCTTCCTCCGATCTGAGCCGAAGCTCCGAAGCACACCTACGAGCATTAGCATTGCACAAACGAAGTGCACTTACGGAGAAAGACTACCGATGGGCAGAGTTCAAGACCCTGATAGTGGAGCTGCAACCGCAGATCATGAAGCAGCTCTGAGTGGGAAGTTTAACCCCGGAATGTTCTAAAGTGTCAAGCAGACCAAGCCGATACTCCATTGTGTGATTTTACGAGACGAATGAACAAATACGAAAACACGAACAAAATCACACCTCAAGTCATCGTATCTCCTAGCGGCAATGGATGCACATCAATGTCGTCGTATCCCCTAGCGGGAATGGACGCATCCTCTCCTCCATATCCCTGATCAGGACTGGGCAAATGGTTATCCTTTTGTATATAGGAGAATAAACGTCATTTATGTTGTCAATCCCAATCGGGTGAGACACGCACGCGATTCGCAGAATGTGCCCCTCCTTGCAGTGACATGATAGCCCTCGGTTGACGAACCGGAGGTGCTGGTCGTGCCTATGGCATATGACCTGAGGTCGACTGGACATCCGGTCGACTTCTATCTCTGCGGACCCCAAGTGGCGATGCAAATACACCGGCAGCCACCGTCAATGTGACGTCGGATCCTCCACAGGCATCTGAGGATGGCGGGGTTCCAGACATACATCTGCTTGGAGCCATCGCATTCGAGAATCTCTTAGCTAGCGACGAGATTCTCGCGGCATTCGTCATACGCCTTGGCGATTGCACAGGGTTGCTGTGAGCTTCCATGGAAGGCATCACCAATGGTGAGAGGAGCGCCTGGAGCTGGACGAGCGAGCAGGAGCAGCGGCAGTAGCTGCGGCAGAAGAGTTATCAACAATGCGAAGCTTGAATGACTGCTACCGGCTCGCCGAGTCACGAAGGGAGTACCGGATGGCGGGGGTTCCCATCGAGGATAACTCGTTATGACAAGGGCTCCTGGATTCCAACCTTCGCTTCCATCTCACGATTGAAAACACACAGCTAACGAGTATAGATGGAGCTGCACCTGAAATGGTGTCTACAGACGACGGCGGCCATGCCATATCTCCGCCAAGTATCAGGAATTTGTGAAGGTTTTAGTCAAGGCAGACTGTAAGGACGTACGTCCTCGTACGGATAGATATGCGAAGATACGGTTGCAAACGGGAGTAAGTGATAAAGATATCAATTGTAAAGTAATGTAGGTAAGATAATCGCTAGCGTGCCAAAAGCACTTCGCGAGGTGATTATATATGAAGGGCGGTTACCCGGCCTCGGCAGCCAAGTGCACTTGGGAAGGCCAAGTGCGCTTGGGAGCCAAGTGCGCTTGAGAGCCAACTGCACCTGGCACCGCCATTACATTATCCCCCTCTTTATCTGCAGACCTCCTGGGCTGCAGCATATATATATACACATAGGAAGACAAGATAAGGTGCATACGCCTTTGTACGTCTGTAAAAGTCCCGCGACCGATCGGTGCCATCACGGCGGCCTCACGGCGGATTCGGTGCACGGGGAAATCCACCTCCAGTGGTAGGTGGTAAAACCCGTGCCGACGCCATTTGTACCGGGCCGAAATCCATAAGAAGAGAAGAAAGAGAAGAGAAGGGAACGTCCAATTGACCCTGAATCCTCCAAGTCCACTCCTTCTGCAGGCTTGCAAGTCCATGGTTCCGAATATCCAAGTAGACTTCCAGTTTCTCCGAGTTCAAGCAATTGATCCCCGTAGTGCTAGCTCGGTGGTGCTCGAATCGGTAAATGCCATTGGCCGACTTGCGGGCGTCATTCGGCATCGATATATCGTAGTTGACACGTGATATGCCGGACTTGAATTTCGACTAATCGATCGCTCGTATGTACAATTTCTTTCGTTGAACGCGTTCGTGAACGTCATCTGAGAGCAAGGCCATCGCCGCCGGTATCGCATCTCTGCAGCAGTCAACTAGCATAGTTGCATGATGTACTTATCTTGGTCATAGCTGCTGCTCTTGAGAGTGCTCAGATGGGTATGATTTCTCCAATTCCATATCTCTGTGCTTTTGTATATCCAAGTACACGGCAGACCTCCTCGGTGATAGCCTCCGCCCTCGGCATTGCCATTCTGATTCAGATCCAGTGGTGTTTGGTTGACTTGTATCGGCCTCGTTCGGCCCTCGATTGCAGTCGTCATATGTCGACATGCATTCGTACATGCTCATGCGAGTTGCGGTATCTAACTCGTAAGTGTGCCATAAGGTTGTACTCACAAAGTAACCAAGTATGCTTCCGCTCCAGGTGCATCAGGGCAGCCATTCCCGATTCCCATGCCTTCGACTTCCGAATCCACGAAAGAAGTGGGTTTGCACACGCCATGCCCTTCCGAGCCTAGCTGTAGGGCGCGCACCCTAAAATCTAGCCTGATACGGTTAATCACCACTATCGGCGGCGACGTCATTCGATTATCGTCGTGGCTTCGTTCAGTTAAGGCCAATTGCAGGGCATATTCGTTGATATATCTAATTCGTAAGCGTTCCTTACAAGGTCATAGTTACCATGTAATTTGGTGCGTCTGCGCTCTCGGCTCTGAAGCTCCAACACGGTAGCCTTCTCATACGTCCATTAAGGATTGCAGTCGGTTCGCATTCCGCGCAGCTTCACATTGACTGCTGATTTGGCTGGCTCTCTGCCGCTAGCAGGTGGTAAAGACCAGCATCGTAAACAGTGATTCGCAGCCGCTGACGTACTTCCTTATGTACGCGTCCAATCTTATGCCAATAGAAATCCCTAGAGACTAACGCAGCAGTTTTAAGAGCTTCAAAGTGACCGGACTCAGGGTTGTCATGAAAGAGACTTATCACTTTACCGCGGAGAACATCGTCGGCAGGGACATATATCCTCCCCTCGTAGGTCAGAGCTCCAGCGACGACACTCCATTGTCTCTCATCTTCGGCTTCGGCTGTGGCTTCGGCTGTGGCCATTGGGTTATCGACTAACATACCCGAGACGTCGACCGCCAATGGGTCAGTAGCCAGGGCCTTCTTAATCGCCGGTAGGAGGTTATCGTAGGGTTCAACTGTCAGGGTCGCCAAGAGCCGTCCGACAGGCTTGTCTTAGCCGATCTCATAATCGGGCCGTCTCGACGGGCCGTCGGCGGGGTTTTGTTTGTGCCTTCCAGGAGTTCGATAGTGAAGTCGTACGCGAGGCCAAGTGCGCTCACGAGGCCAAGTGCGCCTGCTAGCCAAGTGCACTTACGAGGTCAAGTGCACCTACGAGGCCAGGTGCACTTGAGATCTGCAGCATGATGGGTTCATTGCGGTGGTAATGGTGAGTCATTCCAGCACTTGCGGTGCGGAATTCGTTTGAAGTAGCGGTTTCTCAGTTTCCGGAACGGTCATTTCCCCTCTTTTGAGGTCGGTGCTCCATCAACGACTAAATGCGGTGTCAATTTTCATCGATTTTCTCGTTGATACGACGGTTTCGATTGCCATTGGGGCTTCGTACTTCTGTATCTGCATTCAATTGCAAGTCTCGCAGAATCTCTTATAAAGTAAGTGTTTCTTAAAGAAGGGATAGACTTAAAACATAACCTTGTATCGCCATATCGGCAAGTTGCACTCTGCACTCGAGAAATCTGCATTCCGCGGCTCTCCCGTGGCTCAATAAGTGCCATCCGCCCAGCAGCCGTTTCTGATCGCTGCCAACATGGTCAAGCATCTCCGAGATCAATGGAATGGGGTACCGATTCTTGATTGTGCTCGCGTTGAGAGCTCGGTAGTCAACTTCAGAGTTTCGAGCCACCGTCGTTCTTTGCGAAAATATCGGCGCTGGCGCCGGTGATGATGACCGCTGGATGACACCATTGGCCAGGTTTGTCTCGATATAGGCCTTTAGATTTCTTGACTCAACCTCCAACAGGTGATAGGTACGCCCATATGGCAGCTTGTGCCCGGGGTCGATCGCATGGTCAATTGACCGGTGCGGTGGCAGCGTCTGCCTTGACTAAAAACCTTCACGAATCCCTGATACTTGGCGGGGATATGGCCACCGTCGTCTGTAGGCACCATTTCAGGCGCTGAAGCTCCATCTATACTCGTTAGCTGTGTGTTTTCAATCGTCTGATGGAGGGTAGGAATTCCCGGGAGTAGCGGTACCAGCCGGCCCAGACACAATGGAACAAATGACCGTGGCGCGCCTCTTCCCTTCGTGGCTCGGCGAGCCGGTAGCAGTCATTCAAGTACCAGCAAACTAACTCTTCTGCCGCAACTACCGCCGCTGCTCCTGCTCGCTCGTCCAGCTCCAGGCGCTCCTCTCACCATTGGTGATGCCTTCCATGGAAGCTCACAGCAACCCTGTGCAATCGCCAAGACATATGACGAATGCCACGAGAATCTCGTCGCTAGCTAAGAGACTCTCGAATGCGGTGGCTCCGAGCAGATGTCAGGAGACTTAATTACTTCACCGCCCTCCTGCGGCCGAAGCTTGTCAGATGCCTGTGGAGGTTTCGACGTCACCTGGGCGGTGGCCGCCGCTGCACTTGCGTCGCCGCTTGGGGTCCGCACAGCTAGAAGTCGACTGGACTTGCCAGTCGACCTCAGGGTTCCTAGCCTTGAAGCAAGGCAAGCCTAGAACCAGGTCATACGACCAGCACCTCCGGTTCGTCAACCGAGGGCTATCATGTCACTGCACGGAGGGGCACATTCTGCGAATCGCGTGCGTGTCTCACCCAATTGGGATTGACAACATAAATGACGTTTATTCTCCTATATACAAAAGGATAACCATTTGCCCAATCCTGATCAGGGATATGGAGGAGAGGATGCGTCCATTCCTGCTAGGGGATACGACGACTTGATGTGCACCCATTCCCGCTAGGGGATACGATGACTTGATGTGTGATTTTGTTCGCGTTTCGTAGAATTGCACAATGGAGTATCGGCTTTGACCTGCTTGACACTTTAGAAAATTCGGGGGTTAAACTTCCCACTCTGAGCTGCTTCATGATCTGCGATTGCAGCTCCACTATCAGGGTCATGAACTCTGCCCATCGGTAGTCTTTCTCCGTAAGTGCACTTCCGTGCTCGTGTAATTATTCTCCATAGGTGCACTTCCGTGCAATACTGACGCTCGTAGGTGCGCTTCGGAGCTTCCGATCAGATCGTAGGAAGGTAATCGTCAAGTGCGCTTCAGAGCTTCCGCTCAGTTCAGAGGAAGGTAATCTTCAAGTGCACTTGTTGAACGCGTTTATCGTCAGTGACTTCTCGTCAGACTCGATCGTCAATGAACCGACGCGTTCAGGGGTAGATATCGTAGAAACGATGAATCGACGAGTATAAGGGTATCGTCGATGAAGGCTTCGCTAGCACTTCGAGCTGCTCAATAGGTTGCCATCGATCGTTCGTACGTATACTTTCGTCGAACGTATTTCAAGGGCTTCTCGGTGGTGTGGCCATCCGGCCGGTCACGAGTGTATCAGGGTCGATTGACCTCCGAATCGTCTCGGAATTGGCTTCTAGCGATGATAATCTCTATGGGTTCCAAGTAGTGACACGTTGGAAAAGAGGTATCGAAGAACCAATTGATCGATATGTGAGACTAACGTTGATGAAGGTTCGATTCGTCTCGATCATCCGTTCGTATGCGATGGATCTCGTTAAACGCGTTTCGAGGTCTTCCCAGCGGTGGCCATAAGGGCCGGTGACACGTCTCCTGGGGACGGTTGACGTCCGATTGATCTCGGAATCGCCGTGGAATCGTCTCTGCTATCGTCAATTAACTTAATTTAGGTGTACTTATCAAACTTCGACACTTATAGGTCGTGAGAGTATGTGTGAACGTATAACGATCGCCGTGGGTGATGCGACTCTTCGAATCGATTGACGTCTGAATCGCCTCGGAATGGTCTCTGCAGTAGTCAATTGACTCGATATAGATTACTTATGAAATTTCGATGCTTGTAGGTCTCGAAAAGTGAGGTGTTGCGACTCATTCGAAATCGTCATGTGGAGTAGGTGACATCACACTCGGGGCCAATTGACTTCAGAATCGTCTCTGCGGCAGTCAATTGACTCGATTGAAGGGTATACATATCCTTATTTCATCAATTTAGTGATGATACTCGTTGTAGGTCGAGAATAGGGTTTTCAAGTGTTCAGGAGTGCCTATCATGGCAGGTGACGCGTCTGTTCGAGACCGATTGACATCTAAATCATCTCGGAATCGTCCCTACTACCGTCAATCAACTCAATAGGATGATTACTTATCTTGTATCGACAATCTAGCGATAGTTCTCGGTGTAGGTGTGACGCGTCGAAACAGTAACGAAATCACGAAATCCCGTGAGTGAAACGTATCCGGTGACTGAAGAGCGATTATAGTGTAAGGACGTATGTCCTCGTACGGATAGATATGCGTAGATACGGTTGCAAACGGGAGTAAGTGATAAAGATATCAATTGTAAAGTAATGTAGGTAAGATAATCGCTAGCGTACCAAAAGCACTTCGCGAGGTGATTATATATGAAGGGCAGTTACCCGGCCTCGGCAGCCAAGTGCACAAGGGAAGTCCAAGTGCGCTTGGGAGCCAAGTGCGCTTGAGAGCCAATTGCACCTGGCACCGCCATTACACAGACGCTGCCACCGCACCGGTCAATTGACCATGCGATCGACCCCGGGCACAAGCTGCCATATGGGCGTACCTATTACCTGTCGGAGGTTGAGTCAAGAACTCTAAAGGCCTACATCGAGACAAACCTGGCCAATGGTGTCATCCAGCGGTCATCATCACCGGCGCCAGCGCCGATATTATTGCAAAGAAGAATGACGGCGGCTTGAAATTCTGAAGTTGACTACCGAGCTCTCAACGCGAGCACAATCAAGAATCGAAACGGCTGCTAGGCGGATGGCACTTATTGAGCCACGGGAGAGCCGCGGAATGCAAATTTCTCGAGTGCAGAGTGCAACTTGCCGATATGGCGATACAAGGTTACGTTTAAAGTCTATCCTTTCTTTAAGAAACACTTACTTTATAAGAGATTCTGCGAGACTTCCAATTGAATGCAGATACAAAAGCACGAAGCCCCAATGGCAATCGAAACCGTCTTATCAACGAGAAAATCAATGGGAATCGACGAGAATCGACACCGCAGTTAGTCGTCGATGGAGCACCGACCTCAAAAGAGGGGAATGATCGTTACGGAAACCAAGAAACCGCTACTTCAAACGAATTCCGCACCGCAAATGCTAGAATGACTCACCATTATCACCGCAACGCACCCATCATGCTGCAGACGTCAAGTGCACTTGGCTTGCAGGCACACTTGGCCTCATAAGTGCACTTCGCTCGAAGACGCACTTGGCCTCGTGAGCGCACTTGGCCTAGCCTACGACTTCACTATCGAGCACCTGGAAGTCAATGAGATCCTATCGGCGTACGACTGCAGCATCGAACACCTGGAAGGCACAAACAAAACCCCGCCGACGGCCCGTCGAGACGGCCCGATTATGAGATCGGCTACAAGAAGCCTGTCGGACGGCTCTTGACGACCCTGACAGTTGAACCCTACGATGACCTCCTACCAGCGATTAAGAAGGCCCAGGCTACTGACCCATTGGCGGTCGACGTCTCGGGTAAGCTAGTCGATAACCCAATGGCCACAGCCGAAGCCGAAACCGAAGACGAGAACCAATGGAGCGTCGTCACTGGAGCTCTGACCTATGGGGGGAGAATATATGTTCCTGCGGACGATGTTCTCCGCGGTAAAGTGATATGTCTCCTTCATGACAACCCTGAGTCCAGTCACTTTGAAGCTCTTAAAACTGCTGCGTTAGCCTGCCGGAGAGTGTAGAGGCGTACCCCGCTCTAGCCGGCTGTCCCATATTGCTGATAAGATAAAGTAATTCTGGTCGAAACGATCATGCACGGCTGACCCGTAAGTTCCCGCAATGGCGTGATCGTGCTTCATCAACTCATGACGTCCCTAACTATCGGAGGCATAGGCATATAGTAGCATACCATCCTAAGTGTTCGGGTCTGATGAATCCGCCAGCTAAGTGTCGTGACTATCGCTGTTCGATCGAGAAGGTGCACTGCCCTCGCGCGGGTTAATCATTCCGCTTTGTCTGGGCTTGGTATTGGATATGCGTAGCTTCGTCGCTCAGAGGATAGGATAGCTGCGGGTGTGATGTTGATCATCCATAGCGACAGGTGACCAACCGCAGATTGCCATAGATATCCTCCGTACCTCGTGCACCTGCTAAGGGGAAACTCCTAACAGGCCGATTAGGGCGTGGCCTATTTTCAGCTGAAGATACCTTCCCGCAATCCTTTTGTTGGTTCCGCCTAACAGCTCACTCATCCTCCTCTTTTTATTCAACCTGTATGCCTTCTTGCTGTTGTGCTTCGCCTTCCACCATTTCTCCGTTTCGGTCCACTTGGCTTCCGTGACTCATCTCTGCACTTTTGCCAACGACCACCCTTTGTATTTGTTGGCAAGCTTCATCGTGCCATCTCCGTTCTCCGTGGCTATCTTTGCTTGTTCGTCCGCTTTTTCGTTGCCTTCGACTCCCTCGTGTGATGGCACCCACCGGTACTCTACCCGGATGCCCCTTCCTCCGAGTTTGTTGTTCCATTGTATCGCTTTGAGCGCCATAGTTTGTCCTGATCCGGGAGCGCCATGCTGAGTTCTTCGGATAGCTGAGACCGAGTCGGAAAAGATGGTGACTTTATCCACTCCATTGGTATCTGATATTTCGCATGCTTTCCGGACGGCTCTTTCAATAGCGTATACTTCAACGTCGAAAACTTCTTTCTTCTTTCCTAGGTAGTGTCGTTCCTGCTTCCACTCTTCCCCTTCCTTCCAAACGACCGCACTACCTACTTTCTCATTCTCCAACCTTGATCCATCTGTCCAAAAGATTAAGCCCTCGCTTGTCGTATGCGCAGCCTTTAGAGCTTGTTTCTTGTCCAGAATAAACACTTGTGCATCGGCTTTGATGTCTGCGTCGTGTAAGGTGTTGCCCTCAACTACTCCACTGACTCCCACCGAGCTTCTAAGTCTGACTGCCAGATCTCCTTCTCCTTCCATAAGCACCGCTCCTCCTTTTGCATCTGGCATTTCTAATAATCGTTTGGCGAATCGTCTCCGTCTGTTGTTAAGGATCGATATCGCCGGTCTGAGTCCCGCTTCTTTGATGAGGGGAACCATCGGGGTGGATTTGAACATGCCTGTGATTCCTCTGGCTGATTCATTGATGAGTACCTGTAGTTCATGTTCTCTTCCGTGTTGTCCATCCCACCACAGTTCGGTCCCATACAGGGCCACTGACTGAACTGCGGCTACGTGGACTTTCTTCGCGTTGTCTGATTTAAGTCCAAGTCTTCCCGTAATTGATCTGACTCTTCCTTGTACCTTTTTTGCCTTTGTCATGACCGTGTTGTGATGTTGCTTGAGGGATAGCTTCCTGTCTAGCCAAACCCCTAGCCACCTCGTTGGCCCTGTGTTGAATGATATGGTGTTGTTTTCATCGACCCAGACCTTCTGTTTCACCTGACTTCCCTGGTGATGCCGCGTTCGAGACAACAACACTGCTTCTGTTTTGGCTATGTCGAATTCGGCCGCATTCATGTCGGCCCATTTCGTAGCTAATATGGCGCACCTCCGCATCTGACTTGCACATTCCGCCACCGTCTCTGCCTCCACAACCCATGCAATGTCATCCACGAAGGATAATGTCATTGTTTCCGGGAGTTGAGCTTGCGCTTCTTTGAACAATCCCGAGATGTAAATAATAAAAAGGATGGGGGATACTGGTGAACCCTGAGGGACTCCTGTCTCAACCTCCATTTCTTCTCCTGTTCGGCCATCCATCTTGATGATAGCCCTTCTGTCCGACATGAAGCTTTCCACCCACCGGCACACATCTGCTTCAAACCCCATGTCTTCCATCGTCTTAATCAGGTTGCCCTTCGCCACGCTCGGAAAGGCCCCCTTCACGTCCATCAGCAACCCCGCCGCGATGTTCCCCCTCTTCCACGCCTCTTGTGCCCTTCTCATCATCACTCCCACCGCGTCGATTGCTGATCTTCTCTTTCTGCATCCGTATTGGCCGTCATGGAGTAGTCCTCTTCTCTCGCACTCCTCTGATATTCTATTTGCGACTACCTTTTCGACGACCTTTCCCAAGCAATTTTCAAGCGCGATGACCCGGTAAGCCTTTGGTAGGTGATAGTCTGGCTTTCCCGGTTAGGGTATCACAACTCCGGTGACTGTAAGGCCGTACGTCCTCGTATGGGCAGATACGTGTAGATACGGTTGCAAACGGAATAAGAAATATAGATATCAATTGTACGGTATGTAGGTAAGATAATCGCTAGCGTGCCAAAAGCACTTTGCGAGGTGATTATATATGAAGGGCGGTTACCCGGCCTCGGTAACCAAGTGCGCTTGAGAGCCAAGTGCACCTGGCGAGGGCCAAGTGCGCTTGAGAGCCAAGTGCACCTGGCGAGGGCCAAGTGCGCTTGGGAGCCAAGTGCACCTGGCACCGCCATTACATCATCCCCCTCTTTATCAGCAGACCTCCTGGGCTGCAACATATATATACATAAAGAAGACAAGATAAGTGCGTACCCCTTCGTACGTCTGCATAAGTCCCGCGACCGATCGGTGCCATCACGGTGGCCTCACGGCGGATCCGGTGCACGGGGAAATCCACCTCCAGTGGTAGGTGGTAAAACCCGTGCCAACGCCATTTATACCGGGCCGAATCCATAAGAAGAGAAGAAGAACGAAGGAAACCCGAGCAGCCGTATCATTTGCCCCAAATCCTCCCGATCCTCCATAACCCTGATCCTCCGTAGCTCCGACCTGGTTGATTATTGCCGTGGCTTAGTTGGATGCTCCCGATGGAACTCGTCGACTAGTTCTTGAGCATTCTCAAGGTTCTATGCCGGCTTCCAGCTCGTGCGTAGGTAGTTGTAACCGGCCCACTGAACGAGGTAGTGGAGCTTTCGGTAGCGTCGCTTGGAGTCGAGGATCCGATCGACCTCCTATTCGTCCGTATCGTCGACAATCGTCGGTTGCGGTTCCGATGGCGGCTGGCCGATGGCAGGCGGAAAGTACTTATCAAGCAGGGAGACGTGAAACACGTTGTGAATACGCATCGTCTTGGGCAAGTCTAATTTGTAAGCATTCTTGTTGATGACTTTACTCACCGTGTACGGTTCCACGCGCTTGTAATCTAACTTCTTTGATGCCCTCGCTGTCTTGATGTTCCGAGTCGAGAGCCAGACCTTATCCCCGACCTCGAACGCCATCTCTTTGCTTCCGGCGTATTTCGTCTGGCGGGCTTGGGCTTCCAACAAGTTCTCCCGGAGGGTACGGTGTGTCTCCTCGAGGGCGGTTGCCATGGAGTCCGCTTGGGCTTCCGACTTCAAGCGGGCTTGAACTAAGTCCCTGGGTGTCTTGAACTGCATCGTCGGGTGGTAGTTATAGTTGGCATAGAAGGGGATCATCCTTGTCGAAGCATGCACAGCGTTGTTGTAGGCGAATTCGGCCAATGGTAGGAGCTCCACCCAGTTATCCTGCTCATAGTTGCAGAAAGCCCGGAGATACTGCTCCATCGTCTGATTCTGCCGCTCCGTCTGGCCGTCCGTCTGCGGATGGAATGCGGTCGATAGTCGGTGATCTATACTCATGTGGCTGCAGACCCTCGTCCAGAATCGACTCGTGAATTGGGTGCCTCGATCGGTAATGATGTTGTCGGGGACGCCGCGTTTGCAGATCACGTGTTCGAAGAAGAGCCTGGCCAGCTCTGGTGAGTCGACGTCCTTTCTGCAGGGCAGGTAGATCGCCATCTTTGTCAGTCGATCGACGATGACTAGGATCCCCGTGTATTCGGACACGGTCGATTCGGGCAGGTCAGTGACGAAGTCCATGGTGATGCCTTCCCAGGGTCGTGACGGTGGTGGCAGTGGCATGTTGATTCCATGGCGGGCATGCCGCGGGGCCTTGATTCGGTGACATACTTCGCAGCCGCTGACGAACTTCCTTATGTGTGCGTCCATTGAGGGCCATAAGAAATGCCTAGAGACTAGCTCAGCAGTTTTAAGAGCTCCGAAGTGACCGGACTCGGGGTTGTCATGGAAGAGACTTATCACTTTGCCGCGGAGAGCATCGTCCGCGGGGACATATCTCCTCCCCTCGTAGGACAGAGCTCCAGCGACGACCCTCCATTGGTTCTCGTTTTCGGCTTTGGCTTTGGCTGTGGCTTTGGCTGTGGCCATTGGGTTATCGACTAGCTTACCCGAGACGTCGACCGCCAATGGGTCAGTAGCCTGAGCCTTCTTTATCGCCGGTAGGAGGTCATCGTAGGGTTCGACTGCGACTGCCAACGTCGCCAAGAGTTGCCCGACAGGCTTCTCGTAGCCGATCTCATAATCGGGCCGTCTCGATGGGCCGTCGGCGGGGTTTTTCGTGCCTTCCGGGTGCTCGATTGTGAAGTCGTATGCCGAGAGAAATTCCGACCACCTAGCTTGTCGCCGTGAGAGCACTTTGGACGTTTGGAAATACTCAAGGTTCTTGTGGTCACACCGCACCAGAACTTTGTGACGGGCGCCCTCTGGATAGTGCTGCCATTGCTTGAAGGTCTCGATGATGGCGAGGAGTTCCCGATCGTACGTGTCATAGTTCTGCTCAGCCGGAGAGCATTTTCGAGAGTAGAAATTGACTGGCCGGAGGGTTCCGAAGCCATCATACTGGTTCAGGATGCCTGCAATCGCGAAGCCGCTCGCGTCCGTCTGGAGGATGATCGGCTTGGCTGGGTCGAAATGCTGCAGAATTGGTGCTGCGGTGAAGGCCTTTTTGAGTTTCCGGAAGGCCAGCTCTGCCTCCCGAGTCCATTCCCATTTTGACCTGATCGGCTGTGATCGATTTGATGGTTGTTTCGGCTTCCTGCTCTTGCTCTGCCCATCGGATTTTAGTAATTCCGTGAGCGGGACGGTCACCTTAGCATATTTTCGGATGAACCTCCGGTAGAAGTTCGTGAATCCAAGCAGCACTTGCACATCATGGACTGACTTAGGAGTCGGCCAATCCTCGATTGTTGATATTCGGTCCGATTCCATGCCGACGCCTTCGGAACTGATCACGAAGCCGAGATAGCCGACTTCCGTAACTCCAAATTGGCACTTCTCCGCCTTGCAATAGAGTCCAAACTCCTGCAGCCGTTGCAGTACTTTCCGCACGTGCTCGTCGTGCTCTTTCTCGTTTGTGGAGTAGATCAGGATGTCGTCAAGGTAGCATACGGCAAAGTCATCAATGTATGGCCGCAGACAATCGTCGATATAAGCCTGGAAAGTAGCAGGTGCGTTCGTCAAGCCAAATGGCATGACTTTGTACTCGAATTGGCCGTATCGGGTTCGGAATGCCGTCTTGTGCTCGTTGCCCTCCTTAATGCGAATAAGGTGGTAGGCTCCACGGAGGTCGAGTTTCGTAAAGACCCTGGCGCCTCCCACGCGGTCAAGAATCTCTGAAATCAAAGGAAGAGGGTACCGGTTCTTAACAGTCCGCGCGTTCAGGGCTCGGTAGTCTACACAGAGTCTCAAGCCACCGTCCTTCTTCTTTGCAAAAAGTATCGGCGCTGCCGCCGGTGATGATGACCACTGGATGAAACCATTGGCCAGGTTTGTCTCGATGTAGACTTTTAGAGTTCTCAACTCAACCTCCGACAGGTTATAGACACGCCCATATGGCAGCTTGTGCCCGGGTTCCAGGTCGATCGCATGGTCAATTGACCGGTGCGGTGGCAGTGTCTCTGCCTTGGCCTTACTAAAGACCTCAACGAATTCCTTATATTTGGCTGGTATATGACCGCCATCGTCGGTCGGTACTACCGGCGCTCCGGTCTCGTCCGCTCCATCTGCACACGTTAGAATTGATATCTTATAGGGAATGGAAGCGGGAGGTTGGAATCCAGGAGTAGCGGTACCGCCGGCCCGTCACAATGGATCATGACCGTGGCGCGCATCCTCCCTTCGTGACTCGGCGAGCTGGTAGCAGTCATTCAAGCCCCACATTGTTGGTAACTCTTCTGCCGCAACTACCGCCGCTGCTTCCTGCTCGCCCATTCAGCATCGGAGCTTCTCACCTAAGATCTCGCCCCATGATGCTCCCAGCAGCCCTGTGCACTCGCCAAACTGTATGGCGAATGCGTCGTCGACCTCATTGCTCTCAAGAAGGTCGTTGAATGCGGTTGCTCCAAGGAAACAAATGTCCGGAGGCTTACCACCGCGCCCCTGCGAAGTTCCTTTGGTATCCGCGTACGGGGTTTCATCGCGATTCTCATCCATGGTGGTAGTGGCGGCCTGCGGCCCACTCGGGGTTCGCAAGGCCGTGAGTCGACCGGCTTCCAAGTTGATCTCCGGGTTTCGAGCCTTGAACCAAGGTAATCCCAAAACCAAGTCGTATGCCTTCATGGGCACAATTAAGACATCCGATTAGTCAACCGGTGCCAAGCTTTTAAAATACTGAACCGAGAGAGTAGCCTTTCTGCTTTCTCTTGCAGACATCATCTCGCGGCCGTCGAGGCCCGAGGTTGCGATAAATGCTGGTTCATCCCGTATGCCGAGCTGCCTTCGCAGTCTGGGCGTCATGAAGTTACTCGTTGCTCCACAGTCGATGAGAGCTCGTACGAGAAGCATTTCGCCGTGAACATCTCGGACAAGTACTTCGTGTATGATATGTGCCGAATCTGGTCGCTCAGTGCCGCACAGGTACTGACTCAACATGTGAGCTCTTGGGCTTTCCAAAATAACTCTTGATTTTAATGAAATTCGGTGTGCCTGCACTCCGTCTAACGTCGCCATGAGCGCCTGCGCTCCCAGTCTCTCCAACCCCAGCTCCGTCTCGTCCACCCTCTCTCGCCGAGCCAGGTACCGGGAGAGGTAGACTAGTTTTTTGCCTGCTGGGTATCAAACGACCGTTGTCGCTTGACTTGGTGGCCGCTGCCGGTGGAACCGCCGGGGCCGCTGCCGCCGGGGTTCAATTTGTCTTTGTCTTGAAAGTTGGCCCGACTGTATTGTGGGCACGTGTGTGTCAAGTGGCTGCCGTTGCAGCGGATGCACTTCTTATTGGCGAGGCGGTTGTCGAGAACCTCTCCCGAGACCCATGGTGTCGGAGGTAAGTAGGTACGTTTGCCACCGCCGCTGCCGGTGGTCTTTCCTCCGGAAGTTGTCTCGGCGGGCTCGGAAATTGACGGTCTGAAATTACGTTTCTTGTCGGTTCGTTTGAACGATTCTCCATTG
>MU122221.1:6723-57777 GCA_014904905.1 Wilcoxina mikolae CBS 423.85 | reverse complement strand
CCTAGGGTCCTGTTCTTCGTCCCATTCGGCTTCTCGCCACAAGGTACGGAGCCGGTTGGCCCATACCCGTACTGGTTCATCCTGGTCGTGGAATCCCTGGTCGAATTCTCGGTAGGCCCGCATAGCTGCGTTCAGCACGCGGTCGGGGTCGCCGTATGTCTTTTGCAGTTGCTCAACGAAAAGGTTGAAATCGTTCATGGCAGGGTGGTTCGAAATCCGTAACTTTTGGCCCCAAGTGACTGGGTCCTCCATCTTCGTTTTCCGTTGCGAAGGATCCTTATGGCCGCTCCAACTGCTGAGTAGATTTAGGGCGTATTTGACTTGATCCGGTGCACCATTCGGGAAATGATGATGGTGAGAGTCGAAATTTCCCCGGAGGACACTGATGAAGTTATCTAATTCGGAGGTGCCTCCGCAGTATCGCTCAGGGTCGACCATCTTAAAGATTCCGGACTTACCGCGTTCCTGCTCCGCGGCTCGCTCCCTAGCAGCCTCTCGTTCCCGAGCTGCTTCTCTCTCCTGGGCCCATTCCGCACGTTCGGCTGTTCTCGCGTCGCGTTCGGCCCGTCGTTCGGCTCACATTTCGGCTTGTTGCTTGAAAAGGAGCTTCAGCATTAATCGATTCTGGGTGGCCATGTCGCGATGATCATCTTCGGTAATCATTGATGAAAAGTCGATGTCGTCGTCGTCATCGTCTCTGACGGGTGTATTTTCCCGCTCAGGATTGAGATCTCCGTCGTCGGGATTCGGATTTTCGTCATCGGTGTCAAGATTATCATCGATCGCGACGGTATCTTCGACTGGAGCCCGTTGGCTGCTAGCCGTCGGTGCCTGCAGAGTTTCCTCGCTTTCGCGATCGTCAGTGACGCGTACTTGACTTCTAATTGACTTCTTTGGAGGCATTGGGGTGCAATTGAGTGTAATTGGCTGATCGTCTGTTTTTGTGTACGTGTTGTGACGCGTCGAAAAAAGTAAGGAGATCACGAAGTCCCGTGAGCGAAACGTATCTGGTGACTGAAAAGCGATTATAGTGTAAGGCCGTAAGTCCTCTTATGGGCGGATCCGTGTAGATACGGTTGCAAACGGAATAAGTAATATAGATATCAATTGTACGGTATGTAGGTAAGATAATCGCTAGCGTGCCAAAAGCACTTTGCGAGGTGATTATATATGAATGGCGGTTACCCGGCCTCGGTAACCAAGTGCGCTTGAGAGCCAAGTGCACCTGGCGAGGGCCAAGTGCACTTGAGAGCCAAGTGCACCTGGCGAGGGCCAAGTGCGCTTGGGAGCCAAGTGTACCTGGTACCGCCATTACAGTGACTGACTTCCATTCCCTTGGGTGGTAGCCTAGTCGTATCGATGTTCGGACAATCTGGTATATTCTCCTGCTGTCCCACTCCCACAGCATTCGAATGGCCTTAAAGGTTAACCTGTCTGGGCCGGGAGCTTTCTTTGTCGACTGTGTATATATAGCGTCCCTGACCTCATCCTCACTTATTGTATCGTAGGTTTCTCCGCCTTCTGTTTTGGCGCTGTGCTGTATTCCCGGAAGGGGATTGGGAAAGCCTACTTGCGTTATAAGCTCCGCTTTGTCGTTCCAAGACGTCACTAAGTCCCCGGATCGATTTCGCAGTGCCTTGACCGTTAATTCAACATGCTCTCTGGTGTAATGTAGTGCCTTCCACACCTTGTCGCCTTCCGCCTCTTGGACAAACGTGTTCCAGCTTTCTTTCTTGCTCTCCTTGATGATCCGCTTCAAATCTTTCCTTGCTGCCTTCACTGCTGCCTGGTCTGATCTGCCATTTCTCATCATTCTCTTTTGGCTCCCCAAGATCTTTCTCCTCACAGCTATCTCGGAGTTCCACCATCTTTTGGACCTTGCGCAGATCCTGATTTTCTTGGCTTTCTGGTTCAATACCTTGGTGAGCTGAACTCTCACTTCCAGTACTTCCTCTTCAAGCTCTTCTTTCATGCTTTTGTTAGACAGGATTTCCCTTGCGTCTCCCCACTCCTTCCACATAGCTTTCGCCTGTTTTAGGTCCTCCTCTTGCATTGCATCCAAGTTCCATCCTGTTATCGTCTGACTCGTTTTGTTTTCTTTGCCGAGGCTCCACTCCACTTCGATCATCGCATGATCCGAGTTGATGTCTTCCTCGTCCTGACTCCTGAGTCATTGTTCTAGCCGTTATGTTTCTTAGCTGCTATCCCCTGCACAAGGTGACATCGATAATCGACTGAACATTTTGGCCTTCCCTGGTAGCCATGTATGTGGCTTGTCCGTCGTTGATGACTTCCAGGTCATGTCTTGTGATGAGTCCCTCCAGAAAGCTCGCATTGATTCTCCTGGTGCACCCCTCATCCCACATCGGGCTGTGTGCGTTGAAGTTCCCGCACACCACCACGTTGCTTGTTGTAAGGATACCGGTCCAGTCCACTCCTCTGGCTGGCCTTTCCGATGTCCGTTCTCCGTCTTGTTGGCAGGTTTGGTCGTACACATTGACGATGCGTACC
The DNA here is from genome assembly GCA_014904905.1 of Wilcoxina mikolae CBS 423.85. Classification (NCBI taxonomy): domain Eukaryota; kingdom Fungi; phylum Ascomycota; class Pezizomycetes; order Pezizales; family Pyronemataceae; genus Wilcoxina; species Wilcoxina mikolae. Next base: position 55,266 of record MU122221.1, on the reverse strand, counting down.
TTCCCACCCTTGTCGTCCGAGGCCTCGAAGACCTGCACGTCCCCTTGTCCTCCAAAATCTCCCCGGTCGTCTATTTGCAGTTTGGTGTCGATCCTCACTGCCGCCATTGTTCTCTTTCCTCTTATGAGCCTGAAGTCCGGGTGACTGGTTTGAAATCCTCCTCTTCCTTGATACGCCTCTTGCATTACCATCACATCAGCCCCCACTTCAATTCCCTTTTCCAACGCCAAAATCGTCGCCTCCCTCGATCTCCTACAATTCGCTTGTAGTATCTTCATTGAGTCTTGGGGATGCTTTCCGGCTCTTGTTACGTTGCTGCGACCTGAACCTCCGTTGTGTCTTGGGTTTCGAAGCGGGCTTCTTTACCCTTGCCCTTGTTGTTGATGGGGGTGGTGTTGCCCTCTTTATCTTCAGCCTCCTTGGTCGAGGGGGCTTTGTCTTCCTGCTCGGTGCGAACATATTGGGATTTGAGTTGGTTAGTCGCGCCCTGAACTCTATCCCCCCAGATTTTTCTCTCGTTCTTTGCTTCTTCCATCGCGGTTTGTTTTTTGAGGCACAGTCCGCTCTTGGCTATGTGTGCTCCTTTACAGTTCGCGCACTTATCAGTATTGTGTTTGCAGTTTTGTCCTGCCTTGGCATTGCATCCGACGACGTCGCACTTGTGGTCTTTGGTGAGGTGGTTGCCTGCACACAGCATGCACCTATTCATCCCAAGTCTTCCCCATTTCGATTCCAGGTGTCCCCACCCTCAGCACTTTTCGCAAAAGGAATCCGGTCCAGCCCTAACATACCTCTCCACCTGGTGCCAGATCCCTGCTGCTCTCAATCCTTTGTCGAGGCATCTTTGCGCCTCCTTCTTTCCCTTGATCATAAAAACCACAGACGATGCTTGCTTTTCTGACTTCTTCTTCTCCTTGATGTCTGCTGGTCTTCCCAACCAATTAATTGCGAGTGGGATGACTACTCCCTCGTTTTCCGCCTGGATTTCCTGCCTAAGTTTCTCCAGACCCCCCATCTTTTTTGTTGCGTACTGCTCGAAGCTGAGTCCGTGCATCTTGACTTTCTCCCAGGTCTCGTTCTTTTCTATGTCGATGATGCCTGGATCGATTCTCCTGGCCGCCGTGACCACAATGTCCTTGAACTTGAGGATCATGTCGGAGGAGGCTTTGGGGGGATCTCACTTCGCTCACCCTGTAGTACAACGAACGTGTATATCTTTATACAAACCAACTTGTTTAAATTTATACAGTAAATAGTGTATAAGTCTTACTAGGTAGCTTTATACACATATTTATACACACTATTTGTATATCTTATACACCTGTTTTGTATAACTTATACATGCATTTATACACTTTTTTTGTAAAACCTATGCATGCATTTATACATTTTTTTTGCATAAGATATGCAAACTTTCAATGTATAAATTCTCAATAAAATTAATAAAAGCAGATACTGTAATTTGAGCCTAGGGCCTTAGCACACACTTAAGTGTACTATACCACTAAGCCATTCATATTTTATTGTCACCATCATCATCAGCTCTATAAATCCGACGCTTGTTCTCTCTCTCTCTTTCGGGTGTCCATCTTGCCAACCATGCCATCTTGGCTTGGCAGAATCGGCGCGCTCATTGCACGCTTCATGCACCCTCTGCCACACTCACTCTTCCATGAACCAAGAACCACAACCAACACCGGCTTCCCATCGCACCAATGCTTGTTGTCTACTCTCCCTTGTCTCGCAGCTTTCGCATGCTGAACTTTCGTCCCTAATGCATCCCAACAACTGGCGCCCCCCCCTTCTGCGCGCCTTGTCTATTGCCTTCAGGCCGACCTCACCGTCGAATGCTGCAACTCAACGCCTAAACCTTCTACAACCCCGACTGATATGCCTCGCCTTGCAGCCTTCCGCGAAGTTCTCCGCAACCCGGCTGCCTACACCGACAGCCGCTCCGTACCCGGCTTCCCCATCGAACGTGAAGACGGCACGCCGCATATGCCCAATTGCTACCTTCACGACCTGGCCTTGCGGAGTGTGTGGCTGACCCGGCCGGCTCGGTTTATTCCCTCTCAAATACCGCTGTCAGATCTCAAAGCGGTTGAAGCACGGCACGTGACTGCCGGGATTACCGTGTCATGGCAAGCATATGATGCTACAGATGATGCGACAGTGGTGGAGCTTGCAGAGGTGCTGCTTAGGCTGGTGCCCAAATTGGTAATGAAGGCTGTTGATGCGGCGGGTGGTGAGGACGGGGCGAAGGAACTGATGAGGAGGGAGGAGGAATGGCTGGATCGGGAGTGGTGGGAGAGGTGGGAAGAAGCTCTACGAGAGGAGGAGAAGAGGTGTATACAAAGGAAGAAAAAGCGGAAGAGGGCGAAACGAAAGATGGGGGGGGAGAAGGGGAGTAAGCTTGTGAAGCTGGAAATATGTTAATTTCTGTATATATAACTTTCTTACCCGCGCTATGCACGTGAAGTCAACAATTGTACAATTGCTTCAATTGGCGTTTTGTGGACACACTGCTCCTCCACCAATCATCATGGACAGTAATTCCGATACCCACCATCTATATAATGTCACATAATGCGATCTTACACCCAGGTTGCGCAAGCAGAAAGAAGCGGTCCAACAGAACAGAACAAAGCCTTTTGGGTGAGACCTCTGTTTCTCACTGTCTTCTTGCTCTGATATCTTCTGATAGCGCTTACCGATGCAAGCCGACTCGTTCCACCTTATCGCACCTTATCTTGATGATCTACCTGTGACCTTTTCTAGTGAGTCACCATCATCGTAACGGTTCATATCATACTGTCTCTTGCTCTCGTTTTCTAGATTTTCTCAGCTCTCTCCTCCATCTATGTCGAATGACAAACTTCACAAACTTCACCCATACGTTTGCTTCTTCATGTTTCTCGACATTTTTAATGGATGCGTGTTTGCTTTCACTAAACTCCGATACACGGCTCATCGTACCTTCTATCGCCTGCAATCGATGGGATGATATCGAATTCCTGTTGAACTTGAATTCAAGGTTGAGTCATTCCCAATATCGAGCAATCAGTCTTACCTATCGGCAGTGTCGTTCACATCCGTTCGTCGCGACTAAGAGTCACCCGTCCCAATCTCGGCTTCCCTGCTTGTATTCAAGGTTGAGTCATTCCCAATATCGAGCAGTCAGTCTTACCTATCGGCAGTGTCGCGACTAAGAGTCACCCGTCCCAATCTCGGCTTCCCTGCTTGTTGCATTGAGAACACATGGATCTCATTGAAGTGGCAGATTGGTAAGCTCGTCATACCAACCCCTTACCTTCGCTCACTCAAAACCGGGAAGAGCTTGCGTCCTCGCAAAAGTTGTCAGTCGGACAATTCAAAACATTGGCAGGAGGTACCAACGCCAGTTCTAATGTCCAAACGGTTTGGCTGCAGCCACCAAACACAGCGCATGGTGATCATGGCGGTGTAAAGTGGTCAATGTTGCACGAGGCCATGCCGCAGACCTGAGCCAATGCTTGAGGCAGTTCTGTAGCGGTAATGCCAAGCCTAACGCTTCCGCAGCAAGATCATTTCTGCACCGGCTCGGAGGCTAAATACACGACCACATGATAGCCAACGTCACCGCACGTACCTCAAACCGGGGTTCCCTGCGCCATGCCGGTCCGCAATACAATCGAGATATAATGTTCCAATCGTTAAAATTCGGAAGGACGACAAAAATGGTGAGTCACGTTTGCAGGAGTAAACTGCAGATCACTCAATTGGGATATCTGCATATTTGTTTTTAAGTCCGGATTCCCGCCAAAGCTTGTTAACCCTCGACAACGCTCAGTTTGATCCTTTTCACGACTTTTCGTTATTCTATCTATCGATCGCTCTGTATCTGCAACATCTAAAACACGGCACAAGCTACTACATTTATTGAATGGCGACTAGAGGGGGTCGTGGAGGCCGGGGAGGAGATCGTGGCAGAGGAGGAGGGGACCGCGGTGGAGGTGGGAGAGGACGCGGTGAATTACGGGTTGGTGAGGGCCGTGGAGGCGGATACCGAGGAGATCGTGGTGGAGGTGGATACCGGGGTGGAGATCGAGGCGGGTCGTTCAGCGGGTTTGCTCCTCGCGGCGGTGGTGGTGGGGGAAGAGGAAGAGGTGGACGCCCAATTGCCGATTATGGAATATTCCAGCCTCCAGGTCCATCGACCGTCGATACACGCCTCAACGACGAAGCCGATGCCCTCGTAACTTCATTGGTTAATTCTCGCCACGAATTCGAGTTTCCTAAACGTCCAGGATTCGGAAATTCCGGGATTTCGACCATCGTCCGCGCCAACTTCTTCAATATCGACTTGCCGAAAAAACCGCTATATCAGTATGACGTCGAGTTTATCCCGGACGGCAAGAACGAACCCATCCCGGATGGCAAGAGCTCGCGCGTCAAAAGGAGGCTTTTCGATCTCGTCGAGATGGCGCCGGCATTTAAAAATCTGGTTCCAGACCTGAACACCATCGCACACGACTTCTCCAAAACCATTATCTCGATTGAAAAGCTCGATATGCCACAGAACAAGAAGGTGTTTGATATCCAGTTCTATTATCCGGGTGAAACTCCAGATCCAAAATCGAAGACGTACAAAATCAGCATTCAATATATTCGCACAATCGACTCGGACGGGTTCCTCAAATATTGCGCAGGGAAAAACATGGATTACGATTCGTCCATAATTATCCGCGCGCTAAACATAATCCTGGCGAAATTTCCAAGCTCCGGACTCACACCGAACAAGAAAATTGTCAACTTTGGGCAGAGTAGGTTCTTCATAGTCGAGACTCAACCTGACGATTTGGGATCCGGGCTCGTTGCGTACAGAGGATACTATTCCTCGGTCAGACCGACGTTTGGCAAGATACTGTGCAATATCAATGTGTGCACCGCGGCATTTTTCAAACCTCAAAACCTTGGGGTCATGATCAACGAGGTGTTTGGCGGAAGAGGTGGGAACCCGAAGGGGGGTATCGTTTACAAGTCTATCGATGGGTTGAGAGTTTCAACTACGTATCTGGGAAAGCCAAAAATTCACACCTTGAAGGGAATCGGAGGTAGTGCCGAAGAAGAGAAATTTTTCTGGGAGAAGGAAAAGAAAACAGTTTCTGTTGCTTATTATTACTCGAAGGGTAAGTTTACAACCATGATTTAAACCCTCGAACTTGCTAACGTTCCTTATACAGAGTACAAGTTGACGCTACTAAACCCGCTTTGGCGCTGTGGGTTTTATTCCTTACGGAATGGCCAGAAGGCGTTTATTCCGGCTGAACTATGCACTATCGTCGAAGGTCAAATTTTCACTTCCTTTCTCACCGGCGATCAAACCAGTACGATGCTTCAGATAGCATGTCGCTCCCCCAAGACGAACGCGGAGCTCATAACCAACGAGGGCCTGGCCATCCTGGGACACACCGGCAATAACCAAATACTCAATAAATTCGGCATGAATGTTAGTCGAAACATGGAGGTCATTAGTGCCCGAGTATTAGGGCCACCACCGGTATCGTACAAGGGAAAAACTCAACGGATTCAAGAAAACACGGCCTCGTGGAACCTCAGAGGAGTACAACTTCCGCAAGGCGGCAATCTTAAGAACTGGGCCGTTCTGGTGATTAAGGATGGCAACCGCGCCGACTTCGGTGGTCCGGATGAGATTCATCCCATCATTGACATGTTTGTCAAGATGTGTCGCGACAGCGGTATCACCGTTTCCGACAATAAACCACGGGCTTTGCAGCCTTGCAAGCTGACTCCATCGAACTTCCAGCAGGATCCGATGCGTGAACAGGCAGAACGTGAACTGAGGCAGAAATTAGATGCAATTTGCAACACTCCGGCAAAGCCAGGAGCTTCGAAGACTCCGAACTTCCTCCTAGTTATGTTATCCAATGACAATAAAAACGTCTACAACCATCTTAGGACACTTGTTGACTGTCATTACGGGATTCCGACCGTCTGTTGCCAGTCCGAAAAGATTAGGAAGGAGAAGGGACAGTTGCAGTATCTTGGGAATATTGCACTCAAGGCGAATCTGAAGCTCGGTGGACGGAATCATGAGGTTGCTGGGGGTGCGTTGAGTTTCTTGGGCAAAGACACGATGGTGCTGGGTGGAGATGTCACACATCCTACATCAAAAGTGAGCGTGAGGTACACACCCAGCATCGCTGCTGTTGTGGCGAGCTTCGAGAATACATACAGTTTGTATCCAGGGAGTTTACGCCTACAAGATAGTAGAGAGGAGGTATGTCTTCCTAAACCCGATCCGTCTTCGGCTACATGCTGACCCCCTTTTCTAGATGATCCAATACCTTGACGAGCAAGTTGCGGAACGGCTCAAGCTCTATGTTGCCCGCAACCCCAGTAAAAAACTTCCGCAGCGCATCATATACTTCCGCGACGGCGTTTCCGAAAGTCAATACGCACAACTTAATGCGAAAGAGCTTCCTCTCATCCGAAAGGCCTGTGCAATCGCATCGAACAACGACCCCAAGTACAAGCCCAAGATCGCCATAATTGTTTGCGGAAAGCGACATCACGCCCGCTTCTACCCCACCAAAGACAAGTTGACCGACAACAAAGGAAACTCGGCCCCGGGCACAGTAATCGATCGTGGCGTCACCACTGTTACGAATCTGGATTTCTATCTTCAAGCGCACGTCGGCCTTCAGGGGACAGCACGCAGTGCCCATTATTTTGTCACTCACGACGAACTGGGATTTACGGCGAATGTGCTGCAGGAACTGGTACACAACATGTCATACTTGTTTGCACGCGCCACAAAAGCTGTTTCTTACGCACCGCCTGCATATTATGCCGACATCTTATGTGAGCGAGGTAGGTGTTACATTCAGGGACTGTTGGCGGGGAGGTCGAAGGATTCTTCTTCTGATGCACCAAGTACACGGAGCGGCGGCGGTGGTGCAGACAAGATTGCGCAGAGGAAGGCGAAGGCGGAGGCGGAGAAAAAGGCGGTGATGGAGGAGGCGCGGAAGACTTGGGGGAATGGGCCGCGGCCGGAGGTGAATGGGATTATGTTCTTTATGTAGGTTGATTCTTTGGGGTTTTAGGGGGTTGGGAGTGCTAGGTGGAGAGTGATGAGGGTGGATTTTCGTTTTGGGAGGAAGAATTTAGATTCAAATCTTTGTGCTGTGGATGTGATCTGTTATATTCTGTGTGATATCGGGCTTGTTTTACGATACCAGTCCGTCTGTCTTCCTTTGATTTTTTTGCAATCCAAACACTCGTATATGCTCCATGAGTCGAGGTCTCGCAGATACAGATGTATGAGATTAGAAGTGGCGGATCAAAGGTTAGCGTCGGCGGATACTCGAACCTAATTGAGACATCATCCTGCAGCTGTTCGCACCATACATTCACCGTTTCCCTTGTACCGCTGTCTTCCATGATTCCGAAATGTCAAGGTTTTAGGTTCGTGTACATCTTGAAGAGTAGATTACTCCTTAGAGTAGTTCCGTGCTGCTTTGCTAATCATTCATCCAGCATCAAATTCTCACCCGCTTACGTTAGTGGCATGGTACTGTGAAGGAACCTTTTTTTCTCCGAACTCGGTGGGGATGAGCTTATGGTGGGAAGGAGGTACTAGGAGAGCACATGCGGGGTGTAGAAAATTGGTGGGAAGTTGATAGAACCATAGCTGGGATAGTGTGAGGAAAATCTTTGCTAGTATGTACGGAAGGATGTGATCATAGAATTTGGTTATCGTAATACACGGGAATGAGGCTTCTGGGTGGGTATCGTCGTTGGTGGTGACGATGAGAGTTGTTAGAGGTGTCTATGCCTACCCGGCAGGTACGAAGGCTTTTACTCATGACGGGAAAAGGTAATGAGATACTTTTCAGCGTTCGTTACTTTAGTCATGGTGGAATTTCATACCGCGGAGAACATAGGGCACCACTATCAACATGCAGAGAGCACACAATAGAAAGCAAAAGCGCAAAGGTATTGGTTTCATTGAAGCTGATTACCAAGACAAAACCAACAGATATGAAACACAACCCGAAATTTTCATCGAAAATTAACCCAATATCTCGCACCCATCGGCGTTCCCTTAAAACCGGCGAACCTTCGCATTAATAAGACATGAAGCTGTATTTTTAATAACCTTCGTTAGTCTCCATTGTTCCACAATCACCTGTTTATCTACTTTAACTTCCCGTATCTTCCGATGCGTAGATGCGTGCAAATTCGTAAGAGATGGTGATGAGGCCGGCACAGACTGTGATTGCGAGTATGCTGTATATGCTCGCCAAGAGGACTGCGTCTGGACAGCGCTGTGTCTTTGCCAGGAGGAAACACATAGCCAGAGACAGAAAGCCGCCGGCGAAGATGATTAGTGGAAGGTGCATGATTGCGAGTGTGAAGATTGGTGGGGATGGTGAGGGGAGGGGGGAAGGAAGTTGCGATGTGAGGGGGGATGCAGTGGTGTGATGATCGGTGGGGATCGATGGGAATGGGGGATGTTGAGATTTTCGCTGTCACTGCACGTGATGAACATAGATCTTGATTAGAGATCGAATGCTATGTTGTGTTCCTTTGTTCTCCTTTGAACCACTTAGGTTCTTCTCATGTCTCCTCACCCCAGATCCAAGAGGTACGTATCACTCTCCGATGGGACAATTTCCACAACTGATGCAATGATGGCGCTACTGGAATGATTAATATATCTTCCTCTTCCACGGCCTCAACTCCTTTTAATGCAGAGTCGAATCCAGATTCAGACGACTCGGACTCGGATTCCACAAGCGCAGGCAAATCCAAGGGAGCGGGCAGGCTACTGAGAGAGACAAATGGATCCCAAGAGCGACCATAGCCACGGAAGAGTGCAGAGCCAGTGAATCGCGCAAATCCTGAGGCGCAAACGAATTTAGACGACTTTGCGAACGGAACGGGGGGGATTTCGTCGGTCTGGAAGCTGTTCCTCCGTCGAGATGTTAGAAATCTGCTCGACCTCGCGCCCCCAAGTCCGCCTCAGCCTTTCCGTCAACGTTCGTGCTTCGCGGGTGGAGCAGTGTTCGAAACGGCCAGATTTGACCCGACCGAAGCCATTCTGTGCCACGATAGACATGCCGAACAGTGGCATGGACTATAGACCTATTTATTCGCAGACTTGACAGATATCGGCAGTCCGGCATCTCCTGAATCGACCCAGACCGGCCCACGTCAAGCCAAGGGCGGCTTCTTACATGGTGGCATGTATCACAAGGGTCTACCAATCTGTGAATCTGCGCGGCGGGTATACTGGCCGCTTCGGAACTCTGACGACGACTTGATAGCGGGGTCTTTTTGCGAGGAGGAAGCATAGCCAGTATAACGCGGCGGTGGGAGTGGTTGGTGGAAGGTTCATTCTTGCGGCTGTGAGGATTTGTTGGCGAGTGGGGCGGGTGTGGAGATTGGAAAGGGAGGATGGGGATATGTGGTAATCGATGGGGCATCTACTAAGGACTTAACGATGATCGAGTGCTTACGCTGTTCTACCAACCCTATGCGCACGTATCAACAGATGAGACATTTGCAAGGCAGGGGACGCAAATGTTTCTTAATATTCATCTCAAAACCGGCCCCCCAACTAAGCGGTACGTTTCCTGAGATGTATGGCTGCCAAGCAGTCCTGCCAGGGCCGGTGTCGACGAGAACCTCGGTGAGTAGCCTATTCGAACCAACACATTCAGCGACAAGTAGGATACTCACCCATTTCATGGGCCCAGTAGCACACTCACGGCCTCTGCAACAGTAAACAATATTGTCTAGAAGACTATACCGTAGTTAGATGCCGCTTGATCGATGAATCACAAAACATCACTCATATAGTTATCAAATTGAAGGGCTTAGGGCTCAGGGTTAGTGCCGATAAAGATGATGTAAAGATATTGAAACATCTTCTTTAAAACAGCCAGAATAGTTAGAGCTGCTCTCGTGCCCAGACTTTTCTCTCGTCACTCGCAAGCTCCCGCCAAGAGGGAGCTTGCGAGGGAGGCAAACGCTGGTATGCGAGCGCAAGTTAGAGCCCGTCATTCCGGGTAGGTGACTCCTTGTGCTTTCCTCGCGCAGTGATGGATTGGAAGTGCGCAAAACCGGTAGCAAAAACCTGCAGTCAAATACACATATGCCTTGCAGTATTCTTGTTCAGTGGAACTGTGAAAGTACTCAGTGACACAGATGAGGCCCTACCGGCTTATATCGCCATTCAGTTGAAGAAACTGATCCAATATCAGCTACAGGCTATGGGTTAAGATGCTGTAACTCCATGAAAGGCGATTCAACGTTCATCCTCACCACATATCCACCCTCCGTCTCTTGATCCGGTACAGTCTGTTTAAATCACTTGATAGCATAATTGGACAGCAAACTCCAGGTATATTCGCCGCCGCCCCCTCCCAAAAAAACAAATCAAACATCTGGGGACATGGCTCTTCGCAGATGAAACAGGCTCTTACGATTGCCAAACACATCGGGTTGTTAACGTTTCCAACCCGAGGAATGACAACAGATCAGTTTCAAATGCTCAGAAGCCATGAACCCCCTCCCCCACAAACACAGAAACAACAAACCCCCATCACCCTCCTCTCCGTGGACTTACTCATGGTTCATCCAGTTCGGCAATCAAACTAACCAGGCAGCCAACGTTGCCTACCTGGAAAGATGAAAACCTGCTAAGTCCGAGACCATGGTAAGAAGCCACCACCCCAAAATAACCACCCAACAAAAACAAAACCCTCCTCCCCAGTGGTACTTGCACATGGTCTCCTTTGTTTCCAACGTCAAACTTGGGAAGTTAACGTTTCCAACCCAAGAATGACGCGTACTAAGAAGAAGACACATGTGAAGCCCCCTAAACTCTTTGCACGCCGCCCACATCCCTACCAGCGCCAATCCAACATACATCCCCCGCCACACCTTCTCTCTTCCTCTTCACCACCGCCACCCGACCAACCATCATCTTAGACGGGGATGAGCTCGCCAGATGGGGTTTCTTCCTCGGCTGCAGCGGCTTCTCCTCCTCCATCAACTTCGCAACTAAAGCTCTTAATTAGAACTCTAAGCATCTTATAGGGTTGAGTGATATTCACTTTCTTCCGCCGTGAGAGACGGCACCGCATATTCGGGATGTTTCTCGTCGAAACAATCCCAACATTCACACCAACCAAACCTCTTTGCAGTCTCATGTGGCATTGACCACGGCTCCACCTCAGTGTTCCAACCCCGTTAGGCCACAAAGGTGGACATAATGGTTGGGACCACATTGCGGGACCAAGTCGGATCGCACGAGGTCCTTCCGGGACTGATGTCACCGCGATGAATTTTGTCAACACATAGTCGACGCAGTAAGGCGGGTCGGTGATTTGTGTCCCCCAACCAGTCAATATTGACTTCTTCTGCTGCTCTTGGTACTGATGCTGCTGCTGGTATTGCTGGTACTGCTCGTACAGCTGCTGTTGCTGCCGTTGGGATTGCTGCATCTGCTGCTGCTGTTGCTCATGTAGCTCGAGCTGCTGCTGCTGCTGCTGCTGTTTGTGCTAGTATTGCACCTCGGCGCCATGAGCAGGCAAATTCAGACGAGTACGTAGGGCTAGAGAGGCAGGAGGGTACACCAATGCGGACGGGGACTGAGAGGCTGAAATCATAGGAGTGAGCGGAACTTGAGAGAGTGGTTGAACCATAGGGCCGACAGGTGCAGGCGGTGCAAGAGGGTCCGGGGGGGTCTCAGTGACTGGCGCTACCACAAGAGCAGGTGGAACATTTGAGACTAGTGGGGCCACAGGCGCGGGCGGAGCCTTAGAGATTGAAACCACAGGGAACGGTGGAGACTGAGAGACTGCAACCACAGGAGAGGAAGAGGCCTGAGAGGCAGATGGGAGCACATTGGCGACGGGAGCAGGCGGGTCTACAGAAGAATTCAAGGCCAGTGGTGCGGGCGTGTGGAGCAGAGGGAATTCTATTTGTCTGGAAACCTCTACTCCCTCGGGGTCAACCCTATGAGTAGAGTATAATGCGGGAGCTTCGTCCCCTCCGGATCGTATTCCGCACCTCGTTTACGAGTCGGGGGAGCTGGTAGAGCCAAAGAAAGAGAGGTGGTCGCGTCCACGGGGGTGGGCTGGTCTAGAGAGCCCAACGAATTCACATGAGCAGCCAGAGGGAGAGAGGTTGGTAGGTTCACAGGGGCAGACGGGGACTGAGAAATTGTTGGGACCACAGTGGTGATGGGAACAGGCGGATCCAGCGGGTCCAACGGGTCCACAGGAGAAGCGAGAGTGAGAGAGACAGGTGGGTTTATAGGTGCGACGGGAGCAGGCGGCGCAAGCTTTCCTGCCTCAGCCTTTCAGCGTTCTTGAACCGCCGCTCGTGGTGCGCTGGAGGAGGCGGAGTTCTTAGCCCAAGTGGAGCTGCGGGTCGAGGTTTGGGTCGAGGTGCGGGGGGGCTTGGGAGGAGCGGCGGAGCGGAGCTTGGGGAATTGGATTGGTCTGGGAATTGCTAATCCATCAGGAGCAGCTCCATGCATAGAATGCGAGAAATTTGCTCCCTCAGGATCGGATTCGGCGCCTCGTTTTCCCATGATGTTGCTTGGTAGTGTCAAAAGTAGTGATATCAAACGTTGAAGGTCTGGTGAACAGAAGAAACTGGGGACTCTGTTTATCTTTCAATGTCTTGTGAGAGCCGGGTAGTTTCACTGTTCAGACGAGGAATGATCTTTTAATTTTCCTTCTTTGACTTTGGATGAAAATTATTCTCCTGCCGAGTGATGTTACATGTCTGAGTCCTTTGCACTCGTAAGTACCATGCTAAAAAATAAGGTGGACCCTGCTGTTGTAGGACCTAGCAAGTCATTACTAGTCGCTGCCAAAACATCCTTCAAAACTCCCACTCCTCCTCCGCCACTACCAATACCCCACAATGGGAGCCACAATCACGATGAACACCAATACTACGGATATCAACTGGCTTCTGGACTTTCAGGCTTCGACTGCTTCACTCGGCCTTTCTGATATCCCTGATCAAGTTTAGGAAGGACCGGGAGACCCACCGCCTGGTTGGCGCACCACGAAACGCCCTCGCTCCCGAGTCGGTGCAGAAGAGGGAGGACCCGGACTTCAAGGGACGTGTTGGCTCATTTCTACACTCTAGTCTGCAGATCAGAGTATTCACTGCTATCATACATGACGCTTTCGCTATGATAAATATACAAAGTAGCAAAACCAACTGGTACATGGCACAACCATACCTTTGGTTGGGTCATTGACATCTTGGGCAGGCAAAAGGGTTGTAACAAGGGAACCGACTCGTCCTGGGAAGAACTAATAGAACAGAATCTCGACGGTATTTCCGAATTCAATAGTCCGTTGATTCATTGTGCAGCAATTTTGAACATCAACCCGAAAATACCTTTGAGCTTTCGTCGCCCAGTCAATTTAGTCACCCGTTGGCCGCAATAGTTTTTGCATCCCGCGTACTGAATATGAGGACGGCGATCTTGAGGAGTCGAGAATCGGGGGAAACTACAATGAAGCATTACAAGGACATCCACAAGATATACCTCATTCCGGATGAACCTTCCCCAGTTGCTTGGGTAATAGATATGCTGGGCCAAGCAAAGGGCTCCCAGCAGGGCGAACAGAGTCGGCCAACTGTGATCTTCAAAATGCTTGAGTCCGCCTAGAACCTTAGCCTTCCCGTCAATAAAAGCAAAACCGCAACCAACCGGAGACAGAGAAAGCAGGAGTTGAAGGAAGAAGGTTTTGAACATACCTTGTACGATTTGGGTGTGCCTGAATCGGTATTCAACATGGACACGAATGCCGTATTCGGTGGCATCTCAAATAGTACCTTCGGTTACAGTTTTCTTTCAGATACCTTCGGCAAGCCCGCTGGCGACAACGACACTCCGCAATCCAACACGTTGAACGAAACCCAAAATCTCGCTCTACTGTAGGCTTTCCAATCCGTTTATGTTTTTTCTATCGACTGACTGTATCTTCTCAGCAATCAGATAACAAACGCGGATACGATATCATCGCAACGTACAAGCCCGAATCTACTCAGTGCCCCTTCATCAGTTCGGCGCCTGTTCCTCTGCCATTTCCAGCCCTATCAAAGAGCACCACCGGTAACTCCATCGGAGATATCACTACAGGCGACGGACAACCAAATGTCAGAAACGAGAACGCGTTGAAATAGAAAGATAATACTCAGACTCCGTTCACTCTTGCCAATACTCGCCCTGCCCCGAACGATCAGACGCGAACAGATACAAGGCAACATGGGTAATGATACTAACCTACATTCTGCGTCCCGCCTGGCGCGATTACTATAAGATACCCCCAAACGGTTTCAGTCGGGCAAGAACGAATCTTTTCCAGAAGCCGGGAATGAAGAAAGTTGCGTCGGGGGCAACGACTAGTTTAGTCAGGCTCTGCTATTGGAGATTACTTAGATCTGTCCTCCAAGTTCCTGGAACACATCGCCCGTATTTCATACTTTAGGGGGACAGCCTGCCAGAGGAAGAGAGCTGCTCATGATATGCACCTTCAACAATCTTACCGAGAATGCCCGAAACGATTTTTTCGTTTATGATGGGCGACTCTTGTTTGTACTCTCCCCAGAACAGGCCTACACCCTCAGGCATGCACTGAACGAAATAGCAAGTTCTAGGGACGAAGAGCAGTTTTCACACGATAACAAGTCTGCAGCTACACTTCTCCGCGCAAGGGAGCAGTCAGAGGAGGTTTATATAACCGTTTTGTCGAATGCGCTAGTTATCTGAAGGCAAGATGCGGGTACTTTTTCGTCGATGAGATGCCATCGTCAACTTTGTTTTTTTTTTTTTTTTTTTTAATGCGAGAATGATTCAAAATAGTAACAATCGATATCCTCTGGTGCTACTGAGGTTATTTCTAACTCTCGTATCTACTACGCACAACAATTATCTACTCGTTGGCTTGGATAGTCAGTTCGCTCTTTCTTGGTTGCAGTTTTGCAGTTTTTGTCTTCACAAAGACAACAATACCCATACTGTTGCTCAGAAATCATCACAAGCGCTTCCTACACCAAGCCTATACCCGCGGCACCTTCCCAATACGGCGTGGTACAGCCTGGCGTCAAATGACCCGCCGGGACCATCTCGCCGGCGGCTAATTCCGACATTCTGCACGTCGCCGTTTCTGTGCATGCGTGCTTTGTTTTCCCAACAGTGAAGGCGCGGCGCAGACAATGCGGTAAATTAAGTACGATGAACTCAACAATACCAAGATTAGGTACGGTTTGGGTGTAATATGTCAACAATGCCCAACTCATGACCCCGCCGGTTTACACGCCGTATAACTCACCACCCTACTAACTCTATTCCCGCCCCTCTCGACCACCTCCCTCCTCAAATTCCCCACCAAAACCTCGACATCCTCTCTCGACCACCCCAACCCCCTCGTCAGCGTCGCCATCGCACCCCCTTCCAACCCCGCCAACACACACTCCCTCCACATCCTCCCCAGCTCCTTCAGCTGCGGCTGTACCGGCCAGCTGCCAATAGGTATCCTCCCCCGTCTCTCAGACAACCCCACAAACCCTCCCGCGGTTAACAACCCCGGTACATCCCCCACCCCAATCACCTCCCTCCCCATCGCCTCCATCCCCGCTTTCAAAAACTCATCATACTCCCCCCCCACCACCCCCATCGGCGAAAACATCACCGCCACATCCATAATCTCCACCAACCCCCCGGGTCTTAACGCGGTGAAAACCTGCGCCAGTAACCCCGGCCAGTCTTTTACGGCCCCTAACAAACACCGCGCATGAATGTAGTCTACACTCCCCGGCGCGACCGTCCAGGGGGACTCGATATCGTCGATTTCGAAGTCGCAGTTTGGAGGGATCCAGGAAGGTTGGATGGGCGACAGGTCGACGCCTGTGACTTTTGCGGAAGGATAGTCATACGCGAGGTCGATTGCCCAGCGGCCTGTACCGGTTCCAAGGTCGAGGATCCGGGTGAGGGGTTTTAGGGTGTTGAGGGGAGCGGTGTGGATGGATGAGAAGACGGTTTTGAAGCAGTGGTGTTGCAGGTCGAGGCGGTCTGCGGGGTTAGGGATACATGGATAAGGGGGAAGGGGGGATGGGAAACACCTTGCTCGGTTTTGTCGTTGGGGAGGAGATACCGGCCTTGTCGGAAACCGTGGTATCTTCGCCCGTTTTCGGAGATGTGGCGGGTGGTGGTGGAGTCTAGGGATGAGGTGCTGGAGTTCTCGGTTGAGGAGTACTCGCCTGGAGTGTAGCAGTGCGGGTCGACAAGGAGTGGCGGTGGATCCATGGCCGTGGTTGCGGTTGTGGGTGTGACTATGGGAGACGCGGGGGTTTATATGGGCGCAATGCGATGAGTTGCATGGATGCTGGGGTATCATAGCGTGAGGCGATGCAGGTTGCGTGGGGTTTACTGGTTGGTGGTGTGTGTGTGTGTGTGTGTGTGTGTGTGTGTGTGTGTGTGGTTCATGCGGTGGAACGGAATAAGTAGCCTTTCTGCTCTGCAGCTGGATTTAGATGTTAACCAGCCAGGTGTGAACCAGGGTTAGGGGTGGCGGTTCGCATTGGTAGCATATCATAATTCCCAAGAGTTTGGTGCGCCGCCATGTGGCAGGGGTGGTGTGCATCCTCGGGCTTTGACGGGGCCGGTAAAGTAGGTAACGTGCAGATGTTTATATTAAGGGTGAAAGGAAGTGAATTGCGAGAATGTAGACACGCTGGCAACGGTGATTGATGAAAAGAGGTGTTCTTTCGCTTGGAGGGCTTTTGAAATAGGCAGCAGTGCGGTCGAGCAATGCCTACAGAGCGTCAGTGGAAGCGAAACACTGTAGATCAGATTATTTACCGACGCTTCGTCCTATCATAGTCACCGCTGCGCTTCCGTGGCGGAGAACTAGCGGGGTTTGTGACACTACAATATCGAAGGTGGGTCCTACTCTACTCTGCACCCATGGACGTAAGCGCATATATCATTCCCCATGAATGACACGTATTCCTTGGGTGGTCGAGTTTAGCATGGGGTAATAGCAGAAGATCGTTCCCAGCGCAAATTAACGCTCTGCACACGCAGCCCAGAGCGCGAGAGCGTTAGTGCGGATGTGGTATGGGTGTTCTGGGTGCGGACCGATCCCGCGATAACCGCCGGCATCGCGATGGAAATGCAGGGGCGACGGTGTGGGAGATCTTCAGTCACGTGGTTCTGGGTCCGTTAGTGAAGCGTTGATGAGGCGCGAAATGCGGGAAAAGAGTTAATACCACATGTGTCTCTCGCCTCATCGACCATATCATATCATATCCATCTCACAATCTTGATAGTAGAGTGTTGGGTTCGAATTCCAAGCTATCAGACTCTCCCCATAGGGAAATCTGAGAGCCATGTTGTGAGGTGTTCAAAGGATGTCGATGGGGAAGAAGGGTACTTTGTTCTTTCGTGCTTGAGGAATATTCCTATTAATTTGCGAGTGATTGAGCTCGGAGTTGAGAGGTTTTGGGGCTGTGATTGGATGGTACCGTAAAGGGAACGAGGACGAAATCGATAACGACGACAACAACCTGGAGTAGTAGCAGAAGGAGGAGGAGGAGG
Organism: Wilcoxina mikolae CBS 423.85; assembly: GCA_014904905.1. Classification (NCBI taxonomy): domain Eukaryota; kingdom Fungi; phylum Ascomycota; class Pezizomycetes; order Pezizales; family Pyronemataceae; genus Wilcoxina; species Wilcoxina mikolae. Next base: position 37,622 of record MU122221.1, on the reverse strand, counting down.
AGGCGTTGGTGGTGGTGGTGCTGGAGGTTGTAGTAACGTTTTCAAACTGTGCTACAGAGCACTCGAGCAGTATCAACACGAGGGGCGTATGGTGAAGATGAATTGACTTGTGCTTCGACTGTAGTGGCGGAAGAGATTCCTATGGTTGTGAGGTGGTGAGACGGAACAACTGAGGGGTGACGGAAGAGAGGCGAGGAGAGCACATACGATGGTTGTGTCACTCTCACTGGCAGATTTCTGACATCGGCTCCTGAGACTCGACCCAACCCATCTCTTGTTTCCAAATTTTAGAGGATAATGTGATGTGTGCCACCATCGTGTCGAACACCACAATGAGCATGTATGGATAGAAGATGATAGCCAGTAGGTCAAATTCGACAACACAATACACGAGGCCTTCATTCCAAACTAGCGAAACGTCCTATTTACCGAGTAGAAATGTCCATACACCACGCATTGCAAAGGGTAGTCCGGTATGTAGAAATACCAATTTCATACCGAATTTGTTCGCTGCCGCGGGGTTCCTCAAAAGTTGTTTTGTTGTGGTGGGGCGGCAGCTTATAGGTGTCTAAGTGCCAAAACTTCGTCTTGCACTCACAACAAAAAATAAATATTCCTACCTCAAAAAAATAACTTCACAAATCGCTAGAGCTGAGAATTGAATGAGTAATAATGCAATATAAGACCACTCTAATGGGTTGTGGTGGAGTATGAGATTTGGGAGTAGGGTCGACTGGGCGGCCTATACTCCACCATGACGACTCCCATCTAACTTTTGCAAATACAGTCGGGTTTCAGAGATTATATGGATGAACATGATCCTGGAGATGAATATTATCTTCACGTGGTGGACAGGTGGTGATATCACTAATATCCATAACCCGACCAGCCGCTGAAGTGAACCTGGTATGAAATACAGAATTGGCGGCCGCTTGAGAACCACTGGACTGATTCATAATCCATGAGAGCTACCATTTAGGGCTCATGCAGCAGATCGATTGGTATCAAATAAGTGTCTAAACAGGAGTAGAACTTACAAAGGTGACATGGAGTCTCTGGCTGTAAAAGGAAATGGTGGTGAAAGTTATGAAAGTTTGACTCACTTCCTGAATTTGGACGTACTTTGAAAGTGACATCGGGTTTTGCAATGTCCAGCAGTAGCTAAATTTTGTTTTTGGAGTAGGAGAGTCCGAGCTTGAAACAGAATACACTTGGGAGCTTCGAATCAAGTGAACTTAGGAGTATGAGGTCAAGGGTACTTTGATGCTGTGGACTGCAATCATGCTACATATAGGATTGCAGAGTATATCTCTCTCAATCAACAGGTCGACTTTAGAGGGCCCAAAGATAGCAAAGACATATAACCATGGCTGTATTTTTACATACATTGTATTTTGCGTCAGAACACCTATTTCCTGTCTGGGCTTGTAAAAAGGACCAGTAAGTACTAGTGTACCATCTAAATTTCACATATACATCTGCGCAGCTTCTCAAGTACTTGTATGCATGACCTGCCCTCGTATTCAAGTTTGCTAATTTCACCACCACCACCACCCATCCACCACCACTCTAGAAGTTGTTGTATCGAATTTGCTGTTTGCTGACACTTATTCCCTATGAACCATTGATCTATTTTTTCCAAAATGAGATGTTAAATTTTTTGGTGGGGCGGAAGTTGAGGTTTTGGCACTTAGACACTTATAGGCTGCCGCCGGTGGTAATAGTGATTACGATGAGTACTTATTTAAACTGCAATGACTTGAGTCATTAACCTTGTCATGACTACTCATTGAAGTTGTCATTGACTCAACTCCATAAATTTCCTTCCACATATACGCTCCCTCAAGCTTAAGTTTGAACGTGTAGGAAGGAACTTTTAGCCATTTTACTAAACCTTTATCTCCATTTTTTTTTTGCCAGACGCCGGTCCGACAATCCGCCTAGTCTGCCGAGGGGGTTCTAGATCTTCTACGCATGCGGAAAACCATGTATCAAATTGCTAGAGAACAGTACGTCCAAATACGAAAGAGTCGCGGTCGAAAATTCGTCCGATCCCTTAAGTATGCTGCATTCTTGATTTCCGTGTCTCCGTTATCGTAGAGATACGTATCCTCCGCACTGGTGAACAGTGCCGAAAGTCTAAAAGCCGCTAAATACAAGATTGGCGGAAAGGAGGTGATTGCAATTGTTTAATGATAACGTCTATTCAATCAATCCATGCAACCTATTCAATCCTTAGTCAGTTTAATAAACCTTCAATTCCACACGTTTCACACAGCCGGGCAAGCTAGTATTCGCCCGGGCTTCTTGGAAGTGGATTTGCCTAAAGATTTTATTTGTAACGCATACCAATTGAATTATTGAAGATTCCAGAACAAACTGCCGGCGCCTGGCTCAACGGCATGGGCTAACGTAGGTGTTTCTGGTCGAGCGAAATATTTTCCCCAGCTATTAAAGTTTGTCAATTGAAACGACTTGGGGCCTGCATGATGGATCATGTTCGTGTGTACTTGCGGGCCGGCACTCAAGAGAGCTCGGCTCATATATATATATTACTCACTATTGACCTTCATCTCTGCTAGTAACATAAAGCCTGGTCGCTGTCCCAAACAAGAATGTACCAAGTTTTCCGTATGAAAGGATAATATCCCGAACGTATCCCAAGAAAGTTAAGAAAGTAAAATACCCAGAAAACCACAGTAAATGGAAAATTGTGGAAAATTGAACACAAGGGTAGTAAGTATCTCCTACCAAACCGCCACTTGTCGCTCGGATTTTGGGGTTTGTTTATGGTCCCTGTTAGCTTTTTCCAAAACCGAATGAGAAAAACAGCGACGACATAGCATAAGCTCGTTCCCAAAATGTAATTGCTCAGAAGCAAAAGCCAAAACTTGCTGAGAATTAAAGACCAAAGAAGTAAATTACAACAAGAACCAAAGAAACAGATCATTAGAGATAATAGAAGGCGTAACCAGGTACGGTGCTCAGGATTCGTCGGCACAGCAGCAGCCATCATCACCGATAACGAAGTTGAGAAAAGACTCGCCCAGAATGCGCGTGGCGAACGTTCGGGTAACTCGACCATCCATATTAAACAGCTAACAAACCATTCCCACAGTTCGTTTATCCGGCTGGATAGCTTGGATGTATTGGGGGGAGGATTCAACCAAGTTCGTAGGATTTCTTCGCACTTGGGATTTACACTTGGGTTTTGCTCCTTCTGATGTGCCTAGCGTCAGCATGGCTATAGCAAAATCGACTTAAATAGATACCTTACCAGTTGGCTCTCACAATGGTCTCGAAAGTCTTTCATAGCCGTCCATTCGGCCAGTGCAAGTGACCTTAAAGATATGACGATCGCATACCACGCCAGGCACACAGCAACAGAAACAACGATTCCAGCGACTGTGAGAGCGACATTGTCGGATATGAATGCATAACACCGCTTGAGAAAACTTGGCTTTGGTGGAGTGCTGGAGGAAACTGGTGGATGCGGGGTTATGGCTGGATTCGTGGCCGCCGCGGTCATTTGGGATGGGCATCTCGTAATAGTAGGCATAGATGCCTGATGGCCAGGAGGAGTCGCTGCGGTTGTACTCGTCATATCTAGGGGTTCTCAGTCCTTGTTATTGTGGATTGATCGAGCGGGGTGGTGATGGTGAGGCCAACTCAGCCGCAAGAACGGCTGTGGGGATGACGTGTATGTGTAACATCCAGTGGTACCGTGTGCAGCTTTGATTTGCGATCTTTGAAGGACATTCATAAATTGCAGCATATTCCTTTCAGTACTAGCATGCGATGTGAAATCCTCAATGACATTTGCACTTGCCACGACAGGAATACTTATACAGAGGAGAAATGGACAGTTGGCTGTTCTCTAACCTGTATACATGTATTCGATGAACCTAGCCAGCTGCGAATGTAGAGGTGTGTGGCTGGTGCATGGCTGAGATCGGTGGCTGCCCCTTGGCCGGTCTACACTAGGATATCCTCTCTTCCTTCGAAACAATTGCCCATGAAGCCTATAGAGTAAATAGCACCTTTAAAATTAGAGCGGGAACGTCAGAGATATCTAGATACTTAGTAGATAGCACAGGGACGAGTGACGATGAAGTTTGATGCGATAAGATTAGATGGATTAGATGGCGGGTAGATCCGATCTCACGTCGAGCCTCGTGCGGGAGACATCGTACATCTGGAATGCCGCGTTATTTGATGCCACCCTGCTGAGGAGCTATCCCGTTCACCCTGTTGGACAGGGCCGCCCCCACCATCAACCGTCTTCTCCGGTGTTAAGAAGATCGCTCTTCTACTTGGCCGCCAGAACAAAACTCTCTGTTCTCCCTTAGGTGCAACTGTTTTCGGAAACCAATCCACCATGGCCAAATTAAACAACCAATATTCCGCCAACAACGAACACCACGAGAATTGCTTTCTCATCGGAACCGTCAACTTGACAGCCGGAGTCATTCGGAGTCGTACCGCAACATACATCACGCAGAGAGTCGTCGAAGCAGAGCGAAAGACGGATATGGAGCCCGACAACTGGGTCAAAGAAGCTTTATACCTATTACCAGACGTGATGCCGAAAGTCTCACTCATGAACGCGAGTCAAATGGCAACGTGGGGCAATATCGACGGTTATGTTGAGGACCTGATTCGCCTATCAATTGCGGCTTAAGCTCTGATGGTTATAAAACGGCTCTGGGGCACTACAACCAACATGGATCATTACCTCCGGCCCATCTCCAACACTCTCCACCAAGTCTTTCCAAATACCAAACACAGAGCATGAGCAATGCAGGAACGCTAATCAGTAAGCTACAACGGAACATAGCCGCTTCTTACAAATGCTCATTGGTTTGCCAACCCACCGGGTAACCTCGTGCATATTCGTTTCGCGGATGCTTTTCCATCCATTCCTCCCATTGATTGACTTTGTGTGGCTGCTGGTTGTCTAGGCTTCCTCCTTCAGCCATCCCAACTTGCGTACCAGCACCTCTTTGTTGTCGTATCGTCAAATTTGACACCGTAGACATGGCAAATCGCACGACAGGCACCTCGGAAAACCCGTGTCAGGGTTGGATGGGTGGGAATTGGCAGAGTAGGAGCTGTCGGAGGTGGCTCGGCGTAAACATTCTTCTGCAGGACGTGTCGGATGTCGGCATAAGTTCATCGCCAGAACTCCTCGGATATCGGGAAATAGTGGAATACTCCCCACTCATTCATGGTAGAGCCGAGCTCTGTCGGACGACCGTATACCTGGTTAGCGGTTCGAGTTCCGTGAATGGCCTGATGGTCAGAGACGTCATCCTCCTCCTCCCCAGGGTCTTCAAACTGGTGCCTTAAGTACCGACGACTAATTGCGATCGCCAGATGGCGATAGTTCTTGACATTAATCGTCGGAAGGCCACCCAGCTGAGTTTCCCTCGTCAATAGTTCACTAATGAACCTCTTCCGTTTTGCGCCTCGAAATTTGGTCGCGAGTTTTATGATCTGCACCGTGGAGTCAAGCAGCATCTATGTCCACATAGACACCTAGGAGCCCTTATGCTGTTGTTTCGTTGCGGAAATCTGACAGAAGTCGTGGCCGGTGGTGGTGTCAAGTGGTGTCGGAGTAGGGCCCTACCACTACTACGGTTCAACAAAACCAACCTTACTCCGCCCCCAAGCACTCCTTCCACAACCCCACACCTCAACCCCATCACAATGTCTCTACACACCCTCCCCCCCGAACTCCTCCACACCATCCTCCTCCACCTCACCTCTACACCTGAGGTGATGGTGCTATGCAGCCGGCATCATGAATGGATGACCTACTCTGCACAATTCTCGGGCTCGGAACATGAAACGTTGGGGTATTACGGGGATTTTCGACCGGTGAAGGAATTAGGTAGAGGGATTTAGCAAACGGCAAGACTACATCGTATACCTATTTGGAATCGGGGGTTAGGATACGGAGCTTCTGGAATAAATGTTCACTATTCACCAACCGAAAAGTACCTGTGATATCTAACCCACTCAAGAATCAGGCACCGAATCGACTTGAGGATACCGGGAGACTGAATCCAGGCAACCTTAGTCTCTCGTCTCAGGACATGTGGGCGAGCTTCGAGGCGTGTCAGTTATTACAGGCCAAATATGGAGACCCCTTCACACTTCCGGTTTCTCGACAGTCCTCACCTAAGCCGTCTCGATGATGTGTCTGCTTTCCACTTGTTTCGCTCTAACCATAATGACTAGACCGAGTTACTGGGCGCGGGTCCAGCAGATTTCCAACAAGCCCCGGCTCTATTTTCCTCTGGATCCACCCCTCGAATGCTCAACATTAGTTGTCACGGATGACGGTCTGTTAAAGTCGCGGAAATACATTCGGTGATTGAGCTCGGTAACGGCAAGAGTCTCTGATGTATAAGAGGGACCTCGCTCGGCCATAAACACACGATGATGAAATGAAAACCCTGGGGTTGCAAGCTCGAACGTCGATTTCTGTCATGATCATACAAACTTTCCCCCACGTCTTCCAATCGGGGCCATATCAGTCCTTTCTGTGGACATAACAAAGTAAAAGGAATCGCTGCAGGTTTAGAGAGCCCACAACAATCGTGTTTCCAACACTAGTACTATAGGATTCGAACCCACATCCTCGGCCGGCGTTTACAACGCCTGGTGTTTCTATCACCTAATTAAGCTAAACGCTCAGTTGTTATATATCCGTTGACATTAACCATGGTCATGTAGAATTGGCCATATTTTCGAGAAAAACACCTATCATAACTACTGAGTGGCGAGCAAAAGAGCAAAAACAGATTTAAAGCCTACGAACTTATATAGCGTTTGAAACACTGCAGGTTCCGAGCCTGTGGTTCTGACTTCTGCTGTAGGTTTCGAACCTGCAGATACCCGGTGTTTTCAGCACCGCGCCCACCAACCAAGTCAAGGGCCTTGGAACTGATAAGCCTTGGTTTTGGCCGGGTCATGTAAAGTTGCTAGTAGCTATATGAATACGCCAGAAATTTGGCGTAACTTAGTATGCTTCGCTAGTGCGCTGATTGGGATGAAAATGCGACGGAATGGACAGAGCGTCATGACGTCAGATTGAGATTACTCAGTATGCGGGTGCCAATGGCTTCACAGACGCTCACTCGGTTCTTGAAAATTCGCCAGCGAGTTGGTGGGGATTGGGATGGTGGGAGAGAAAAAGGACGTAGCTTAAGTATCCACTTTCTCGAATTTCTTGCTATCTGTCCCTTTGCTATTTCCCACGGTATCTTTCCCCCTTCACCTCTGTATCCCATTCAACACGAACCCATACGCAGCCATTCCCCTCCATTCACCCATACCCCAACTCACTACGACTTTCCACAATCCTGCCCGGCGTATCTGGGGGCCGGTCAACGGCCAATATTTTCAAACGCGTGAAGCGCCACATAGAGAGCGAGTTCTAGCTGCCCATTATTCAGACGTTGGTAGTATCCTGGCCTCCTAGCAGCCACCACTCTTCAGTTGCATGTAGTTCCCGCCAGTACCGTTGCACACAGATACCGGCTACGTGTGTCATTTAAGATCTTGTAACAATTGCAAAGCCGCAATTAAAAAGAAATGCTTGAAGATGCTGGAAGGCATGCATACGCGTTGCATATTTTCACCATCAGCGGGTTCCGCTGAGGGAAAGATGCCAGGGTCTCCTGAATTATGGTTTCGGTCTCCGCAGTAGCTGAATTGTATTGGTACCAGATGGAACCTCATTGAACGCTGCTAGTGCCAGTGGCCATGGTTCGAACTCATTTTGGACATTGCTAGTTGTTGGTAATTCCATGGTTGCGGTAACACAGGCCGGAAGTAGTTATTCTCTGCCTCGCTGGGACCTTTGGTGGTGGTGGTAGTAGGTCGCGTGGAGGTAGATAGGGAAACAATGGTGGTAGTGGTTGTGGTGGTGAGCGCGGGTTTTCAGATGACATGTAAACATAATTTTAGGAAGGCACAAAGTGTAAATCTTCAGTTAAGTGTGCAGATCTATATATCACTCGCTTTCAACATGGCGCTTTGCGCGCTTGAGGAAATTGGCCGTTGGCCGGCCTCCAAGCATGCCGATCCTGCCCATAACGCGCTCTCTCAACCGCATCAACATTTCCTCCCTCCCACTCACCTCCACTATTGCCTTAACATTTCCCCCCCAAGCCTGCGCCATCTGTTTTCTCACCTCAAACTTAATCCTCTCCGACTTCCTCCCCGTCTCCCTCCTAATCCTTGCCGTTTCCTCCTTCGTAGAATCCTCCGCTCTAATCCTTGCGATTTCACCCCTCGTCATTCTCGTAGCTTGTGTCCCTCGCTGCTGTTCCCGACGATTGAACCATACTCGCATTTTCTTCTGCTTCTTGCGCATTTCTAATTAGATCGCGGTTCGCTCTTTTGGTGTTAGCCCGGATGGTGATTGTTTGTCCTCATCCGGGGGTGCCGTTTCAAGACTTATTCCATGGGATTGGCATTCGATGAGGTGTTGGAAGTAGCATTCGGTGAGGGTTTGACGGTAGCGGAGGATTAGGAGGTTCTTCTTGATGGTTGGATAGCAACAGCAGCAGTCTCGCAGGGCAGGGTTGAGTTGATCTGGACGTAGGGAGTTGATGACTCCGTTTGAGAGGACATCGCGTATAGTAGTGCTCCCTACCTACACCCTTGGTTAGCGCGAACATGACACCGAAAGTATGGTTTTCATGAGACGAACGCGTCTGGATATGTTCCCCAGTGGACTGACAGGTGCACTGCTCAGAATGTGTTGGACGAGTTGAATTATAAGTTATTGAAAAGAAGCGTAAGATGGTGAAAGGAGGTGTGGAGGTTTCAAACGAGGTCTAAGAGTACTTAAGTAACTAGTCGTTTCCCGCTAACAATGCGTAATGAATCACTGGATCTCACTCATGGAGCGACTTCGGGCCTACCAGCTTGGAGTTTACAACACCGGGAACTATAACCATCGTTAGTTTCGATCTTGCCACGTTACACCACAGGGTGTGACAATACCTACTGAGCTATGGAGCTGTAGTCTTTTGACATCCTGGATCTTGAACTCCTAATCCGCGCAGCTCATAAGGGGCCGATATCAGCGCACAACACCAACTACAATGCAGAATCACAACATTCATGCAGTACTGTAAACACTGTGCAGCCCAAGATTACAGCCTTTGAAACCTGAAGAGATTGCTTTTGCTCTTTTGCCGGCCAAACGTCTTTATTCTCGGCGGAAAATGATGTACAATACCAAAGTTGATCTCGAAGGCAAATTTAAAAAGCAGGGCAAAAGAGTATCTAAGCCCTGGAGGTTTGGAACCCGTGGTTTGGCGTTTGTAGCGCCTGAAGACTGTTAGATTATTATGAGGTTTCGAACCCGTTGGCCAGCTGGTGTTTATTGCACCATGCCGGCTATTATTGATAAATGCATGGTTTCAATCGTCTTGTACAAAGCTTAGCTGGATCTCGAAGGGTAAATCAAGGCAAAAGAGTGCGCACTATAGGCGGCCTAGTGTTGTTGCGCTATGAGGTTTTAAGTCATGAGATTTCGTACCCGTATTTTTGACATTTAGAGCGCCGTGAGGTTTCGAACACTGTGTTTACAGCATCTGATGTTTATTGCACCGGTTCTAAGCTAAACTATCTGTTATTGCTATATACATGAGTTCAACTATCTTGTTCAAATCCTATGCAGGACCTCTAAGGGAAAAGCAGGGCCAAAAGTAACAGGTTTGGAACCCGTTGTCTAGCGTTTGTAGCGCTTGAGGCTTTAAGCCTGAAGTTTAGAGCGTTATGATGTTTCGAACCCGGTGTTTACGGCACCTGGTGTTTGTAGCACCGGCTGAGTTAAGCTATCGGTTATTGATATATGCATGTTTACAATCATCTTGTACAAAGCTTAGCTGGATCACGAGGTCCAAAAAGTGACAGGTTTGGATTGGAACTCGGGATCTAGCGTTTGTAGCGCCATGAGGTTTTCAGACATGAGGTTTTGAGGCATGGGGTTTTAAGCCCGTATCCTGACGTTTCGAGCGCCATTAATCGGAGGGTTTGAGCCTGGGCCGCGTTCTGACGTTTGGAGCGCAGGTTTCGAACCCGTGATTACAGCACGTGGCCAGCTGGTGTTTATTGCACATACCGGCTAAGCTAAGCTATCAGGTATTGAATTATGGAACTATCTCTACCGTCTTGTACAAAGCTTAGCGGGATCTCGAGGGCCAAAAAGGGACAGGTTTGGAACCCATGGTCTGGCGTTTGAAGTGCCTAACGTTTAGAACGTTATGAGGTTTCGAACCCGGTGTTTACAGCACCTGGTCAGCTGGTGTTTATTGTACCATGCCGGTTAAGCTAAGCTTTCTGTTATTCATATTAGCAAGGTTTTAATCACCTTGTACAAAGCTTAGCTGGATCTCGGAGGGCGCCAAAAAGTAACAAGTTTGAAACCAGTCTAGCATTTGTTGCGCCATGAGTTTTTGAGCCTGGGCGTTTAGAGTGCCTTTGACTGGAAGGTTTCGAACCGAGGTGTTTACTGCACCTGGTGTTTGTAGCACCGGCTGAGTTAAGCTGTCAGGTCTTGTATATGCAACGATCTTTACCTCTTGTACAAAACCTAAACTGGAACTAGAAGAGTTAATCAATATCAAGGCAAAAGAGAGTACACTGTAGGTTTGAAGCCTGCGCGCATGCGGTCTGGCCTTTGTAGCGCCGTGAGGTTTTCAGCCATCACGGTTTTGAGCCATAGGGTTTTGGCCGTGTTTTGACGTTTAGAGCGCCGTGAGGTTTCGAACCTGGTGTTTATTGCACCGGTTAAGCTAAACAATCAGATCTTATACATGCGATGATCTCTACCGTGTTGTACAAAACCTAAGCTAAATCTTGGAGGTAAAATTGCGGCAAAAGAGTGCGCACTGCATCGGCCTAGCGTTTGTAGTGCCGTGAGGTTTTAAGCCTGACGTTTAGAGCATTATGCGAACCCGGTGTTTACAGCACCTTGTGTTTGTACATAGCACCGCCTGAGTAAAGCTCAAGGATTAACGGAAAGAAGTGCAAAGTGACCTTGCAAGATTGGATGACCTGGCGGAACTGGCACTGGGGCGTCGAAAGGGTCGATCCACGATTGACGATTCCCCTAGTGGAAGGAGAAAGAGATACCACAACTCGGGTGCGATCTGCGTCGTCGAGAATCTTGATTTCAAAACTGAAATATTAGATGATGGGTCTTGAATATCTATGAAACGATCTTTACCGTCATGTACAAAACCAAGCTGGATCTCGAAGGGCAAAATGGTGCGCATCGCAGGTTTGAAACCCGCGATCTAGCGTTTGTAGCGCTAGGAGGTTTTGAGCCATGAGGTTTCGAGCCATGAGGTTTTGAGCCATGAGGTTTTGAGCCTGAATGCTGGCGTTCCGAGCGCCTTGGTTCGGAGGTTTCGAACCCCGGTGTTTAGAGCACCTGGTATTTGTTGCACCATGTTTAAGCTATGCTATCTGTTGGCATTTGCAATGTTTTTTACTATCTTGTACAAATCCTAAGCTAGATTGCTAAGGGTAAAATCAGGGCGAAAGAGTGTATGCACAGTGGAGGTTTGAAGCCTGCGGTCTAGCTAGGGTTTGTAGCACGATGAGGTTTTGGAGTTGTGAGGTTTTGAGCCTATGCTAACGTTTCGAGCGCCATGATTCGGAGGTTTCTGACCTCGGTGTTTACAGCATCTGGTACTTCCGTGAGGTTTTGAGCCTCGAGGTTTTGAGCCTCGAGGTTTTGAGCCTAGATTTTGCGCCACAAGGTTTTCAGCCTGTATGCTGGCGTTTCAATCACCTTGATTTGGAGGTTTCGAACCCCGCTGTTTACAGCACCTGCCTGGTGTTTATTGCACCAGTTAAGCTATGCTATCTGTTGATATTTGCGATGATTTTTACCATCTTTAACAAATCCTAACCTGGATATTGAAGGGTAAATAAAATCACGGCAAAAGAGAGTGTACAGCAGGTTTGAATCCTGTGTGTGGCGTTGTAACACAAGGAGGTTTTGAGCCCGTATGCTGACGTTTCGAGCGTCATCATTCGGAGGTTTCGAACCCGGTGTTTTCAGCACCTGGTGTTTATTACACCGGTTAAGCTATGCTACTTATCTGTTGATATCTACAATTAATTTACCATCTTATACAAACTTAAATGGATTTCGAAAGGCAAAAGCAGGGCAAAAAAGTGACAGGTTTGGAACCGGTAGTCGAGGTTTTGAGCTTGGGCAATGTTCTGACGTTTAGAGCGCCTTGAATTTGAAGGTTTCGAACCGAGGTGTTTATAGCACCTAGTGTTTGTAGCACCGAATGAGTTAAGCTATCGGGTCTTGCATATGGAGCAATTTGTACCTTCTTGTACTCGCATATGGTAGACGAAATCGGGAATGTTTTAGCCTCGATCCATATAAATTTGTTTGGGAGCAGGGATTAAACATTTCCGATTTCGCCTTCCATGTGCGAGCACAAAACCTAAGCTGGATCTCGAAGGGTAAATCAGGACAAAAGACTGTACTGAAGGTTTGAAACCCGCGGTTGAGCGTTTGTAGCGCCATGAGGTTTTGAGCCCATGCTCTGACGTTTTAAGCGCTGTGGGGTTTCGAACCTGGTGTTTGCAGCACCTGGTGTTTATTACACCGGTTAAGCTATTTGTTATTGATATTCACATTGATTTCCACCATCTTGTACAAGACTCAAGAAGGACAAAAGCAAGACAAAAGATGCTCTTGTGCCCAGACTTTTTGTCCTCACTCGCAAGCTCGCGAGAGAAAACATGAACTCGCGAAGGATGGTCAACAGCGCAGGAAAAAGAGTCTGTCCTGGAGGTTTGAAGCGCGCGGTCAAGCGTTTGTTGCGCCGTGAGGTTTCGAACCTGGTGTTTATTGCACCGGTTAAGCTAAGCGATCAGCTCTTGTATATGCGGTGATTTTCGCCATCTTATTAAGCGCCTGAACAACTGTAGGTATTGCTGCGTTATCGGAAACACCCGGCAAGAAAAATTTATGACAATGCATGCATGTACCGGTTCCGAGCAAAACCTTCTTATAATAGTATCCTCTCCTGGATAGGAGAGGCAAAGAACGATGAACGCGACACGTTTCTAGCATGTGGCCTTAGTGTTTACAGCACTGATGGTTTCGAACCCACACTCAGTGTTTGCAGCACCTGCAGCTAGTGTTTATAGCACCAGTTAAGCCATGCGGACGGTTCTTATTTACAGGTATTCCCCCTACGGTGTTGAAGGACCAGTTCGAGCAACCCGACTCCATGTAACTCATCTTCGGCCTAGACTAGCTAACTAGCACCTGAGACCGACCAGCTGCGCCTTTCAACCGGGAGCAGATAGGAGCTCAAACTTAATGAGGATCAGGGCGTGTGTTAATTCCTTGCTTTCGGATTCGTATCAGTCAGGGTGGTATGCGTGCCGGCTTGCCAAGGTGGTGGATACAGCCTGCCGAATGGGGGAGGATTAGGGAGAACGACAGATATCGAGAATATAAGCGAATGCGATAATATCCAGTTTTGGTTATGCGGTGGTGGAGGTCATGGAGGTATCACTCGTTAATATGTATGGGTCATCGCCTCTCGTCTTCTTGTCTTCTGGGTTGGACCCGAGGCGATTTAGGATGTCCCAAGAATCTTCCAGAGATCTGTGGACTGGGTTGATGGTGATACCAAAAACCGCCATTGGCATATTCCGGCCACTGCGTGCATCAGTTTATGACGTCGCCCGTAGCAAGGAAGGAGCTGGATTGAGGTGTTATTGGTTTGAATGGTTTCCATTGTGCCCCTGGTGCCTGAGTATCTTATGGAGGGGCAATATCTTGAATAAAAGAGCAAAAGGACGATAAGTTTTGAGCCCACGGCCTTGAGGAGAATGATATTCACCACTCTGGGCGGAATGCCGAACACATTGCTTTCTGGGACTACCAATTCGAACTGATATCAACTCAGGTAGCGTAACAGAGACCTTGAGATTAGATAGATAAACGGGAAACTTCATTGCCCTTTTCCTCACGTGAAAAAGAACATACCACAGGTTTCAAGCCTGTGACTCTGGTGTTTACAGCACCTGGCGTTTATAGCACCATGCTCTACCAGTTGAGCTACCTGGTACTTGTTTAACCCATACTCTAGCTCTTTCAAGTACCAGTAAAGAACAAGTGCTCCAATTCGGGTTCTTGAGTAAGGCGGTTGTGTTTGGGACTGAAAAATGAGCGAGAACCGAGACAGTATCTTTGAGAAAAAGATCGATCGCCACAGGTTTCGAGCGTGAATACTTCGGTGATTTGCAGTCACTGGAGGTGTTTACAACACCAATTGAGCTAGGGAGACCTTGTTTCCGTGATACCCTGTATCAATTAACTCCCAATCCGCGTAGCTGCGCGCATGCGTCGGACCTACAGTACAGCGGCGTGGACAATATCAATGCCAGAGCAATCGCACCGGTAGGCCAGTAGAAAAGCAAAATAGTGAAAACAGCAGGTTTCGAGCCTACGGCCTTGATGTTTACAACACCGGGTGTTTGTAGCACCCGTTGAGCTAGCTAGGAAGTTCTTGTTTATTTGATGTCCCGGAACATTAACATTGAACACCAGTCTATGCATGCGCAGTTGCATTAGAGTAGTTAGTGCGGTTTTAAAATTAGTTATTACACCTCTGTAAAAAATACTATTGTCAGTGCTCCCTCGTTCAGAATTATCGTCGAGCGGCAGCCTCGGTCTTCTACCAATTGCAAGTACGTAGTAGGCTTGCAATGGAGCTCTATGCTGATTTCACGACTATGCAATGTTATAATAGCAAAGCAATCGTTCTGGACAAAATAGTGACCACCACAGGTTTCGAGCATGCGGCGTTGGTATTTACATCACTCCGTGTTTGAAGCACCTTTATAATCTACCATTGAGCTATGAAGTCCTTGCGTATTTGATGAACCGCCGCGACCCATTCCCTGCCACTGGGTGAATTATTATTAGGCGTCTGGTGCGCATACGGCATTAAACCTTTAGACCTACAACTCCATGAAAATATCAGAGTAGCTGCAAAAGAACAAGTTTCGAGCTTTTGGTTTTAATGATGGTCACAGGTTTCGAGTCAGTGGCCTTGACCATGGTGATTTACACTCACCGCGGTGTTTGTAACACCAGTTGAGCCAGGAAGTCTTTATGTATTCGATGTTTGGATCACTGAACTCCCTCGCAACCCATGCATTATTGTCTGGGTCTCTGTAGACAGGATACATTTGGGGCGGACTTCTTAAATGTCAAAACCTACATGAATACCGGAACTGCCAAAAAGACCAAATAATTGGCCTTTGCGTGTTTCGAGCCTGTGACCTTGGCGTTTTCAGCACCTGCACCGGAGTTCTTGTTTCTCGAGTAGATACATATACGTATCACTGGAATTCCAATCCATGAAATTGATTTCTTTAGCGCCGGCTTTAAACCTGATCTCTTTCCCTCGTCGCTCGCAAGCTCTATGAGGCAAAGTTTGGTTTAGGGGACCGCACGTTTCGAGCGTGTAGCCTTTTTGATGATATATAGTCACCAGGCACGGGCGTTTACAAAACCTATTGAGCCAGGGAGTTTTTAACTTGCTTAGTTGATGTCCTAGTTATATCTATAGGTAGGCAGAGTTTTTACGTACGGGACTAATCCAGGATCATTCAATTCCCACCCTGGCAGCGGTAGCTAGATTCTAAACCTTCAACTGACCTCCGCCTACGTATACTTTTACAGCACCAAACGAGCCAGGATGTTCGATGATAGGGATCATTGAAGACTGTGAAAAAATACCAGCTAAAAAGCAAAAGCAATGACTGTCGCAGGTTTCGAGCCCGCGGCCTTTTTGGTGATTTAGAGTCACCAGGCTTGGGTGTTTATCGCACCGCCGATTGAGCCAGGAAGTTTTTAGCTTGCTTAGTTGATGTCATGGATCACTGAGATCCCACCCAAGCAAGCGACAATCCACAGCAGCAGCGGCGGCCGCTAGACCCTACTCTAAACTAACTGACCTCCGCCTACGTTTACAATACCAAACTGAACCAGGAAGTTCGCGATCATTGAACTCCCAATTAATGGCACACATTGTGCAAAAATACATACCGAAATGTAAAAGAATGACCACCACAGGTTTCGATCCCGCGTCATCTATTGTGATTTATAGTCACCAGAGTAATTGAGCCAGTTGTTTACTTGCTATCCTATTCCACCCTAACAAATATTAACCATGATAATCCACACCGCCTCACATCCAGGAAGTTCGGGAAAAGTACTTAGTATGATCATGACTCATGAGTGTGATGTGATGGATGACCTGCAATATCCGTAAACTGGTAACTATATATCGCTGTACTCTACATGTTTCCTCTAGATCTAGATATTCGTGGACCGCTCCGAAAAATCCCCCCTTGCTCATAAACCCACCCCGGGTATCCACAATCCCGAAGAGTGGATGGATTCTCTTCTCTCTATCCGATGCACGCACAACCCACCATTTCCAATCATTCGCCACTCCCTACCCCTCCATAGCCAGTCCGTGCAATATCATCTTGAAAAAAACAAACACCGAGTGACCCCCCATCCCAACTACCTCCTCTCATCCTCCAATTCTCGCCCACTCACACACACTAGTTCACGTTCAAAACTCAAAACCACGTGAACAAAAATATAATTCCGCCGTCTATATCCCCCCCCCTCCGTCGAATCTGATCCTAGATAACCATATAAGTACCCCCCATTTCATACGTAGGTACATAAGCACATCCCATTCCATTCCCAAGGCCCAACCTGAAAAGTAAAGAAAGAAAAGAAAAGAAAGAAAGAAAATACCCTATTATCCCATTCCAACCCACCCACCCACCCAAACCAAAAGCCGTAAGAAAAAAACCGAAAACGTAAAACAAAAGAAAAAAAAATTCCTAAAGACCGAATCCGTCCCCAAGTAAAAAAACAAACGCTGACACAGCAGCAGCGCAAGAATCGAAAATATACACCCCCCTCCCCCTCCCTCTGCCGCCTCTCTAGCCAGGATACGCTCTATACCCTCCCCTCTGATCACCCCCCCTCTCATACCCAGCACCCACATTCCAATTCGGTCCGGCGGGCATATAATTCCTGTCTCCATAATGCTGCTGAGCACTCGGTGGATGCACGAACCCTCCTCCCGCACCACCACCACCACCACGACTCCGCTGACTGTACTGACTACGTACACTCAGTCTTCTTGTGCTTCCTGCTATGCTGGGTCCGTATGGAGGGCGGGTTGATTCGGTGACGGAGGGTTCGTATGCGCGTGTACTGGGGCGGGTGGATCCAGTGACGCTTGGTTCGTATGCGCGCGTGCTGGGTTCGTAGGTTCCTAGATGTGGCGGGAAGGGTGCAGGGGCTTTAAACTGTGTGTCGTCGTGGATGCGAAGGGATTGTGCTCCGCGTTCCGATTCGCCGCGGGAGTGGATTTCGCGGGGGGGGATAGCGTGGAGCGGGGGGAGGGGATCAGCGTCTAGGTCTCTGATGTTTGATGTTTTTTCGGCGGAGGTTGGGAGTGGAGTTTCTCCCCTATACCGTTCTTCAGGGTTTTTAGAGAAGATGGCGAAGCAGACTGCGATTGCGAGGATGACGAGGAGGACGAGAGCAAAGATTGCGTTTATGATGAAGAAGACGACGCCGAGAACGCCAGGGACCATGTCGGGTGCTCCGGTAACGCCGGAGAAGATTACGACTAGGATTGCGTTGAGGAAGTTTATGACTGCGATTGCGATGTTGACGATGTTTGTGCGGCGGTCGAGCCAGGGACGGAGGTAGGCGACGGCGGCGAGGTAGATGGTTTCGATTACGAGGACGACGATGCTTTGTGCTATGCCCCCGGTTTGGCCAAAGGCGATGGCGAGTGATTTGGCGAGGATGTAGAGGAGTAATGGGACGATGTAGTAGTAGGTGTCGGCGCGGAATTGCACGTAGAGATAGCCCCAGCGGTTGAGTGTGGCGGGGTCAGAGTATAGTGTGTAGGAGGGGCCGCGGGACCCGCTGATGGCTGCGGAGTGTTGACCTATCATAAGAATTTTGTAGGCTGCCCAGCCTAACGTAGCAAACATAGCTACAAAAAAAAATGCGGCCAGTGCTGCGGCAGCGGGAGAGTCGAGGTGTATTAGTTCCCATGGACACAAAATGGCCTGGTGTTCCATTAGCAACATTCAAGTAGCAGAATCCGACGAGGGGAACGCTACCATCTGCGGAAACCCAATAAGGACAATGCGGTACATAATCCCCTTCAAAACAACCAACCATTTGAGTCTAAAATCCTGAAATTTCCCATTATTCTTGAAAGCCCCAGTAGTGCATAGAAGCCTGAACGCCGAGACGCCGAGCATGACCAAACACACAAACGCCACAAAGAACGACATTCCTGTCATGAAAAAGTTACTGGACTCTATTCCCGCCATATAGCTCATCCTCTCGATACCGGTTACTTTGATAATCTTTGTCGACGTCGCCGACACAGCATTATTGTTACTTCTCTCCGATATCGCACGTCTGACCAACGGTGGAGTCTCCAAGAACCCATAATTTGCCGCTCTCGTCAGGAGATACTTTGACGATTCGAGAGACCGTTTGGCGATCTGGACCGATACATCTTCCGTCTGCTTCAACAAAGTCGCCGTCTTTCCGTTCGTCGCTTGGATGTACCAATGGAAGATCCGCTGCATGAAATCGATATTAATGATCCCCATCGCCCAATCAAAGTTCTGCGCCCAGGCCGCCGCGAGCGGAGGTAAATGCACCGCCATCATCGCAATCATTGCCTGCGCCTGAAAGTACCCGAACAGACCCAGCGCGTTGGCGGCCAAATGGGCGGCAGTACTGGAATGTCCCAAACCGGAAGCGACCGCAGAGGCAGTCAATGCGAGACCAGAGATGATACCAGTGATCCAACCCACGGCGGGTTGCTGCACAGTCTGTCCATTCGATAACGGGGCTTCGACACAGGCGACCACCTGGTGAGAGGTATCTATTACTTCCATCCTAGCCACTCCATCCAAGTCGGGGATCCTGTACGCGATCACTAAAGCACATCATCAGCCTGCATCCACCGACGACAGCAAGGAGAAACAAACCGGGAATCTTAGACACCGTCGCGTTATCAATCGTCTGCTGGAAATTCATATCCAGATTATCCTCCAACTTCATCGGACACATCGTCCCCAATCCGGCTGTCTTACACGGATCCAACTCTTGACTCATGACGCTGAAACCATACGCAAGAACCGTAAGCCTCGCCCGTACAGTCCCGACTATCTTGGACGAGCCCTTTATCCTCATCCTGAGTTGGCCATCGCCGGGGGTAAAGGATACATTGAATAGCGTCGCCGAGAAACCCGAGTTCTCCATACATGTTGCGAGTGACGACGAGCGGAGGATATCGGCGGAAGCAGCGGAAGAGAGTGCGACAAAGCCTCCGAGAAGCGAGGCTGCAATGTGAAGCTTCATGGCGGTGATTGGAAGCGGTCGATCGTGGGAATGAGAGAAGTACTGTTTTGTGCTCGCTCGGTTGCGCGGTGAAGGATTGGACTTCGCTTTAGGTTCCTTCTATTATTACTCCCAAACACCGGTGGGTGGGCGCCGTCGTAGAAATCGTTGAAGTTTCGGTGGTGGTATTATTATTATTGTAAGCGAGCGACAGAATGCGAAAGAGCGACTTGTTCATCTGCGCATCGGAGCGAGCGAGCGAGAGATCTTCAAGGAGCGGCAGTGCGATAACCAGCACTGAAGTCGGACTGTTCACGATCGCACAATCCTTCTGCGTGGCACACGGAGTTGTCGGGGATCGTAGGCGTCGTGCGTGCTGATGGTGGTGGTGGTGGTGGAGGTGGTCGTATACTTCCTGCTATCCTGTCGTTTCTGTCGTGTACCTGGGGTTGATGGGGTTGCGCAGGTCGAAACAAGCAAGCGACTGAGCGACTTTGGCTCAGGAGAGATTTGCCACCCCAATTTGGCCATATTAGCTGCCAAATGCGTCCACTTTGGGCCACTGCACCCTGCATTAAGCGCCCGTCTGGGAAACTAACTGCGCCCTGTTGCCATAAAATGTGCAAAAATAGAAACCCACGCGGTCAGATTTGTTCCCGCTGAACGAGAGAGAACAGTCGAACGAAGCTGCTGCTGTCGATAAATCAACGAAGACAAGTTTTCCCGCAGCTGGCATTGTCGAGGTGCAGTTCAGGTCGCACTTGTAGGCAGGGCAAAACATGTTCCGACGACACTCAAAACCGCCAATGCCCTCGGGTCCGGATTCGTCGGGTACCGGCGTCTTCCAATCTCTCGCATATTATTGCCCCCCCTGCTCGTCCTACGCCACGAGGCAGACGGTTCCTGAAACTGGAAACTGCAATCTGATCTGACTACATAGAGATCATAGCATCGACAAGCATTAAAAGACCATTGCCGCCGTCAGGCGCGCATGAAGAATAAATAAAGCCTTTAACAGACTGCGCCTGTTACAGCTTTGAACTTTCAATCACGGTACCCCATGGTGCTTAGGGTCAGAAACCATGGGTCACGTGTCGACTGAGTGACAGGCTGTGGTTCCACCCAAATTCTCCTCTTGAGCTTTACTTTAAAACTCCACGCCAGCCAAACTTGAACTCAAAACGAGACCAGCAAAAACTACGCTGATTCTAACTGCAACCTCAAAACATACCGTGAAAAACTCTGTGCGCGCATGGTCCGACATCAGCCTGAACTCCAGATCCGACTCGCCATAGTCGCCTCCACATTCAGCAAAAGCCCTGTGGTGCTTATGTAGTCGACCAGACATACCCCGTTTTGATACAAACTTCAAACGTTCCACAACCGTCGCATATATGCAGGAGATACATACCAACCACATATGTATATGCATACCCGCCATACCCTCACCGCTCTTATACATAGTGTACTTAAACGCGGGTTGGTTTAGAGTACGTAGGTATCCAACTCTATGAACGGGACTCTTGTAGGGAAGGGGTTGCAAGGCTAGCTAGCTCAACCGGCAGTGCTGTAAACACATGGGGTACTCTATAAATCACCAAGCATCACGGGCTCAAAACCTGTGGTAGTTACTGTTTCTATTGCTGCAATATCGTTCGTTTTTTCGTTGAGTTGTGAGTTTAAAGCTCTACTATACCCTTGTGCCCACCCATGCAGCCATTATCGGGAGTTAAGTGATCCAAGACACAAAATCTACAAGAACCGTTCGGGCTAAATTGGTGGTGAAGTTAAAGCCTTCTTAAATTCACACAATCGGCACCGATCATGTTCGGAGTTTAGTGCACCAATATCAAGAACTTCCTACATAGCTCAACCGGTGCGGTGCTATAAACACCCAAGATCGCAGGCTCGAAACCTGCGACGATCGCGGCGGTAGCAGGCACGAAACCTCCAGTTAGCACTAAACTTACAAGCTGAAAACTTGCGATGTTCTTCTTTTATTTTTCTGACATTACAATGTCGTTCGAATTTTGCACGGATGATTGGGTTAAAGCTATACCGGCTATGTTTGGAGTGCAGTACTCCGTTATCAATAACTCAACAGGTCGGTGCTAAAAACACCGGGTGATAGAAACACCGAAGATCGTAGGCTCGAAACCTGCAGTGAGCACTAAACTCACAGGCCTAGGTTGAAAACCTGCAATCATCTTCTTTTACTTTTCCGTTGTAATTCAGCCCACTCTTGGGCATTCAATATTGAAAAAACCGTCACACTCGAAATCCTGTACGAACCTTGACGCTCGGTACAGTATATATTGTCACGGATTATTGGGTAATTCACCACATGATGCCTTCCGGCAAATATTCCATCAGCAAGAACATCTTGACTCGTCTGGTGCTAGAAACATCCCCAGTGACTTGAAATCACCGATGTTACGGGCACGGAACCCGCAATGCTCAGCTCAAAACTTGAACTGGCTTTACTTTTGCTGCATCTGGGGGTTCACTTGAGTCACGGGCCGAATAACAGTCGACGAATAAATGGGCATGTTTTTGCCGATTTTTAGGTTTAAACCCGCACATGTTATGCCCGCTATGGTGGGAGTTCGGTCTGGGACATCGAACACAACGAGGCGTTCATGGCTCAACTGGCGTGGCGCTATAAACACCCGGTGACTATAATTCACCAACTAATGTCGGAGGCTCGAAACCTGCGATGGTCAATCTTTTGATGCTCTGATATTAGCATTATTCACATGGGGTTGTAGGTCTACTTACTTTGATCTATGATCCGGGGTGGTATTTCCTATTGGAGTTGTATATCTCAAGCCGTTCTAAGTAGATAATTGGAAGTTTAATGATCCACAAAATTGAATCAATAAGAACTTTCTAGCTCAACGGGTGCTATAAACACCTAGTGCTCTAAACACCAAGGTCGCAGAATCGAAACCTGTGGCAGTCACTCTTTCCTTGCTCAGCTAGTGCTATAAACACCCGGTGCAGTAAACAACAAGGTCACAGGCTCGAAACCTGTGGTAGTCTCTCTTTTGCGTTTCTGTTCGTACTTTTCGCAGGGTAGCATAAGTTGTGGTTCCACGCCGTCTGCGTAATACATAGTCTCCACATGCCAGTCAGCCGTTAACGCGGA
Organism: Wilcoxina mikolae CBS 423.85; assembly: GCA_014904905.1. Lineage (NCBI taxonomy): Eukaryota > Fungi > Ascomycota > Pezizomycetes > Pezizales > Pyronemataceae > Wilcoxina > Wilcoxina mikolae. The sequence goes on along the minus strand of MU122221.1, from coordinate 14,985 downwards.
TCTTGGAGCACACAGCCTTTATTGTATGTATGTAACTGCGTGAAATGGGAGTTGAGTGGTCTGGGGCATCGGGTTAACAAGAGCCTCCTTGGTTAACTTGTTTTGGTGTTATATATAAACACTTGGTGACAATACAATTTCATGTATTGGATTTCAGGTACAACAGGAACTCACTAACTCTCCGCCAAGCCTGTCCTCACGAAGCACTCTCTTTGGTTGACAGATGGAACATACCTACTCAAGTGTTAAATCCAAACATTCTAGCTCAATTAAGTTTGCAAGGTTCACTCCAATCACAAAGTAGTACATACATGAAATATATGTAATTAGCCCCCCCTTTTACCTCCCAGTCTCCAAATCACAATATCTTCAATATTGAAAAGTGGCTTTAGAAAAACAGTCAATATACACGAAAATTTGATGTTTTTCCACAACCACTCCATTAATATTGAAGATATTATATTAAGGAGTTTTTGGAGATCAGGAGGTAAAAGAGGGACTTATTGCATATATTTTATGTATACATTACTTTATCATCAAAGTTAAACTCATGGACTTGATGGAAAACTTAAAAACTGTAGATACCCAGTGGCGAATATACATTGGCAGATCCAGGTACATGGCTACACATACAGAATGGCAGATACATAGCTGTAGACACAGCAGTACAGTAGACACACAGTAGTAGATACAGCCTGCACATCTAATACACTGCAATGGACACAGTGGCAGATACAACAGTGGTATACAGCATTTCTATAGTAGACACACAGTAGTGGATATACAGTGGTGGATACACAGCAATAGATCCACTGAAGTTGACACACTGGCAGGATCAGAGCTATTGATACTGGAGCACATGTTCAGAAATCTGTGTACTGGGTGCTATATGAAAAATAAAATTTAAGGCGGCGAAGCCGCCTCCGCAACTAGTAATTATTAAAACCATCGAGTTAGCGATAAACTTATCTGGCTGAACATGGTGTTAAAAACACCAGACTACAGGTTCGAAACCTGTAAAGCTCAAGACTCAAGTGGTGCTGTAAACACCCAAGATTCCAGTTCAAAACTGCAGTTCTTTAAATTAAACACCCCCCGAAACAGGCTCGAAACCTCTCGCGTTCAAGTGGTGTAAACACCTAGCAGGTCCAAAACCTGCACTATCGAAACACTCTTTTTTGCTCTTGTCTATTCCACTGGAGTATTTCTTGTCCGCCGGTGGTCTAGATCCAGGAATTGTTTGCATAACAGAAAACAGCAGAGATTTGCAAATGACGCGGTTTCTTTCCCGCGAACCAGCTACTTCTTCGTCTCCTCCGCGGTTCCGCCTAGCCTCTTTGCTTCAAAACTGTAGTATACTAGTTAGAATCATACAATTAGCAAGAAGCTCATCTAGCACACATGGTGTTAGAAACACCAGGGAGCAGGTTCGAAACCTGCAGCAATTGGTGCAAGAAACACCAGTAGGGTTCAAAACCCGGTGCTGTAAACACCGCTCAACAGGCTCGAAATCTAGTGCTCAACTGGTGTTATGAACACCCGAGCCTGGTGACTATAAATCACCAACGAGGCCACGGGCTCGAAACCTGTTACGATCACAAAGTTACCGGGCTCAAAACTCTTCCTTACTACCACAACCGGTAAATAGTGGTGTTATAAACACTCGGTCACTATAAATCACCATGCCACAAAAGTTTGCAGGCCCGAAACCTGTGCGGTTACCTTTTGGTTTGTATTTTTCATGAAGTTTTGTGTACTAGTCAGCATTGATCTGTATTGTCGAACTTCGTAGGCCATGGCAAATTGGTAGAGAACGCCCAAAATCGTAGATTACCCCTTGGTTTTTCGTTTGCAGTTGTATGTTCTGAGGATGACAACAAGCTAAAAACTTCCTGGCTCAATTGGTGTTATAAACACCCCTGTGACTGTAAATCATCAAAAACGTCGCGGGCTCGAAACCTGTGGTGATCACTAAAATATCAGGCTTAAAACTTGTACTAGTTACTCTTTTGCTGAAATGGCAGTCGTATTTTCCACCGTAGGTTAAAAGCCACCCGCATGCCAATTGCTTGAATATCCGGATTGGGAGTTCAGGTATCCGGGACGCCAAGTAAACAAGAACTGCTTCGCTAGCTCGAATGGTGCTATAAACACCCGGTGACTGTAAATCACTTAGAAGGTCCCAGGCTCGAAACCTGCGGGAATTATGCTTTTGCTTCTCGGTTTATATTTTTGCAGAGTGCTATTTGCAGTTCGAACCCATTGATCAGTATCATCCAACTTCTTGGCTTTTTTGGTGCTATAAACGTAGACGGAGGTCAGTTGTAGGATTAGAGTCTAGCCGCCGTCATTGGAATTGAAAGATCCAGGACTAGTGTCGTACGTAAAAATACATCCGGGACATCAAGTCAACAAGCTAAAAACTTCCTGGCTCAATCGGTGGCGCTGTAAACACCCGGTGACTATAAATTATAAATCACCAGGTATGTCGTGGGCTCGAAACCTGCAAAGTGATTACAAGGTACGGCTCAAAACTTGTACTGGTTATGGTTATTCTTTTGCTGTGATGATATTTGTTCGAATTTTCGTGAATCTGGAGTTTTAGGTTTATTTCGCCAATGCAACTGCGTGAATATCCGAATTGGCAGTTCAGGAATCTGGGATGTTAAGTAAATCAGAACTACTTAGCTAGCTCGAATGGTGCAATAAACACCTGGTGACTGTAACTCACCAAGATCGTGGGCTCGAAACCTGCAGTGGTCGATCTTTCTCTCATAACAGGAACTCATTTCCGTGCACGTGTTTTCTTTGGCGCCCCGCTTCTATCTCCCTCCTCTGGTTAGGATATAGGAAGTTTATCACCTGTCGTGAGCATTATTTGCTCAACCCACGCTCCTGCTCCTATACGTGTCTTTGGAGATTATTCGAAATTAGTTATCTTGGTGGCGTTCTCTTCCGTCTCATGGTTTGGCGCGTTTATTACTGCCACCCGCCATAGCTTGCTTTGAGTCGAGAATGCGGAATAAGGTTTCAAATTCACACATAGTCACTCGCATATTAATAAATTGGCAGATACCATTTTTTGTTTTGAATAATTCTCGTATTAGAGGACAAGTACGAATGAAGAACCTAAATACACGCCGTTCTTCTGGTACGCCTGTTGTAAGTGTGGAACTGGGAGGTACCCCTATCTCCTGCTTTCAGACACTTTGGTTTGGATCTGAGCGGAAGAACGAGACTGTTCCGAAACATTGCGGTTGTGAGAACAGTATAATCTCGTCCTTTAAGACTACCCGCGTTTAATCTAAAAGGCTGGGCGTATTCCGGGTCGCTCATTTTGCATAGAACATCGCGTATATGACGGTTGAGTGATTTAAGTCGTTGCCGTACAAAGTATGCGGCACACCAGTCTGCTTCCGCCTTTTAAGAAGAGGCACCTTAAGTATCATATATTCAATGGCTGCGGCCTTCTTTTTCGGGTTTTTCTCGGACCATGGTTTGCCGCAGGGATTAGTTCTACTTAAGTCTTCCTTGTACTCTCTTCCGGGCTCCGGAAGAGCTCTCCCAAGCAAGAGAAGTTCAGCACTTGCAAACCTGTGGATGCCCGATGGTGGAGAGTGGCTGTATGACGGTCAGAGATATAGATGCGCTTCCGTAACTGAGAAGTGACTGTCTCTGGCTTTGCGTCTCGGAGTTTCGATAACAAAGCTAGCCACCCGGGATTGGTTACTACTTCATCATCTTCGTCTTCACCATGAGTGAGGAGTGCAATTTCGGCGTTGGTAATTTGACCTTAGGCGTCATGATGCCGCAAATACGTTCAGGTGTCCACTGTGCATGGCCCCACATTGTTCCGAGCCAACGAATGTCGTCGGCTACGAGTAGCAGAGCATGAAAGACCGCGCAGCATGCCAATACTCTTCTGAATTGGAACCAATAGTATAGGGTCTCATACTGTTACAAACTGGCTGAGAAGAGACCGAATACGGGTGAGATCGCCGGGTGTAATCGTGTACTCTGTGGCCAAGCCGCCAAGGTGACTGCCTCTACAAACAGAGACCAGTGTTTGTTGTACAGGTCAGGAAGCCGGCCGCGGAGGACCACTGGAGACACTACTTTCACCCACGTCTTCCATTCATTTGCTTTGCGGAATTCAAAGACGGATTTGATCTCCAAATGCAGTCGGCCGTTTCATCTTGGCCAAGTCATGGTCGATCACTTTCCATACATCAGGCGAAATGCACCTCGCCAATGGTCGCGCATGAGCTTGGCAACATTGAGATAGAGTAGAAGAGGTGCATGGAGTCGATGCCAAATGCTCAGGGCCACACAATTGATTTGAGCTCCCAAAACGATGTGTAAGATTTGATTCGGGTTCGTTTCGCAGTCACCTGATCGCCTCTCATGAGAACGGTTGCTTTGTAGCGGAATCCATCATGAGTGCGCAGAGGTAATATCTCTGGGGTATAGGTCTTTTACTTCCATTCGGTCAACTGGGTATCCTTTTCAGGTAACTAACTCTAAGTGGTACTTTTTGAAGTTGAGCGCGTTCGAAATGGTGAGACAATCATATACATGCACGACAGTAATTGCGAAGGTGGGTTTCCGAATGTCCAGAGAGTTTCATGAGAGCATCTCGGGCAGGCATGTCGGCTGTCATCGTATAGAAGCGAGGGGACGGCTGAACTCTGCAGTTCGAAAGTTCGGGGATCGACTGAAAGGATGTGGAGGGTAGGGCGTCTGAGGCATTCAGGCGAGTTGTGACGAGCCCTGGCTCGTGCCAGCCTGGCGATGTCTCCGAAATACCACAGAGATAGAGGCAGCTTAGTCGTCGGCCTCTATCATGGCCTCCATGTCCCGGAAATGCAACTTCCAGCTTGCCCTCGATGCGACGAATGTGGAACAATCCTATTCAGTGTCGTGGAGGATGCTGCCGATTTATTCCCTGAGGCGTCAGAAACGAAGATCGCAACACGCCGTAGAGCTTCAAATTCAATAGCTTCTCTCGCTTTTTGGCATTTCTCATCATCGGATGTGGATCTGCCACAACTACCAGATTCCGGCGTTACTGACAGATACCTAGCATTTATAGACATTCTTTAGCAAAGCCATCACACTTTGCTTTGCGTTAAGCCGAGTGGAAACCATATAGTACTGGAGCACCTTCGCTATGAAAAACGATATTTCTGCGTTGCGCGAACCAAAAGTTCTGCGGTTATACCACATCAAACACCTCGTCACAATTTGCTGCGCGGGGCTTTCGTTTTCGGGGCTCTCGGCATTGCTGGTGCGGAGGGCAGGAGTAATCTCAGTCGCAGGGTTGTGCAGTGTGCTTAGGCAGAGCGGTGGCTATCGGTGATGTGGGGCTAGTCGGGTTATGGAGGAGAAGAGGAGGAGGAGCTGTGGAGGAGGAAGACCGTTTCCCAGGTAGTTTCACTTCCTGTTTCTCCGTGCTCCGCGTGCCTTGTCAAACTTGAAGATTAGGTATTCCGCGAGCACTGGCAGTCCTTCACCCTGCGCTTGTATTGGCGCTGGTTGCGGTCCGGTGATAAGGGGGGTCCGTCCGACTGCATTAGCACGCCCATGTGGCTTCCAGCGTCTACCGAGACCGATTAGGTGTCCTGCGCAGCAATCTAATTGTGGACGTCAGTAAGGGCTTGTTACTTACGTGCCGGCGTCTTACCGATGAGCGAATGCTGTATAGCTTCTGAACTTCTCTCAGCACTGCTCGGACCTGGTGAAACGCTTATGAGGAGGGGGTAATGGCGGAGATAGGGTGATGGCGGAGGTAGGGTGATGGAGGAGGTAGGAGTGGATGATGGCGGCAGTGTGGGTTGGTGGAGAAGGTGAAGTGGTGAGGTTTGGCGAATTGAACGGCGTTCTAGATCAAGTACAAACACCATCTTCCGAGTGAGGAATGATGATGGAGCAGAAGATAAAATGCGACAGCATCGATGTCTGCCAGGAATGACGTAGGGTCCACCTAGCGTCAGATTTTTAGCTTCACGGCCTCGATATATAAACCCCAACGGTCATGATAGGTTCTAAGTATATGGATGCCATCCGCCGGATATGATTATATGAAAAAGGTGAGTCCAATTCACAAGACTTCTCACGATGCTTTTCTGGTCCAAGGCGCAGGTCCCAGTCGGCTATTCCCCACAACGGTGAACACTGTGGGGGATAGCTAGCGCCGTTCAGCCTTATCCATCAAATAAATCTCCATATGTATCGATCCCACCAACCTTCTGCTCTCACGTCACCATCTCCAGCTCTCCCATACAAAAATTCGGAGGAAGATACCTTTCGGCGGGTTTCTGATCGCCTCTAAGTCTAGGAGCTCTCACACCTCCTTCCTAATCAATCAACTTCCTCTCTCCCTTCCATCCGAGCGTCATAAACCCCAAACTAGGTTCTCGTTGCTGAATCTGGAAACCTCAATGGAAAACCTATCACCCATCAGCAACAAAAACATAGCACAAACCCAGGTAATTTCCATACATCAATTTGCCATATTGAATTTGGAGTTCGGAACCCATGCAACGTAACCAGGAGTACCAACCTCACACCTGCCGTCAGTCTTCTCCCAACCCTTTCCACAATCCGTACCAATTGTATTTTGTCTTCCCTCCCTCGAAGTATCCTTGACACGCCTCCCCTCCCACTGCATGCAGCAGTTGCTTCAAGTTGAACAGACGGAGGTCGGTTGTAACTCCACAGCAGGCGAACGGCGATGAGGAGTTGAAATAGAATTTAGTGGGTGGCCGGAATTGCGGGTACGTCCACCATTCGACGTCTCACAGTAATGTGGCTGCTGGCGCATTAACAGCAATGCCAATTGTAGTACGAGCGATCGTATAGGAGGAGGGACGCGTTTGACGGCGCAGCTGTCTTTAGAGGATTGGTTGTCGGCCTGGAGATGCTATTGTATTATTTCGACACCCCCGGAGTTCTGAAAGGACCATTAGCCATGACTCGTGGGTTCTAGATTCGTACCTACCAGTTAAAGTCCGATGTATCAAATAGATGAGATGGCCGGCGGTGTGGTATCAGAAACCCCTGAGATTGCGTTCGGAATGATTGGCCTTGCCTGGCCACTGGCTTCTTAAGTATCAAGTGCGGGCTGTTCAAGTTTGAGGAGCAAACCTTGAGGAGTGTGGCCGTGTGTTTTACCGTTTCTCATAATGCTGTGGGAGCTGGCGATGGTGAAGGTCGAATCAGTCGGAGATTTAACAAACTTTCATCCGCGTGGCGTGGAGTGATGTCAGGAAATCCCATCACCCCCTGAGACGAAGCGAGTCACGTCATATGATTGCAATTGCGCCTTTGTTTAACAGCCATGAAGTAAATTCATATTCTATATACAAATCTCAAAACCCCACAAAGAAAAGACATTATTATCCGAACAAAATGCAGAACCGCTTATGCTATTACATGATCAATCCCCAATCCTCCATTTTAGTACTTAATCCCCTGAAGCTTAGCCTTCACATACTCGACAACACCGTATGTGACATCATCCTTCATCTTCATATCCTTGCAAGCACTCTTGATAGAGTCGCACACAGCCTTAACAGGTTCATCGTGAGACTTGCCGTGGAGGTAGTAGACGAACTTGCGAGCGAACTTATCAGAGTCGACGTCATTGATGACGTGCTTGGATTTGCAGCCCTCGGTGAAGCCATAGGAGACGGCATTGACGGCTTCCGAAGCGTGGTCGTGGAACATGTAGGCGAAGGTCTTGTCGCCGAGGCACACCTTGGAAATCTTGGACGAGAATTCGTTCTCGTAGCTATCCTTGGGGTAGTAAGACTTGTCCTCGTACTTGGGCTTGTAGGCGGGCTTATCCTCGTACTTGGGCTTGTAGGCGGGCTTATCCTCGTACTTGGGTTTGTATGTGGGCTTGTCTTCGTACTTAGGCTTGTAGGCGGGCTTGTCCTGGTCCTTGTGCTGCTTGTAGCCATCCTGGTAATAATTGCCGTAGCTCTGCTTGGACTGGTCCTGGTAGTAGCCCTTCTTCTCATAGTCATCCTTGGACTTGTAGGAATCGTAGCTGGGCTTGTAGTCGTCCTTAGGCTTGTACGAGGAGTCGTAGCTGGGCTTGTAGTCGTCCTTAGGCTTGTACGAGTCGTAGCTGGGCTTGTAGTCGTCCTTAGGCTTGTATGAGGAGTCGTCCTTAGGCTTGTACGAGGAGTCGTAGCTGGGCTTGTATGAGTCGTCCTTAGGCTTGTAAGAGGAGTCGTAGCTGGGCTTGTACGAGGA
>MU122220.1:248499-260815 GCA_014904905.1 Wilcoxina mikolae CBS 423.85 | reverse complement strand
CGGAAAGTGGGTCTGAACTTGGATTTGGGTAAAGATGCATTCCGTATGTACTGGAAGCACCAGGTGGGGGTGGTGGTGGCATAGGGTCTGACATGATTGTCTTGCCAGAGCTCACTGTATTCTAAATTTGTTACAGTTATTGAAACTTTCTAAGTATTTTGATATTGGTATAAATCCGACGTGTGAATGTTGTTATATGTGGCCTCGGTACCACCTGTACCGATTATCTTCGATAATCATTCATGAGAAGTTGTCATTGTGATTATCGTCTCTGACGCATGTATTTTCCTGCTCAGGATTGAGATCACTGTTGTCAGTATTTGGATTTTCGTAGTTGGCATCGACATTATCATCAATCACTGTATTATCTTCGACTGTGAACTGTTGGCTGCTTGTCGCCGATGTCTGCGGAGATTCCTCACTCTCACCATCATCAGTGACACGTAATTGACTTCTAATTGACTTCTTTGGAGGTATTGGGTGCAATTGAATGTAATTGGCTGATCGTCTGTTTTTGTGCACCTGTTACGATGCTGTGATGGGAAAGTCCATTCCCACCACTACCTGTTCTAGTAAGTTCGGAGATGTCAGGGGTATGGTAGTACTGAGGAGTATATATGTACAGGAGTGCCAGTAGATAGAGAGAATCAAGCCTTTTCTGCACTCGAAACCAAGTCTTTTACCTTATCTAATGTTTGTTTGAACGTTCGTATTCGCAGACCCACTAACGTAGTGGATTCTCCTTCTTTCTCTGACCTGGCAACCTATGACACTCCCATCCTCTTCCTATGCTCCTCGAGCCAAAACTGTCTACTTTGATAGTTTACCCTGAGAAGCCTTTGAAGAGTGATGAGAAGGAAGTTACCGGGAATATCTCCCTCGACACACCCTTCAAATCGCCACAAATGGAGCCCAAAGGCGTAATTTGGCTCGGAAAGCTGAGTACGAAATGGTAGAGGAAATGACCCCACAACTTAATATAAAAAGCTAAACACCAAGCAAGGTACCACCCTTACATCGGAGTGATAAGCACCGACGTTACACCAGGACGAATATCCAAGCACCGACTTTATACCTGAATGATAAGCACCGACTTCACATCGGGATGAAAACCGAAGTACTGACTTTATACTGGGACGATCAGAATCGACTTCATACCAGGATGAAAACCGAAGCACCGATTTAATACCGGGACGATAACTACTGACTTTACACTGGCATGAAAACCGAAGTACCAACAGTATACTGGGATGATAAGTACCGACTTCACACCAGACGAAAACTGATGCACTGACTTTATACCGGGACGATAAGAGCGGACTTTACACCGGGATAAAAACCAAAGCACCGACTTTATACCGGGACGATAAGTACCGACTTCACATCCGGATGAAAACCGAAGCACCGACTTTATACCAGGATGATAAGCAACTACTTCACGCCAGGATGAAAACCGAAGCACCAACTTTATACCGGGACGACAAGCACTGACTTCATAACGGGATGACAATCAAGGCAACGTCCTATTAACGGAATGATAAAACACCGGCTTTATACTGGAACAAATACCAAAGTCATCAACCTCATAAACGTGGTGTATTCCGAACCTGAGTACTAACCTTAGCACCAAAGAAATATTGAGTGGCTGGAGGGTCAGTCTCAAAATATGATAATGGAAATGACAATGCTGAATGAAGGAGCTCTGAATCTAAGTACTAACCTTAGTACTAAATGAAGTATCCAGTGGCTGAAGCGCCAGCTTCAGGAAACAGTGGACAGAAACAATGATGTTGAAAGTGGGTAAGAATAAATCTGGAGCTAACAACATATAGGAAAGAAGATAAAAAGAACTATCCAAGATATTCATAATCAAGAAAAAGATACTAGCAAGAAGAAAAGGAGGAGGAAGGAACGGCCAGATCATACTACCAAACCTTCCTCTCACACTCACAATTGACTTCTATTTGCCAAAAACACCTCTTCGAAAATTCCCAAAGTGCTGCTATCACCACCACTTCAATGTTCAATATGTCTGACCGTGCTCACATACGCTCCACTTCCACCACCAGCTGGAGAGAGGCTGGCACATCCACCGCCATCAATATCTCCTCTGGCCCTGCTAACATTGCCAGTACCAACTCCTCCAACTCTGTTCAAGAGCAGAAAAACTTCATCAAGTCCCTCGTCGATACAATTGCCAGGGAAAAAAACCAAATGCCACTCCCGGAAACCATGGGAGCCCCCATTCTTGGTGTAGCTGACGTCACCAAGTTCATCGAAGCATACGAAAACCTCTCCTCTGGCACAGGCACAGACCCATCTTAGGACGATGTCATCTCTACTTTCCCCTATCATTGCTCCGAAACCATTCAGGAAAACATTAAAATAATGAAAGGATACCAGGAAAGAGACTGGGAGAAGTTGAAGAAGGAACTCAAAGACGTCTTCAGACATGCCAACAGCCCAGTATATATGTATATGAGAACGTATCAGGAGAGACTGTGCAAAGACCAATTGAAGAGAGGGAATGTCGGATTGAAGGCCTTCATCTTAGCCTATGACAATATCAGCCGAGCCATAGTTACTAAGGGTACATTGTACCAGTTTGCACGAGTCAAAATGCTGCTTGGAGCCCTCCCAAAAGATCTAAAGGCTAAGGCCATCATCAAACTCGAATTGGATCCCCGGGAACCTGAGACCTTTAAATACAACAGCCTCCACAAGTATATTCTCGACAAGTGCATTACAGCTGATATCCTAGCTCTCCATGACACCGACACCACCCATACGACATTGGGAGTCTCGGCATACTCCATTCCCACCGGAGTTCCGCTTCCACAGATGTCCAGGGTAACCTGCACGAGCCAAGAGAATAAACCAAGCACCGCCATCACTACTGCTGTCACCACGATGCCAAGTACGGAAACAACTGCAAACGAAAAACAGGAGGAGACCATCGACACAAAAATGGACAACATGATGAAGGTCTTTGAGGCTTGGACCTTCCAACTAACCAAGGCAACTAATCCAAGGCCCCAATATACCGGATATCAAATGGCTAGAGCCTACGCAATTCAAGTCGACAACCCACCGATGTACCCCCGGCAATCACATGAACCGCAAATGAATACCCCTTCCGGACAAGGTTATTATCGACCGACAATGCCAAACTACCAACAGTATCCTCGGCAGGGATTAGGTCCGTGCATTTACTGTGACAAACTAGAGCACATGCAGACATTCTGCCCTGACGTCCAAACCGATCAAGAACAAGGAATTATCTACCTTAATGAGTCCGGGAGATTAACCCTAGGGCCACATGGAGGGCTAGGTGGAGAAATCTCTGGGTACCAGCCAGAATGAAGATTCCTGTCGATGAGGGACTACGCTAGAGAAGTGGCTCGGCAGCAGCAACCAGCTGCACCCATCCAGCCTGGAGCGGTACAGCCAGCTGCAGCTGGACCTCTACAACATATTGCAAGATCGCAGTTGTTTCAGAGAGCGAGCACTTAAGTAACAGCTTTTCGCTCGGGGATTGTTCAACAACTGTTGGAAATAGATGGGCACTACTACAAGGAAAAAGGTAAAGAACCCCAGGAAGGTGAGGTAAGTCGAGTGGTGGAAATTAATGAAGATGAGAAAAAAGAGAGTAATGGAAAGGAAGATAGCGGTGAGGAAGAAGAAGAAAGCACGCAGAACATTGAGACAGAAGAAGGGAGAGAGACTCGCCTAGATGAAGAAGAAAGACATCGATGGCTGGCGGTAGTTTGAACCCAAGCAGGCTATGCCATTGTTGATGAGAGGAGAAAGAGGACAGGAGAAGTTACGAAAGGAGATGAAGAGTATGCTCAGGTAGAGGATGAGGTTCCGGAAGTAGCAACAAGCATCAGCACCCAAGGGAATCGCAACATCAAGAAAGCAGTGACCTTCGGCAAAATACCAGCCAAAACTACTGGCGATTCCACAGAAAAGAAAGCCTCCAAACCTCGTAAGAAGCAGACCCCGGCTCTCGATTCTGGAGACTATAAGGTTCTGGGAAGTAGTCAGCTTGACTATATGATTCTAGCTCAACAGAAGAGGGCAATGGGAGAGTTAACTCTCCGGCTACTACCCAAAGCCAAAGTGGTAGCGATTCCGAAAGAAAGGCATGTGCTGGCCAGACCTTCCACAGCTCCCAAGAAGGTCAGTATCACTCTTGTCTCTACCTTCACTTCGAACCCCAGAGAGAGCTCCAGATATACTGAGTTTCGCTATGCACGAACCACTCCTACAGTCCAAGGAAAGATCAATGGATACGAAATCTTGATGCTCATCGATGGAGGATCCGAAATATGTGTGATGAGTGAGGATGTTACCAGAGAACTGAATTTTGGATGGAAAAGGGCCGACTGGAAGATGATAGCTGCAGATGGGAACCGCTCGGACCTCACGAAGGTGTTGGAAGCTGTACCCATGGAAGTCCATGGAATCGTGATTCCCATACCAGTATTTCTGGCAGCATCTGGATCGGAACAGATGATTCTAGGCCACCCCTGGGAAACCTACGGCCGCAAATATGAGAAAAACCAGGACGACGAAAGTTGCAAAATTACTATCACTGCTGTCGATGGATCAGAACAAGTCACGTTTGTAGTCACGTACCCAGAAAACAAGAGGGATAGGTTTGACAGCAACTCGGAAAACTACTACACCTAGTTAAAGTAAGGGCGACTAGGTATGGGGAAGCCTGGAAAGAGGTTGATGGAGGGGAAAGAGTAGGAGTCGAGGAAGAAAGACATGCTGGTGGAAGCAAGAGACGTTGAGGGAAAAGATGCAAAAGTGAAAAAAGAAAAGAAAAGAAGATGAAAAATAAGACAGAGGAGGGAATATCTGCAGAAGTAAGAAGGGAGATGGGAAGTGGAATCAATTGGGGTGAATGGGCGCAGGAGGAAGGGGTGATGATAGAAGAGTTGGACAGGAAGATGATGTCAGAAGACTGGTCGATGGGTGATGAAGTGCTACTTAAGATGAGAAGGGTGATCGCAGGTGAATCCACTAATTTGTGGTAGATTCCTAGAAATAGTACTACTTCAGAACTTAGTCAAATACAACCCTCTCTCGCTTTCTTTGATGCAAGAATAGAAGAATCTACTTGAGCTGTGTGGGTACGGGCTCGATACAAATGCATCGCCACAAAAGTAAAACCAGTTCCCTTGTCAGATGGGAGTGTTCCAGACGAAGGATACGACTGGAGAGAAAGAGCTATCGCTAAGAATAAAGATACCACTACCTCCAGACCTTAGGATACTTGGTTCACCCCTAAGTTTTCCGCTGAAGAACGAGGGGAAAGGTTGACAACTAAAAGAATACATGAGTTGAGGATTGCGGTAGATTTGAAGCCAAAAGTGATGGAGGCATTATTAGGGATGTTGTCCAATAGTGAATACGTGCTTTTATTGTTCTGGGATGAATTAGGAACGATTAGTGATCAGGTGGAACCACTGCAGCGAATTTGGTTGGAACCCAGCCATAAAGTCTGGAAAGACCGTGTGTTCCACATCCCCAAAGAAGTCATTTCGATAGAGAAAGAGATGGTGGAAGAACAAGTGCGACAAAGGCTATTCGATTCGGCATGGGGACCGTACAGAAACGTCCATTTCCTGGAACCTAAGAAAAATGGAAAATATCGATTCATCATCTCGGCTGTCAGTACGAACCGCCACACTTTAGAAGATGCAGGAATACCACCTAACATCGAGGAATTCTCAGAAGCATTTGCTGGCCTCCCTATTTGCTCCTTAATCAATTTTCAGTCCGGATACAACCAGAAAGTTCTGCACAAAGAAAGCCGAGATTATATGGCATTCCAAACGACACAAGGGATATACTGACTGACTTGGTTAGTTCAACGAGCTACCAATTCGGTATCAGCCTTCATCAGAGTATCTCGAAATATATTGAGTAAGCATCTTGGGACGATCGCAGAAGTATTTGTCGATGATATTGGAGTGAAAGGGCCCAAAATCCAATATGGAGATGAAGAAGTACCAGGTCTGTATTGAGTGCAGAGGTACGTTCTGGAGCTTCTCCTGAATCTCGACAAAGTGTTGGTGGATATTGAAAGAGCCGGAGCAATATTTCTGGGAGAAAAGTCTTATTGGTACTGGAATGGGATAAAGATAGTGGGCTTCGTCTGTGGAGAAGCATGTAGGTGGCCTCAAGCTTCCAAAGTTGATAAAGTGCAGAACTGGCCGCCGTGCGGAAACAGTACGAAATGCAGGGCTTTCGTTGGACTTTGCACATACTACCGCATATAGATTCCCCAGTATGCAATAGTTGCCTGGATATTGTTCAAGATCTTACGAAAAGACATCGAATTCAGATAGGAATCGGAACAAAAAGAAGCCATGAAAGCCTTGAAAGATACCCTTTGCAATGCCCCGGCACTAAAGGCTTTGGACATCAGTGACAAAGATCGCCAAATAGTCTTAGGAGTCGATGATAGCATGGAGGGATGGGGAGCAATACTACAATAATAAGAGGAGAAAAAAATACACCATCCATGTCAGTATGAGAGTAGACTTTAGAATACCAGGGAGAAGAAGTATGATGCTGGGAAGCGGGAGTGCAGAGACCTTATGAGCGCACTAAAGAAGTCCCAAAATTATGTGTATGGTGTTTGATTCCTTGTAGAAACTGCTGCGAGTACACTAGTACATCAATAGAACCTGCCCACCAATGACTTCCCTGGGGCCTTAGTCACTCGTTGGATCACATGGATTCGGCTGTTTGACTTCGATGTGAAATACATCTCCAGACCACTGAATGGAAGACCAGATGGACTTTCAAGAAGGCCGTGTAGGGAAGGGGAACCAGATCCAGACGATCAAGAGGGGGATGACCTAGAAGAGACAATCGAAGTCAGCCTGAGAAACATATGGGTTGAGCAAGGACTCGAAGAAGAAAGAAAGAAATATTACGAACCGTTCGTGGGCCTGCAACTATCAAAATCATATGAAGGAGAGTGGAGGGAAATCGCAGAGTTCTTGGAGAGTCTAAAGCGACCAGAAGGAAAATATGGAAAGGAAATGCAGCGCTTTCGGTGAGAAGCTACAAAATATCTCGTTTCAAATGAGATTCTTTACCAGAGACGTAGAACCAATGAACCTCAGACCAAGGTACTAGTGAGCGGAGAAGAAAGGAGGAAAGCAATGGAAGCTATACATGAGCTGAGTGGTTATCGAGGAAGAGAAGGAACGTTGCAGAAGGTAGCTAAACGCTACTGATAGCCTGAGATGTATGTAGATGTCAAAGAATGCGTACAAACGTGTGAACAGTGCGAGAAGAGAGTACCACTATAGTATGATGAACTCCTGAAGAGTCTGACTGTCAGTCATCTGTGGCAATGCATGGGAATGGATATCTCCTACATGCCTAAGACGGAAGAAGGATTCCATCTCTGGGTCATCGCTCGCGACTACCTTGGCGAGTGGGCAGAGGCAAGGCTATTGATACAAGAATCGTCAGAAAAAGTGGCAGATTCTCCTTATGAGGAAGTGATATGCTGATATGGTACCCCCGACAGTGTAGTAGTCAATGGCGGAGCAGAGAATAAGAAATGGACAGATCTCTTGCTCAAGGTATATGCCATCAAGAAGATAACTACGACTCCATACCATGCGGCTAGCAATGGAGTCATCAAACGTGGATACCAGCCAATCGCAGATTCCTGGTCCAAACTTACTGTATGCTCCGACAAGCCGAAGAAGATGTAGCTCGACCAACTTCCAGCAGTGCTCTGGGCAGACAGGATAACCGTTCGACGAACAACCGAATACTCTCCCTTTTGTCTCATGTTCAGTCATGATGTAGTGCTTCCTGTTGAACCAATAATCTGACATTGAACACTGCGCACTGGAAGGACGTCAAAGATGCAACCTTACTACTAGCTTCAACAGCTCGACAATTGGAACCCCAGCGCAAAGATATAGATGTGGCCGTGCATCGACTGAATGAGTTCCGAGATGCAAATTAACTCCGTTTCGATTAAGCAGCCCGATTAAGAGCTGAAGAACTCCAAGTTAACGACCTGGTTCTCCTCCACGAAACTAAAACTGAACAATCGCATGGATCTAAATTGGACGCGAAATGGAGAGGCACTTATTGAGTCAAGGAGATAGCATCACGTTTGGGTACTTATCACCGCACCGAATTGGACGGTTCCAAACCCGCAGGATTGATAGATGGGAGTCGAGTTGAGAAGTTCTTTGCCATAACAGGAGGAACGTACGATGAGGAAACACCGATGTCCACACGAGAGGAAGTCAGGGGAAAGGAGACAGAGAAAGAGAAAGAGAAAGAGACGGAGGAAGAATGGAAGGTTGAAGCAGTAGCAGATCGCAAATATGTAGAAGGGAAGTGGCTGTATTTGATTAAGTGGTTAGGTTTCGAGAAATGGACTTGGGTGTGGGAGGAAGATATGGAAGGTTGTTGGAGAATAGTAGAGGAATGGAAAGCTGCACACCCAGTGCCAGTGAACCATCCATCGATAGAAATGAGAAGATAGATGGGGGGGGGGCCGATTGAGGAGGGGATAATGGGGGGAGGGGAGGAGACCGTACAAACATGTACTGTTCAAAAGCGATGAAGACGATGAAGAAAGATATGACACCACGATGCCAAGATCCACCAAACTCGTGGAATTACAAAAAGGGAATAGTTGGACAGACAGATGGCCCTCATTGGCTGGCTCACACCCCCATTACACAAAAATCTCCTAGTACTCTCTAAACATTAATGACAACCAGTATTTCTAGGTTGAACCTAAAAATCATTGCCTAACATGAAAATGACGAGTGCGACAAGCTCTTTCAGACGGTACTAGCTGTCAGGACAAAGGGGAGTGGGAAGACAAGTTATGGTGGGAAACACTGGGAAGGTATCAGGAGCGAAATAAAGACAAAATCGACACAAGGAGAAGCTCCAGGTATATAAAGAGCTCTCTCCCCCCCTTTTTCAGTGATCTCTAGAAGCTTCATAACTGCTAATCTCATCGGCCTTTTCGACATCATCGACTGCACTGACTTCAACAGCAAATCCATTCTAGATTCAGCCCTCAACTACAGCCAAAGATGATGTTCACTCCAGTCCACGAGAGCTCCAGCACTGCCGCCCAGGAAAACTCACTCTGTAGCACCATCACCATCGAGAAAGCTGGGAGCTGCAGCACTCTTGTCGATCAAGCCTTAGCCATCGCCACCAGATACACAAAGGTTGTCTCTCCAACTATGGTCGCTCCTAATACTGCCGATTCTGCCGAGTTGCCTCCTGCCAAGTTGTCCTCCATCGAGTCGTCTCCTACCAAACCGTTACCCACAATGGACCTCATCCCGGTAACCAGCAAAATCACCATGGACGATGCTCCAGAAACACTTACATTTTAGGCGCTGGAAAGCCTATGCGATGGCTTTTTTCCGGACAGGTACTTCGATTCCATTCATGAAGCAGTGGAAATCGCTGTGAAGGAGCTGACCCCGCAAGATCAATCGAAGTTCATGCACAGCGTATACAAGCTGTTCGCAGATTTCCATGAGGTTTGGAACGTGCAAGTCGGATGGCTCTCAAAGTTCGAGGGAAACAATGCGGGGTGGAGAGAGCTAGGGTACAAGAGATACTATGACTATCTGAGAACAATCGATAGCTCTGGCCAGGTAAGAGAGATGGCAAAGCAATACAACACCAAACAGAAGAATAAGGATCATGAGACGAAAAAGCTGAGAGACTACTGGCTACAGAGTCGCGAACTCATGGAGATCCTGAACGAACCCGATGGCAGTGAGAAATGGTTATGACTGATAGCCCTAGCCACCCGAACCGCCAAAGACTCCAAGTTAGCCAAATAGTGTCTCGACTACACATATGTCTCCTGTATCATCAAACTGGGACGGAAATCAAAGGTGAATAGATGGTATATGTCTGCAGACTTCAAAGAAGCAAAGGCTTTATTGGAAGAAGGATGTCCGGTAGTTAACGAAGAGATCAACCTGCATCAGCAAAAACTAATTTGCTTACCGAGACAGTACGGTACGGTCGATACTGTTCTGAACGTTCTAAGCATCACTGAAACTTGACCCCGTGCTGCCACCCTCACCATACAATATTCGTACTCCAAGCATTTCAAATAGTCGTCGCCAAGTTGGCAACTCACATAACAACACTCATTGTCAATTTTTAAGGTTCTCACTTAAGATTTAGTTCCCACTTATCCTGATCTCATGATAATATCACATATTATTGTATGCGATGCCATATTTCGTCGTCAGAGCTGCACATTTCGCACTGCTATGTCTAATATTTACTAATATACAAATTTCTTGCACGTATAAAAGTGATCGACTTATACAATATACGCAATGACGATTTCAAGTGTCCTATCTACTCATACAATAAATTGAACGCATCTAAGTCAATAGTATTATTTAAAAACCATCGACTATTATCTGGATCAGAAGAAAATGGAAGCATATGGGCTGCACACTGAATCATGTATAAAGGGATGACATACGTCGATCCAACGCGAAAAAGGGGTTTTCGACGATAACTACCGTCCTCCAAAGGTAATGTTGATGTCTGATCTCGCTGTTCAACAATCACCATCCCCGGAACCTCGCGCATTGGGCCTGCAACCATTGTGGTGACAAGGGCCAAAAGTGATCGTTGATTTGATTCCATATCTTCAATGACGAAAAGACATCGTAATCTCGCTGGAATTCGTCCTTTAGTCGACTTGAACTGTCCCTGCATTCCATCGCAGAGTAAAACTGTATCATTTCGGAGAGGCTTATGCTTCCTCCATTGGTTGGTTCCAGTGCATCGTACAATGTGAATTGTCTACTTGTCGCCTTGAAATAATGTCACTGGAATGGCTGCGGAATCATAACGACTGTATTTTGCGTTTTGTAGACGACGAAATTCTTCGTCGTTATCGACATATCCGGTGTAGTTACCATATCTTTTGAAACACCATGCGATGTGATTTTGAAGTTCCCCTTTTGGCATTCCACACCAGAATGAGAGGTCTGCTAGAGACTTGATTCCTAGCCGGTGATTTTTCATCATTCGAATTGCTGGAGACGTGGGAAATAGATTTTGGTTTTCATGACGACGTTTTTCGGCTTTGAGATTTTAGATCTTTGAATTGGAACACCTCGTTCCGGGCTTTCGTGCGCAAAATCTGGAAAGATGGCTCATGGCGGTTTGATTGTCGGTACGCATCGTTCAAGTCCATCATCGACCTTTCCGGTAGTTCAGAGCTTACATTTGATAATTGCCCTAGCTGACGTATGTGATCTGAAAAGTGGTTCAACAGATGCATCTTGACAAAGTTGATGTCAGACTCATCACTCAAGTGCACCGCTATTTCTGAATCGATTTGAATTTTGTCCTCGTCGATGCGATGACGTTTTGCCGCTGCGGAAAGACGTGACCATGCAGGATCATTCTCGCGCTCATATTGCATATCGATGGCGAGCTACTTTCGCAGAGCTTCGGCAACCTTCTTGGTTGACTTTTTGGCACAAAAACGACTAAAGACGTCTTTGTGACGATGAAATTCACTGAGATAGTCTTCCAGATATTTGATTGTCGCATCGGTATGGTTGTGATACTGAGTCATGAGGTGAAAGTAGATGAGGTTTTTGATACAGAGCATGGCGGATTTGAATGGACCTTGCTGCTCCGAAGAAGGATTGAAAAGCATCGTCGCGACAATGGGAACAATAACATGGCCTAATGCTTTCATCTCTTTGCCACTCCATTGTGTCACGGCTGTGTAGGGCTTATTGAATCGTGCAAATCCTGGATAATGAGGCATTATTGCCCAAAGATCATTGAATCGGTCAATTCGTTTGTGAAACTCCAATAATGGCACTATCCACTCCATCAAATGCTTCAGAATACCGAGATAGATAGTGTATAAAACATCAGCAACGATCAATGTATGCAAAGAAACGCATTTCATATTCCAAAAGAGGCCTTCCGTCGTCGCTACGCCTCATTCCATGCGATAATCACGTGCATGGTTTTGGTCTTGATTATCGAATCGTGTGGCTTGAATCATCTTTCGGAAATATAGTCGATAATCACGGCGTGGCCAGGTAGATTGATTGCCCTCTCTAAACGACGATTTCGAGGCTTCACATACCGGGCAACCTGGTTGTTTAATTGCATGGAGGTAAATATTTTCAAAGTAATCGGCCGTCCAAGTACAGATGATTGGAAAGCATTGTCGCATTTTTCCGTCAGCACAGAGTATGGGTTTTCCTTTCTCGAAAACAGC
>MU122220.1:206538-242508 GCA_014904905.1 Wilcoxina mikolae CBS 423.85 | reverse complement strand
GAAAGTAGCATGGAGAGTTCGCGGAAATCAAAGTACAACCGGAGCTCGTTCATTAAAGAATACCCAAAGCTTCAGAATGTCATCGCTACGATGCAACTCGAAGGCCCATTCTCGCCAATGCCCACATTGTGTTTCGGCCTTTATGGGTGCAGCACATTGAATAAGCTTAATCAACAAAAATCTGTTTTTGCTGATGTGGGAACAATGGGTTTAAGGTTATACTGAGGGCATGTGATGCCGGTTAGATATTATCCGTTCAAGGAAGACCAATGCCGTACCCGTACACTCTCGCTGTCAGCTCTGTCCCCAAACCGTGAAATTTCTTCTGCATCACCTGTTCTAACCTCTTCCGCTCCGCTGACCGAGAAGGAGAAACTGAGTGATTTTAAGGCTCCAACTCCCCATGAATCACTTTCCTCAGAGGATTCATCCCCCGAGATATCCGATATCCCAGATACGACTCCCGATGATGTTATCAAAGTCGTCGATGATATTACTGAAGTTGTCAATGACGTTACTGAAGTCGTCGATGATGTTACCGAAGTGGTCAATGAAGATAATGAGGATACCTCTAGTGACAACAAATCTAGTGAAACAGCTGTCACCTCCACACCTGTCAGGACTAAGGTTTCCTGCAAGAGAAAGAAAGCAGGACAACTCTCATCTCCGAAATGCCACCGAGGACAAGCCAATCGATAGATACAATGCGGTCGTCACCTGTTCCGACTATATGGGGCGCGATGTCAGGTACACCCACCTAGTGAGTGAGGAGCAACAAATGATAACCTACCACCATGGGATCTATGGGAAGCACGTGCCGCTCATCGTCCAAAGAGCGATCAACTGGAAACCCGATGTGATCCAGACTGCAAGGGATCAAATTGTATCGGGAATGATTGCTATGCGGAGCGAGATTATTAGGGCTGAGGAAATACTTGGAGAAGCTTCGTACTTTATAAATGAGCAAAGGAAGAGGGAAGATGAAAGGAGGAAGCGAATACGGAGGGAGTAAATTATCAGGGGATATTTTGGGATTTCTTTTGGGATTTCTTTTGGGATTTCTTTTGGGATTTCTTTTGGGATTTCTTTTGGGTTTTGTTTGGGATTTCTTTTGAGTTTCCTTTTACATGACAGGATATTGGTAAAGGGAGTAAGTGGATTTTGCACCAAGGGCCACAGAGGAGTTGTGGTAGGAGAGTCCGTTCTCACCACTACCGGTACTAGTGTGTTCGGAGATGTCAGGGATATTGTAGTACTGAGGAGTATATATGTACAGGAGTGCTGGTAGATAGAGAGAATCAAGCCTTTTCTGCACTCCTAGCCGAGTCTTTTACCTTCTCTAATGTGTGTTCGAATGTTCGAATTGGCAGACCCACTAACTTAGTGGATTCTCCTTCTTTCTCTGACCGGGCAACCTTTGACACTCCCATCCTTTTCCTATCCTCTTCGAGCCGAAACCCTCTTCTTCAATTGTTTCCTCTGAGAAGCCTTTGAGGAACGATGAGAAGGAAGTCACTGGAAATCTCTCCCTCAACACACCGTTCAAATCGCCACAACGCGTCGAAAGGTAAGAAGATAACGAAGTCTCGTTGGTAAAAAGTATCTGGTGACTGAAAAGTGATTATAGTATAAGGAAGTATCTACTGGTATTGGTGAATACATGTAGATACAGTTGCGAACGGGAAGAAGTAATATATATCAATTGTGAGGTATGTAGGTAAGATAATAGCTAGCGTGCCAAAAGTACTTCACTAGGTGATTATATATGAATGGTACTTACCCAGCCTTATCAGCCAAGTGTACTGATGAGACCAAGTATACTTGCAAGCCAAGGACACTTACGAGGGCCAGGTATACTTACGAGACCAAGTGCACTTACGAGGGCCAAATACACTTACGAGGCCAAGTATACTTAGGAGATCAAGTGTACCTGGCACCACCATTACAAATATTTACGTTTAATTATTTTTACATCCAATGCAATCTTCATAACCTCTCTACCAGCAAGTCCTAAAAGCAGTATGCATACTGCCTGTGCTGGTATCAAAGAGCATCACTCCTTGTAATATATAAATTCATACATAGTTTCCTGATCAATAGAGGTATCATGTCTGTCCAACAAAATGTATGGGTTCAGCATATACAAATTAAGAATAATAATACTGAAAATATATTATAGAGATGAATTCAATCATTTGCAGTTTAATACTTTGTTCAGATACCTCCAAATGAGATCTTGATACTTCTGAAATATCTGCAAGAGAGTAAAGTTCACACTTGCACAAAGTGTTCAAAAATGAAGCAAAAATGAATGCTACCTTTCTGGATTCAGAATTAAAGAGTTATAATACAACCTAATACCAAGAGTACAATATGTAGTCCAATAGTACTAATTTATTTATCCATGTAAAGAAAATGATTCACAGAATATATAGTGTACCATTGAGGCAAGTATTATCACCTTAAATTCGGTCAGAGAGGATATTACATAAGGTACTGACAAAAGTATATGATTATTCAACAACTATAGACGCATGAATATTTACAGATCTGTTACACTTCAAGCACAGAATACAATCAAGGCGGGTTAATATTTGATTACCTGACTGCACATTGACTTGATCACTATAATATACGTACCATCTTTTTCGATGATGATAGCTCCACAGAATATCGCTCATGTACTTACTACAACGAATGAAAGCAAATTAGCATCTGTACTAGCAAGCACACCACCAATAAGGGATGAATTGTGGTTACTCACACAATACTCTACCAGCTTATAGTTTGAAAAGTAAGGAGACAGCGGAAAGACTGTTGATACCAATGTATCTGTATTTGTATTATAGGTGCCAATGATCATTGGAAAAAGATTCCTGTGCCAGGACATATTATTCACCTCTGAACGTGAGTTATACACCTGGAGTATCTGGAATACCGGTAGTCAGGGTAATATATAGGTCCATGACGATACAATGTGAGGGACTGCAAAAACAACTCTTGGTACTGGGTATTCATACAGTTGCATATCACTCTGCACAGTATCATAGGATACTTATTATACTGTCTTCTCTGGCTGGTCATTGCAAATACATTGTGATCAGCAATATCAGTTCGATTCTGTCCAGCCAACTGATATGATCATCTCTAGTCAGTGAAAGCCAGTACAGCTTGCTCGTATCTAGCCAGCTATCTGCCAGCCCTGCAAGAGTGCATTCAGCCACCTTGGATCCATTCTGGCTTGATCGCGTTCAGCCCATCGAGACCTAGTGTAATGGCAGTGCCAGGTATACATGGCCGGCAGGTGCAACTAGCCTCATAAGTGCACATGACATACAGGTCATGAGTGCACTTGGACTTGTATGTGTTCTTGGCTTTCATGTGTAATTGTCCTGATATGTACACTTGGCATCATAAGTAAACTTGGCATCGTAAGTGAACTTGGCAGCCAATGTTGTGTAAGTACTCTGTATATATAGTCTGATCTCCTTTTCCACCCCCTTATGTTCAATCCTATTTGCACTCTAAGTTCTAAGATCCAACTTCAAAGTGCAACTCAATAATATTTCTCTCACTCACTCATACAGTCACTCTCTATATTTGTAATGCAAACAGTTGAATACAGTCTTTCAATCTAGATAACCAGCCGGTCCTTATGGATTATCTCCAGTCAGATAAGAGTCAGCACGTCCTGCCAGCTGAGATCCAGCCCAGCTCAATCATCTCCCGCCAGCAGAGAGCCAGCGAATATCAATCATATCCAGCCAACCGAGACGATCATCTCAAGCCAGCCAAGAATCAGCCTTGCTGGATCACGTCCACTCAGCCCAATGCCAGCCCAATTCAACCGTATCAAGCCTGGCAAATACAAGCCAGGCTCTTATCATATCTAGCTGGCCGTGAATCAACCATGCTTTATTGTCTCCCCCAAGCTGAGAGGCAGGCTAGCCCAACTTATTCCACCCAGCCTGAATTGATCTTCACCACCAGTAAACTAGCTCCAACCGCTGCTCCAAGTGCATCCAAGATATACCATGATTTCTGGTATATAGTTAGCAATATATTTGTGAATGAAGAGTGAATTTACGTAATCAATTGACTGCCCTGGTTAATGAAGGCCGAAACTAGCAATCAAACCTGTGACTGTACAGTGTACTGTTTGGAAAATAAATACTGACTTTGTAAGTACGAATAGATGCAATTCGTGAATCTGTGAGTTCGTACGGTATAATGGCAGTGTCAGGTGCACTTGGGCTCCCAAGCTCACTTGGCCTTCACAAGTGCACTTGGCTCCCAAGCACACTTGGCCTCACAGGTGCACTTGACTGCTGGGGCTGGATAATTGCCCTTCATATATAATCACCTCGCGAAGTGCTTTGGGTACGCTAGCGATTATCTTACCTACATACCTCACAATTGATATATTACTTATTCCCATTTGCAACAGTATCTACATGTTTTCACCCATACGAGGAGGTACATCCTTACACTATATTCGAGTTTCAGTCACCAGATACGTTTCGCTCACAGGATTTCGTGATATCTTTACTTTTTTGACGCGGCAGACTTACACCGAGAATTATCGCTAGATTGTTGATACAAGATAAGTAATCATTCTATTGAGTTGATTGATGGTTGTAGGGACGATTCCGAGATAATTAAGATGTCAATTGCTCTCGAAGGGATGTGTCAACTACCATGATAGATAGGTACTCCAGGGAACTCGCAATGTTACCATTCACAACCTACACCGAGTATCACCACTAGAATGATATATCGGGATAGGTATACCTGTCAGTTGACTGCTGCAGAGACAATTGTGAAGTCAATTAATCTCGAGTGTGGTGTCACCTACTCCACATGACGATTTCGAACGAGTCGCAACACCTCACATTTGAGATCTACAAGTATCGAAACTTCATACGTATTCCTATATCAAGTCAATTGACTACTGTAGAGACGATTCCGAGACGATTCGGATGTCAATCGATCCGAAGAGTCGCAATACCGACCACGATCGTTATACATTCTCACACAGACTCTCAGAATCTATATGTATCCAAGCTTGATAAGTACACCTCAATTAAGTTAATTGATGATGGCGGTAATGAATCAGAGATGATTCGGAGGCCAATTGACCCTGAGAAACACATCACCGGCCCTTATGGCCACTGCTGAGAAGGCCTCGAAATGTATTTAACGAGATCCACCGCATACAGAGGGATGATCGAGACGAATTGAACCTTCATCAACGTCAGTCTCACATGTCGATTAATTGATTCTACAATATCTCTTTTCCAATGTGTTACTGCTCCGAACCCATACACTTTATCATCGCTAGGGTAATAATTCAAGATAAGTATTCCGTCAATTGGAGTCAATTGATATGAGCAGAGTCAATTCCGAGAGGATTCGAAGGTCAATCAATCCTGATACACTCATGATCGGCCTGATGGCCACACTACCGAGAAGTATTTGAAATGCATTCGACAAGATCAATCACATACGTACGAACGATCGATGGCAATCCATTGAGCAGCTCAAGTGCTAGCCAAGTCTTGATCGACTTCGACACGCATCGATCTATCGTTTCTAAGACAGTTACCCCTGTACACATCGATTCAAGGACGATTGAGTCTGGTGAAGAAGTCACCGATGACAAAATGCACTCAATCAAGCGCACTTGACCATTACCTTCCTCCGAACTAAACGGAAGCTCTGAAGCGCACCTACGACATAGTAACATTGACAAACAAAGATACAAGCTCACCTACGGAGAATGATTACATGAGCACAGAAGTGCACTTACGGAGAAAGACTACCGATGGGCAGAATCAAAGCCGATACTCCATTGAGCGATTCTACCAGACGAATGAGCAAGATGCCAGATTTGTTTCTCATCGTTCACGAACATATCGATCGATACCTGATCGCAACCACAATCACATTTGCCCTTAGGTGAGACTCAATCAAGCTACCGATCGTCGTTCCAGAAACCGACGATCCCATATGAGACAACAATGGCTACCGACTACACGATGCCAATTGTTATCTTCATGAGAGTGATCAAAGTAAGGTATAAATCGATTCTCAATCGACAATGAGTAATCCTTTGCACATCGATGGAGTCGTCTTATTCAAGCGGGATGGATGTCTACTTGGTTGAATTTCTAGGCGGGATGGACCTCTCCTTCGTCTTATCCAAGCGTGATGGACATCTACTTGACGGCCGAGATAACTTCCGATAGAAGCACCAGCGGTGGCGGCTCATGATGTCCAAGCTACGAAGGCGGGTCGGCATCCGAGACGAACCAGCATTCATCGCAACCTCGAGTCCCGATGGCAGCGAGATGATGTCTCCAAGAGAAAGCAGAAAGGCTGCTCTCTCGGTTCAGTATGTTGAAAGCTTGGCACCGGTTGACGAATTGGATGTCTTAATTGTGTCCATGAGGGCATACAACTTGGTTTTGGGATTATCTTAGTTCGAGGCTCGAAACCCAGAAATTGACTGGAAAGCCGGTTGACTCGTGGCCTTGCAAACCCCTAGTGGGTTGCAGGCTATGAATGGGAATCGCGATGGAACCCCGTACGCAGATACCAACCGAACTTCACAGCGGTATGGTGGTAAGCCTCTGGATATTTGTCTCCTTGGAGCAACCGCATTCGACGACCACCTTGAAAGAAATGAGGTAGTCATGGCATTCACCTTACGGTTTGGAGAGTGCACCGGGCTACTGGGAGTATCATCATGGAGCGGAATCTCAGATGAGGAACTCCGATACTGGATGGGCGAGCAGGGAGCAGGGGCGGTAGTTGTGGCAGAAGAGTTACCAACAATTCGAAGCTTGAATGACTGCTACTGGCTCGCCAAGTCAAAAAGAGAGCATCCGATGGCGGGGGGTTTCCCATTGATGACAACCTGTTACAAAAGGTCTCCTGGATTCCAACCTTCGCTTCCATCTCAAGATTACAAGCACAATGCTAACAATTACAGATGGAGCTTCGGCACCTGAAATGGTATCTACAGACGATGGCGGCCATACCATATCCCTGCCAAGTATCAGGAATTCGTGAAATTTTTAATTAAGGCAGACACGCTGCCACCATACCGATCAATTGACCATGCAATCGACCTGGAACCCAGGTACAAGCTGCCATATGGACGTATCTATTACAGGTCGGAGGTCGAGTCAAGAACTCTAAAAGCCTACATTGAGACAAACCTGGCCAATGGTTTCATCCAGCGGTCACCACCAGCAGCGACACCGATACTTTATCCAAAGAAGAATGATGGCAGCTTGAAACTCTGAATTGACTACCAAGCTCTCAACATGAGTACAATCAACAATCGGTACCCCTTTCCATTGATCTCGGAGATGCTTGACCATGTTAGCAGCGATGAGAAATGGCGCTAGGTGGATGGCACTTATTGAGCCACAGGAGAATGGAATGCAGATCTCTGGTGTGCTGAGTGCAATCGTGTACACTCTTGGGACGAAAAACAAGTCTTCTTGCCGACATGGCAATACAAGGTTTCGTTTTAAGTCTATGCTTTTCTTTAAGAAATACTTACTTTATAAGAGATTCTGCAAGACTGTCAATCGATGTAGATATAGAAGTATGAAGCCTCAATGGCAATCAAAATCACCTTATCAATGAGAAAATCGAGAAGAATCGATACCGCATTTAGTCGTCGACGGAGCACCGACCTCAAAAAGAGGGGAATGACTGTTTCGGAATCCGCGAAACCATTGCTACAAGGAAATCTGCACCAGAAGTGCTGGAACGATAATCCATGATGCAGCAGACGTCAAGTGCACCTGGCCTCGTAAGTATACTTGGCCTTATAAGTGCACTTGGCTTGCAGGCACACTTGGCCTCGCCCTGTCAGATGGCCCTTGCGACCCTGATATTTGAACCCTACGATGATCTCCGACCAGCGATTAAGAAGACTCAGACTACTGACCCTTTGGTGATCGACGTCTTGGGTAAGCTATTCGATAACCCAATGCCCACAGCCGAAGCCGAAGCCGAAGCTGAAGCTGAAGCTGAAGACAAGAACCAATGGAGTGTCATCGCTGCAGCTCTGATCTACGAGGGGAGGATATATGTCCCTGCGGACGATGCTCTCCGCGATAAAGTGATAAGTCTCTTTCATGTCAACTCTGAGCCGGTTACTATAGAACTCTTAAAACTGCTGACTTAGTCTCCAGGGATTTCTCTTGGCCTACGTTGGACATGTACATAAGGAAGAATGTCAGCGGCTACGAAGTATGTCAATGGCTGCGAAGTACACTATGAGTCTTCATCGCCGAATTGGAAGCACCACTGAATACATCGAAAGTACAATCAGCTGCAACCAACGATATCAACGGAATCAACCGCATCCAGTGCTAGTGGCAGAGAGCCAATCAAATTAGCAGGTGAGATGTCAAGCAGCATGGAATGCAAACTGACTGCAATCCCTAATGGATGTATGAGAAGGCTACTGCGATGGGCCTTCAAACCCGAGAGCGTGAGCCAACCGAATTACATGGTAACTATGACCTTGTAAGGAATGCTTACGAATTAGATATATCAACGAACGAATATGTTCTGCAATTGGAATTTATCTCCGAGAGCACCAAACAAAGCCATGACGATAATCGATTGACGTCGTCGCAGATAGTGGTGACTAACTGTATCAGGCTAGATTTTAGGGTGTGCACCCTACAGCTAGGCTCAGAAGGGATCACTACTTTCGTGGATTCAGAAGTTAATGGCATAGAGAATGGATGCCTTGATTTACATGGAGCGGAAGCATACTTGGTTACTTTGTGAATACAACCTTATGGTACACTTACGAGTTAGATACTGCAACTCGAATAAGCATGACGAATACATGTCCATATATGCCTGCAATCGAGGGCCGAGCGAGACCGATATAAGTCAACCAACCACCTCTAGATCGTAAGCAGAATGGCAACGGGAAGTCTAAATCCGATTACTGATATCTGAGTCAACTTGGAGCCAATCGATGAGACGCATGATCAGGCTATCACCGATGAGGCCTGCTGTATGCATGGATATACGAAAGCACAGAGACATGGAAGTGGAGAAATCATACGAATCTGAGAAAGCTCTCAAGAGCAGTAGCTATGACCAAGATGATTACATTATACAATTATACTAGTTGACTGCTGCAGCGATGGGGTACTGGCCGCAATGGCTTTGCCCCTCAGATGACGTTCATGAACGTGTTCAACGAAAGAAATTGTATACGAATGAACGATCGATTAGTCGGAAGTCGAAACTTCATTTGGTATATCATGTGTCATCTACGATATATCGATGCCAAATACAGTCCGCAAATCAGCCAATAGCATTTACTGATTCGAGAACTACTGAGCTAGCACTATGAGGATCAATTCTTTGGATTCGGAGATGGACTTGGAGGATTCAGGGTCAATTGGACATTTCCTTCTCTTCTCTTTCTTCTCTTCGTTTCTTATGGATCTCGGCCCGGTACAAATGGTATTGGCCCGGATTTTACTACCTACCACTGGAGGTGCATTTCCCCGTTCACCATATCTGCCGTGAGGCCACCGTGACGGTACCAATTGGTCATAAGACTTATGCAGATATACGAATGTGTACGTACCTAACCTTGTCTTTCTTTATGTATATATATGTTGCATCCCAGGAGGTCTGCTGATAAAGAGGGGGATGATGTAATGGCAGTGCACTTCGCCCTGGCAAGTATACTTGGCTCCCAAGTGCACTTGACCTCGCAGGTATACTTGGCCGCCGGGGCCAGGTAACTGCCATTCATATATAATCACCTCACAAAGTGCTTTTGGTATGCTAGCGATTATCGTACCTACATACCTCACAATTGATATATTACTTGTTCCCGTTTGCAACCGTATCTACATGTATTTACCCATACGAGGACGTACGTCCTTACATACAGATACAAATGCTGCATCTTTAGTGTGAGGGTACTATAAGGCTCAAGAGGTTTCATCTGAAGCATCTTATGTGCCTGGCAGATTCTGGCATCTGGGGCGCAACTTGGTTTTGTTCCTAATGATCCTGATGAGGATACATATGCGAACAGCTTACAATCATACACATCACGATTGAAAGAATACCATTTAACCTAGGTCAGAGTATTATATGTATATTATAGGTTCGGACCACATCTATCCTAAGAA
Source organism: Wilcoxina mikolae CBS 423.85 (assembly GCA_014904905.1). Classification (NCBI taxonomy): domain Eukaryota; kingdom Fungi; phylum Ascomycota; class Pezizomycetes; order Pezizales; family Pyronemataceae; genus Wilcoxina; species Wilcoxina mikolae. The sequence continues at coordinate 232,312 of MU122220.1, read as the reverse complement.
CTGATGTTAGTCTGAATTCTTTTCATACAAGTAGAGAGATATTGTGAAATGGTACAGAGGTTCCTGCAGAGCAAGATGGAAGAGTTATGAAAGGAAGGATATTTGTGGGGAGAATAATTAAATAGAATGCTCATGAGGAAACTGTACATAACAATAATAGTTAGAACGAGAGGAGAGTGATATTATAATGGTGGTCGGCCTATGGCAGGGTAACTGTCCATCCGTCCAGTATATAGTCAGCTCATGCGAGTACTCTTGTACACCATTGATAACCTTACTTATTGAATTTACCTCATTCTCGAATCCACATTTGCAATCGTATTTTCCCTAATACTCTTATACGAGGCTGTACACAGATGTACGCCCTTACAGATATCAAGACATCTGAAATCACTACTGGTATCAGTGGAAGGGTAAGATGCTTCATATGGAAAACATGCCATTACAATATATAATCAGAAAACAAATCATCTTTGTGTAGAGTCTTTATGTTTAGTTACTTCCACATCCTAAGTGAATCTTTATTACTTCCATTGCAAGAAAGTGCTGAAATAAGTTTGGCTCCTAGGTGAGCTGGTAAATGTGAGATAATACTTTTAGTATTACAAGAACTGTTCATAAAACAAAAGTATCTATTCAATATATTTGTACGATAATAGGAATATACACAATTTGAGAAAGAAGGTAATAAACGTATATAATCATTGTTAGCCACTCCAAATGCATGCAGGATATTCCAATCATAGTCATGTAATCTACTTTCAGAAGTGTTCAGTAACTATAAATCATTTACTAGTAGCACAGAACTCTAAGAGAGGATTTCATTTTCGGGTACAATATAACACTGTGAGTATAATTCCAGGTATACCAGAACAAGTATTATCTCTACTACCTTCAGGATATACTTGTGATAGATATTGTGAAAAGTTACTCAGGATGTAAAATTCACTAAAGATAAACATTCAATGTAAAAGTATTTGGCTTTGCAATTGTATATTGTTAAGGCTTGTTTTCCTCCTCAAGAAGCTTGCCCTTCTATCCTCTAAGATTCCAGAGGTTTTTACACTTCTATTCTCTCAGTCTAACAATTACTTCTATCTATTTATTTCTCATGAGCTTCTCTACCTAAGCACCTTTTGCACCAATATTCTTCCTTAGATAATCTATCCTCCACATCACTGTAGGCCCATCCATACCTTTCTGCTATGATTTCTTACTTGCACCAATAAATGCCCTCCTGACAAAGTATCATTTAGATATCTGTAGTTCAAATCAATTTTATCCTTTCAATCGCTTAGTCTGCAGGTAAATGGTATACCTTCGATCGTGAGGGATATTATCGATAGCCCCCCTCATATGCATAGTCATCATATGTATTATCAGCTATAGTACATACTCAGATGTTTTGTATCTACAGCATTTCAGCTGTCTTCATATATTCAATGTCATTAGCTGACAGAATTTCTACCCAGTATCTTTCATCTGTTCCTTTCTCGTGGTATGGTTGACAACATAGGTATTCGTCTGAATATATTGGTTATGATAATCGAATCAGGAATATCTTGTGGAGATTCACTGAGATGTAGGTATGGGATATCGGTCGAGTGATTGTAGATAATCCCGCTGTGAGGATATCTCATTTTGCACAACCTGTGAGGTATAATATGCAAGCACATAATCAGAGCTAAGTCAGCAGTACCATGAAATATATCACTGTAGATGTAAGTAGTATTGGCAACAAACCATCGAAAGTTTTAACCATTGACGAACCGATTTGGTTTGCGGGAACCGAATTCTTACCAAGCTATTCGCCTCAATCCCTACCTTTTTGGCTCACACATTTAAACGACAATAAGTAAGTGAGTTGCTTCCCGATCGGCTTTATTTGTGGTTCATTGTGTAGCTATCATCAAGCGCTACAAGATGAATTACAATTGAAATCAATTGGACAGGAACTCGAATACTTACATTCATTTGCAGTTGTATTATTTGGTTCAAAGTTTGAGTGGAACCTCGAAACATTGTCAAATATCAGATCACAATCACTTCGAATCCTGACTCAATTCGATCTGCAACAAACAGATCTGCTTCATTGCCAATACTAGTTGCAAGTACTCTAACAACTCCCCCAACAAGGTAAGAAGTATTGAATCTGTTATATTATATAAATCTTTTCAGGATATATAAAACGAGATTGGTTCAAGCTGTCAATGTATTTGAAACAATGATAAATCACTCAGAAGAATATGAATATATGGAGAGAAGGGGGTGACATAAGGTGCGGCTCAGTGGAAGGTACGGGCCGGAAGGGAATATGTGTGCACCCACAATGCTAGGGTATCTGTGATGATAGACAATGCTCGCTTTGACTTTGAATAGACTATCGTCACTTCATACTACTACATTGGTAGCAAAACATTCCAATTGACTTCTCCTGCACCTTAAACATGCTGGAGTCCAATTCGATTCGAGATACATTAGTTATAACAATCACAGAAAATATTCCGACAGCGAAAGAGACACATATCACAAAACGAAACACCACAATGACAAAAACGATATTTGCTGCCTCACACCTTAATCCCACTGGAGGTACGAAGGATTATAGTTCAGATGTGGCGTGTATATTGAGATCTCTTAGGGCTACCTGCATCTTCACAGATGCGCAGCCAGAGGAGTTGTGGGTTCATGAACTGTGGACCGATAACGACTGAGTCCACCGAGAAGAGATCATCAAGTATCTGCTGTTATTCGTGCAGATAGGTATTCCCACCCAGTTGGCCAATAGATTCGAAGCGGTCAAGAATAACTACGGTAAACAAGTCAAACATATGATCTTACTGTGCAAGGATACCAATAGTGAGCAAGACGTATGCGCCGAAGAACCTGTCGATTTACAAAAGATGCTAGGCTATGAGGAGCTGGCTCTCATGGCAAACCAGATGGTGTGTGACAGATTGGCACATTAGATATCAAACAACATGAATGACAAAGCAGTGCGACTGCAGATAGACGACACAATCAAAAAGGAGATCTCAAAGATGAAATGAGAAATCACCATCAAGTACATACTCAATAAGTCCATACAATCCACACTGAGTTCTGCCATAGAAGACGTCAACGCAATGAAGTCAGCATTGCCTACTGATGAAGACTTGAGAGACATAATCAGCAAAAAGATGGACTAGGCTATAGTGGAACAGAACAATACAAATGAGGCCTTAATTCGAGTGAAGGCTAGTTCTGCACCGACAAACACCTCCCAAATTGACTCCACCACTCGCATGTTCAACATCAAGACGACAGGATTGCCTACTTCCAATGGGACATGACTATGGATGCTGTCACCTCCCTTGTTTCACTCTGCACCGGCACTTTGGACCTCACATTCAGGAGTTAGGCTTAACACACAAATTGGAAATTGTATTGACCAATGATTGGGCTGCCATAGCACTGCTTCAGTTTTGCAACAAAGTTGCAGTTTGGGCCAATTACCATTCTCTGGTACATGCAAGCTCAGATATAGCCTTGGTGAACTTTTTAGCTGTACACAAAGAAACCTTTATCTCACAAATGCTGTTTTGAAACTAACACACAAGTGGGAGATACTCCGAATCAAAGGTGACCAGCATGTTTCTGCCATTCATTCACATTTTCAAGTGCCAAAAAACCAGTTGGTATCCCACACACCACTATCCAATAAATTCCTTTGTGACTCATATCATTTCAAACTCGAGAGCAATCCAGAAGTATCCATGGCTTTGATTGAGAAATTTGGAAATCAGCCTACAGCTGTTACGGGAATAGTTGGCAGCTTAGGTATGGCCGCCTACTCCCTAGAAGTCCTAGAAGTTGTGTAGATTGTTCTCCACGTATTCTTCATTATACTCGGAGGGGAGCTGCCAAGTGTAGTAGAAGTGAAAGTATTCCTCCTGAATATTGTAAAACAAACAGAAAAGTGCTGTATAATGAAAATCTTTCAAAGTGATAGATCTTTCGTAAAGGGCATGAGTATACAACACAATAGAATCAAGGTCTCAAAAATTCTTAAGGTAATGATATTGAATACAGTAGGAAACTTAATAATATTATAGGTTCTTGTCCTCGGATATGTTCTGACTATGGATTGCTGCTAGAGTGTACCATGCTACTTTCCAGGTGCAAAGGTGGTTCTTGTATAGTTGGTAGACAATCACTCGATCTAACTCGTCTATGACTTCAGCATTTGTACTTTGATTGCTATCACCTTCGATTGTTTAGTCTGGTCACTCGATCTTGGGGGTTATACTTCAGTTACGTATGACATTCGGTACTTGCTATAGTGGGAGGCATCTCTTTGATTATCCTCATGTCGTCAGGTTTTGATACGTAGCAACTTGTGTCCGTTTGCTTTTCTTCTGAGCCATATGCACTCATGCAGAAAACAGACCCCGACAACAAAAGCTTACAAGTTCATCAAACTATTACTTCCACTTAGATCTCTCAACTCAATATTAAATCAGATAGTGGGTTGCAGGGACATGTTTACCTCCAGAGACTTGCATCGGTGACCAGCCGTAGCTAGTATTGGCAACAAATTGTTGGAAGTTCATACTATTGACGAACCGGTTCGGTTCGAGCGAAGCGGATCCTTGCCAAGATATTCGCGTCAAACTGCACCATTTTGGCCCACCATTGCGAACGAAAATAGGTAACCATGTTTCTGTCCGACCGGCTTCATTTATTATTTATCTGGTAGCTAACTTCACGCGCTACAATATGAACTACACATAGAGCCAATCAGACAAGAACTGACCTACCTATTGTCATTCGAACATCGATGGTTCGCAAACCAGTTTGTGACAAACCTCGGAACTTCGCCAAATCTCGGATCAAATCCGCTTCGAACCCCTGATCGGTTCGATCCGCCATGAACCGATCCGCTTCGTTACCAGTACCAGCCATAGCGATGCCACGCAGCATTCTACCTTTGCGTGTGATCTTTCTCCATTGCAGAGTTGTGCTCACGATAGCCAGATCAATATGGCCAGCTGTACAGCGGTAGTACAACCTACACACAAGTTCTCTATATGTAGACTCAACTACTAGGGCGCAGTTAACACATATAGTTTCAGTATTTCAGTCCCCGCATGGTGAAGTCCCACTTCTCGAACTTCAACATATACCTACAGAAGTGAATATCAGCGTACCGGTGTCTAGCCTGCTGCTCCAAATAGATCTTGATAACAAAGATAGTTCTGGTCAAAAGAATCTTGCATACCATGTTCAAATCTCTTGCAATGGCATGATGTTGCATCCGCCACATGTGTCAATTACTAACCATCAAGGGCATATGTGTGTAGTATCATACCACCCTATGTGTTCAGAACGATGTGTCTACCAGCTAAGTGTTCAAACTATCGCTGTTTGATCAAATGGATACAGTGCCCCCGTCCAGGTTGATCATTCCGTATTGCCAGTACTCAGTATTGAATAGGCGTGTATTATGGAGGACATTTATCGCTCAGAGAATGGGATACTGTGAGTGTGATGTCGTATAGCTCCTAACAGCAGCTGACTACAGATTACTATAGGCATCCTTCGTACCTCGTATACCTACTAAGGGAAAATCTCTAAGAGTACCTCTCTCTCTAGCTCTGGTGGCCACAACAGAATTTCCATCATGAAAAGTGTACAAAACAATAGATACCACTCAGACAGTACTGTAGGTATTATGAGTATCATAGGGTGTATGTAAAAATAAAAATTGTAACATAATAATAATCTCTGCCTAACGCAGGGCAGTATGAATTTAAAAAATAAAATTCATAATTTCCATCTCCGAGTCTTTCGTGCCTTAGTTGTTGTTGTCTCTGTAGATTTCCAACACTTGTCCATTTTCTTCACTGGGTTGTTAGCATATTATTCGGTAATAAGGTCTGGTGCAATCTCAGTGAGCAGTTCCTACGATTTCCAAGTATCTTAGTTGTGAGAATATCTGGACCATTGAATCAAAAAGACATGTTTGCAATGATTGTCATCTGTCAGACCACTTGCTATGATTGTCTCAGGTGTCCATCCGCTATTGTCGGCCTCAATCGGTAGTATCTCCATCTCTGAGGCATTGCCTCAGTAGGATTCCAAAATTGGCATATTGTAAGCGGGATGGATCCTTCAAGATGAGACTAGCTAGAGTCAACACTACCGTTTACTTCTTCCAACCTTGAGGATCTTGAACGGGCCATACATCTTGTTATCTGATTCGCGACACTGACACTTAGTTCGAAACTTTCTCCATTGAGTATTACTTAATCTCCAACCTTGTATTGAGGGGGTGGACATCACTTCTGGTCGTGGTATTTGCTAATACGATCATGAAAAACTTTTAGTTGTGATTTCAGATGTTGGTAAACCTCGACCATGAAATGGGAGTACACTCTGATCCAGGGTTATGGAATTGTTCCTCTGTTGACCAATTTGTGTGTGCTCCATAACCGTAGTTGACGTAGAATGGCGTTATCTTAGTAGCTGTATATTTTGAGTTGTTATATATGTACTTGGCCATGGATAACATTTCGCTCGATTTGGACTGTTCATAATTGCAGTATGTTCATATGAAATGTTCGATGGTTTGATTAATCCATTCTGTTTGTCCATCTGTCTCCAGTTGAAATGCGGTTGACATGCAACACTTGATTCCTACGGATTTGAATAGGTCGGTCAGGAAATACCCTGTAAAGACTGCATTACGGTTCGATACAACGATAAGTGATATATCATGGTATTTTCCGATGTTGTTTAGAAACAACTTTTGCACTGTTGAGATCTCTCCTCTATCGTTCGGGATAATGTGTGCCATCTTGGAAAACCTGTTGACTACTACCATGATATTTTTGTTACCGTCAGACTCAGATAGATTGGTAATAATATCAACTGATATGTAAGTCCACGGAGAGGACGCAGTACCAGTGGGTATAGTAGTCCATATTTAGCATGTCTTGGTGCCTTAGTCCTTTGACAAGAGTCACACGTATTACAGTATTCTCATATGTCATCTTCCAAACCAGGCCAAAGAATATTCCTCATGCTATGTTCTAGTGTTTATTTGGAACCGAAGTGTCCGGCTATCGGTGAGTCGTATTCCTGATAGAGAACCTCCTTCCTGAAACTCCTCGCCACATATAATCTTCTTTTCCAACACAGCATTCCTTCTCGATCTATCTCAAACCTTTTGTCTACATTCTGATCCTTACCCTGCACCCTTCGTAGGATCTTTTGATACTCCTTATTTTGACTGATTTCATTCTGAAACCTTTCTTTCACTGATCCAACTAATCGATTAACCGAATATCCTGCCAAAGCAATTTCCTGCCAGATATCGTCATCTATATCTATCGCTTCAACCTTGAACAAATATTCTGCTCCCAACAAGAATGCCAAAGTCATGTCCCCCTTCTTTAGGGTGAACTCTGGATGCCTTGATAAAGCATCGTTCTTCCCTTTAGCCGTTCCTTTTCAATATACAATTTTAAGTTTTGTTCTTGTACGACTTCTTCCCATCAAGCTTATTTCCGATTGAGCTGCTGAGTCCCCTTGAAGTACTGGAAGTTCATATGATCAGAAATGACCATTATGATATATAGTACACCTTGTAAATAACATCGTCATGCTTTAAATGTATATATGACAGCGAGCATTTCCTTGTTGTATATTTGAAAGTTGAGTTTGGCTGGCGAAAACGTTTTCGATATGAAAGTGACTGGATGTATTTTACCATACTCAAATTTCTATGATAAGATTGCTTCCATTGCAAAGTCTGTAGCGTCTGTTTCGACCATGGTCATTCAATTGTCATCATAATGTCAAAGTATTGGGGAATTTTCTGCCATAAATATAATGCATATTTTGTCATACACTGCCTTAGCTGCTTCTCCAAACTGAAAATCTATTCCATCTCCCTTAAGAGTGTCTGTAATTTGTGCGACGATACTGGCGAAACCCTTGATGAATTGTAGATAAAAGTTCCATAGGCCCATAATTACGTGAACTTGTTTCTGTGTTTTCAGCATGGGCTGCTTAATGATCGCCTCTGACTGACTAGATGCCATTTTGAGTCCCTTGCCTCTGACTAAGAGACCGAGAAACTCGACCTCCTGCTTATGAGATTTACACTTATGGATTTCCACAACAAGATTGTTATCTTGTTGTTCTTGAAGGAGCTTTCCTACATATGTATTGTACTCTTCTCGTGTCCCTTTGGTGGCCATAGGAACATCGTCAATGTAACAGAGCACGATATCTTTTTCTCCTCCCAAGAATGGTCGGAAGATACCATTCATCCAACGCTGAAACGAAGCCTGGGTGTTGATGAATGGTTGGAGGATACCATTCATCCAATGCTGAAACGAAGCCGGGGTGTTGATCAGACTGAAAGGCATGACTCAGTATTCGTTTCATCCAAACCTTAATCCAAAAGGTGTTTTCCATTTGTGTCCCTTGGCTATTCGAATCAAGTGGTATTCCGATTTCATATCTAATTTGGTCACCCAGGTTGCTCTCTTCATTCAACTTTGTAATTGGTGTATTAATGATAGAGCTGTATTGTCATTAATCTTCAAATCGTTAAGTCTCTGATAATCAACACAAAGAAGCAGGCCTCGTCTGTTACGTTTGGATACAAATAGGAGTGATTCTCCCACCTATCCCTTGGACTGTTACATTTTTCCTTCTCTTATCATTTTGTCAATATATTCTTTTAGCAACCTTCCTTCTTTCCAAGACAACTGATATATAGGTCTCTCTATGACGTGGTCGTCAGGTACTTTCAAGTGAATCTCGTGATCATGTGGGCCCTGTAGAGGTAGCTTTTCAGCTTCGTGGGGGTTGAACAGTACCATCCACTTATGATACTATTCTGGTAGCTTTTCCACCAGCATGTTTGTTGCTGCGAAATATACTGCTCCGATATTGATTGCTTCGTCGTTAAAAATCATCCGTTCATCATAACTAATCTCCCAGTTTGGATGCATTTTCCCGTAATTATAGCATGTTTGTTCGCATTCCGTGAAATGTCAACGCCCATATATAGGGCCCTGTACCTTGTTTGTTTTCAGATACTATGCAGGTATTAGAACATTATAGTCAGCGTATATCAGTATCCCCTCAAATGTCTCAAATGTACGATGATTTGCGAAAACCAAACCAAGGAGAATAGTGTACATATTAGGTAACACTTCTTACCTATCGCTAAAGTTTTTTGCATTAATACCATTGTTTCTTGTAACTATCGGTATTGTAAACACCTTCAGGTACAGAGGCGATATGGTGGAAGATGTCAATCTCAAATCAGATATAGCTCACACAGGAAATTGCTGTACTTTCTCCGATATATCGGTATGGTCGACAAAGAATCGGTAGACCGGTCTTTCATGGATCTGTGGTTTTGGTATCGTGTGTATTTTCTTAGTTTCATACTAAACGAATTTGTAAGAAGTATTTTGTTTTTTGGCAGGTAGTTCCTCCTCTGAGGGAGAGTGCTTTCATTCGATAGCCATCCTTTTGACAATGGCTGGGCTGCAACCTGTCATTCAGGGTATTGTCATACTACTACTTGTATTGTAGTTTTTCATAGATTGTACATAAAGCGTTAAGTACTGTCCTGGCTGTTGGGCGAGAGCATATGCAGTTGTGATCACAATAGCAAGGATCCTGATCTTCGCAGTTATTGTGCATGCCAAGATACCTTGTTCAGAAGGTTCTGAAAACGGTGTCATCAACTGCCAAGCCACCGCTGTTTACTGCTGCTTGATTGCAGTAATAGTTCCAGAGGGATATTGCTGAAGGTTTATCTCAAAAATACGCTTCGAAGGGTTCATTTGATTCTACAAGTATGGTACCGATACTTGTGAAGATGTTGAGAGATTCTGATTCTGCAAGTTGACAGGGTAATCCTGCGAGGTCAAAAAAGTTAATTCTGCTGTGGCAGTTTGTGTCATAGTTATATGTTATTATGGTGTTTTGTTGTTACTTGTTGCGATACTACTGGCCTGCAGTTTCGTCCCTACCGGACTCCTCAAGGGATCGACCTCAATCAAAATATTAAAGTCATTCTCCTGCCTAATCACCAAAAATGTGTTTTCTAGTACCTCCTATTGAATTAGTCTGAGCTATCCTCCTGTTGCTCTCACCAGTTTTCTGCCATATCTGAGTCTTCCTGCAGAACACTATCCTCAAAATTTGATGTTACTTCTCCATCTGAGGTTTCCTCCGCTTCCTCAATGACATAGTTATCTACTTCTTCCTCCTGGTCGTACATTCCGACCTTCATCTTTTGATACACCATCGGGTATCTGAAATCTGCAGTTCCCTTGGATAACGTGATGTCTCAAATACGTGTCATTGTGGCATGGTTTCCTTAGTTATCTGCTATCCAGACACAGCATTGACATTTCCTTTAGCTGCCAGACGGCACGCCAGATCCTCATTAGGAATTTCTTCGGTTAATTGCGTGAACATCTTGCCATCAGTATTCTTGAAGGGATTTGGACTGAATGAGTTTTCCGTCTCCCCAATTGTCGTACTGCTTTCCTTGCTGAGCATGTCATTGATACTGAAAGCCAGCCTCAAGACCCCTGAGCTTCTGGATCTTGCCTCTATCCTTGTTGATTCGACCTAAATTACTATCGCTATTTCATGATTTTCCGACGATCCCGAAGTTCTTCTCTGTCACCTGCCATATTTGCACATTCTTGCCCATATTTATAATGATTTCGCGCAATTCATTGTCTGTTTTATCTACCGGGTTGATAAGACTAAGCTGCTTGAAAACTTGTGGAGGTAGCTTGATCAATAGCATAGTTTGATATGGTACTCATGCAATGTTGGCCTTTGCATTCAGGGTGTCGAATTCCATAATCATGTCCTGTACACTCCCACTGTATCTAAGCTCCGTTATTGCCTTGTATACCATTTCTTGTTGCTGCTAATAATGAAAATGGGCATAAATGGCTGCGCAATAAACTGATCAACTCCACGCATGTGTTTCTGCCGAGCCTTCCATTTCCCACTGCACATGCCAAGCCAGTATGTGGTCATCCTGTCTTCCCCTGTGTTGAGATCCAGCCCTTGAGTTGTATGATGAGTGAGGTGGTGGTGGATCTCCTGGATTTCCTTCCAGTAGAAGAGGTACTGGTGGGTCACCGCCCACAGAAGGGGGCTCTCCAATACCTACATTGATTCCAGATCCTCCTCTTAATCCAATGTTTTGTGTCCCATCTGAATCTGTTAGAGGTGACACATTCCGATTTCTATCCTGTATCTTCTGCTGCTACTGCTGTATATTGATTTTCTGATCTGAATGTATCGGGGTGGAGTCGAAGCATTTGACCTTTTCAAATGCCGAAGAAGATCCAGTAGCCTTTGCCTCCAATCCTTCGACCTGCTCTGTCAGTCCCTGAACATCCTTCCACGTTGGGACCTGTTTTCAGATATTCTGTTACAGTTTGACCAGCCAATCCTGTTGGGCCTTGATACTCTGGTTATATAATGCAAACCTAACATTGATGTTTGTGATTTCATTTTTGCACCACTCTACTCTTTTCCGAATGATGTGAAACTCTTCTGTGGCTGTGGTAATAATCACATTACTGGTTGATGACAGGTTATCAATTCCCATCTTGGTCTCCTTCAGAACCACGTTCAGAATCCGGATCTGTTCCTCGTGTTCTTGCAGAACCTGTTGTCCTTGAGCTTTGTCGGTTTCCACCTGTAATCCGAAGAGCGAACAGCCCTATCGAATGCCTTTGAATTCTACTTCGACTGTTTCCTTCTCGCTATTGCAGATCTCAATTGGACGCTGCATTCTATGATCTAGGCATTCGATCTTGCTCTGTACTGGATCTGTTATTTCCGTATCCAGACCCTCCAATTCTCTGCATTAGGTTGCTTATTGCTGCTTGGACCTCTTGTACTGCTCTTATAGCCTCTTCACCTATTCTGGTAAGAGTTTCGAGGTCTGTCTCATCTTATTGATTATGGATGAGGCGGATACCAATTAAATCGCTCCAACGTATAATCGGAGCCTGTGACTCACCATTGTGAAATTGTTCTGAAGGGAATACGAAAGGTCCTGTTTTGCAGCTCTGGTCTTGATTTCGAAGTCTTAACTCGTTGATCTAAGCGCAAAAGCGATACTCTCCTCTGCAGCCGAGAATGCAATGTTCTGCACATATGTATCGTACAATCGGTCCTCCAGCATTGTCAGAGTAATGTATTCTGCTACACACTACATTACTGCAAATATAGCAATTGATAGTCATAAACACTTTGGACATATCCAAAATATTATACTGTTACAGGGATACTTAGCAGCTTAGGTATAGCCGCTTGCTACCGAGATGTCGTAGGAGTCCTGTAGACTGTGCTCCTTGTAATCTTCCTCATACTCGGAGGGGAGCTGCTGAGTATAGTAGAAGTAAAAGTATTCCTCTTGAATGTCGTAAACCAAACAGAAGAGTACTGCGTAGCAGAAATCTTTCAAGGTGATAGCTCATTCGTAAAGAGCGTAAATGTACAATACAGTTGAATCAAGGTGTCGAAAATTCATAAGGTAATCATATTGAATAGAGTAGAAAAGTTAATAATATTTTAGATTCTTGTTCGCTGATATATTCTGACTGTGGATTGTTGCTAGAGCTTGCCTTGTTGCTTTGCAGGAACAAAGGTGGTTGTTGATGGACAGTACGCAATCACTCGATCGTACTCGTCCATGACTTCAGCGTTTGTATTTCGATAGCAATGGCTTCTGATTATTTAGGCTGTTTACTCGATCGAGGTAGTTACACTTCCATTCAGTTTGACTTACGGCACTTGCTATAGTGTGAGGTATTCCTTTGGTTATCCTCATGTCATCAGGTTTTGCCACATAGCAACTTGTGCCTGTTTGCATTTCTTCTGAGCTGTTTCCATGCATGCAGAAAACAGGCTTTGACAATGAAAGCTGATGCGTTCATCGAGCCATCACTTCCACTTAGATCCCTCCACTCAATATTAAATCAGATAGTGGGTTGCAGGGAGTGATTTACTCTAATAGACTTGAATCAGTGAGCAGCTGCTAGTATGCCATGTATCATTCCACCTTGGCATCTGACCTTTCTCAGTTACAGAGCTGCGCTCACGACAGACCAACCATCGTGATCAGCCGTACAGTGGTAGTACAACCTACACACCAGATCTCTATGTGTAGACTTCACAACCAGGATGCAGTTAATACATATAGTTTCAGTAATTCAGTCCCCACATGATAAACTCCCACTTCTCGACCTCCAACGTATACCTGCAGGTGAAAATATCAGCATACCAGTCTCTAGTCCGCTGCCCCAAATAGATCTTAATAACAAAGATATTTCTGGTCAAAAGAATTATGCACGACTGGCTCAAAGTCCTCATGATGAGGTAATTTTGCATCTGTAACATGTGTACATTCCTAACCATCAGGGGTACAGGTATATAGTAGCATATTATCCTAGGTATTCAGAACGATACGTCTGCCAGCTAAGTGTTTAAACTATTACTGTTTGATTGAGAAAGTATACTGCCCCCGCATGAGTAAATCATTCCGCTTTGCCAGGGTTCAGTATTGGATAGGCATGTATCGTGAAGGACATATATCGCTCAGAGGATGGGATACCGTGGGTGTGACTTTGAATATCTCCTGGGAGCATCTGACCACGGATTACCATGGACATCCTCCGTACCTCGTGTAATTGCTAAGAGAAAACCTCTAACAACAGTATCACTCAACGACGTCATGGAGCACATCTCTCGAGTGGTTGCCATCCTTAACTCGAAGAAGCAACTGACGTCGACAACATCTATGAAACTGAGGGGTAAACAGAAAGAATGTGACAGTGGTAGTGGTGTTGTCAGTGGTAATAGCAGTTGTTATGCATGTGGGGAAGTAGGCCACCCCGATCAGACAAGCCCAAACAAGGACAAGATCCTGGCCGGATGGAGAGAAAAGAAACTAGGTCATGATAAGAAGAGCTATGTTGTGAAAGAGATGGAGAGAGTGTACAGGAGCAGAGACTCCTGTCGCGGACACAAGAAAGGCGGCTATGCAGGTGGAGGTGGAGGAATGCAACTGAGTCTTCGCTTGATCCAGACCTCTGCTGGAGAAAATGACAATGTCAATAAGCCTAAAGTGGAGGAATTGTTCGACAGTACAAGTGATGATGATACTGATTTGGATGATTCAAACTCCTGACCTAGCAACGGCAGCGATTAGCTGCAAATCAACTCTCTGAAACTAAAACTATTACAGTGTCTACTTCAATGAAAAGGTTTACTCATTAATATCATCTCAGAATCAGAGGTAACGATACCTTAGACCATCTTCATTTTGATGGGAAGCTTCGATACAGAACGGAAGATGACACAATGATAGTGTATCAGTCAAAATAGCCAAAGACAATAGAGCATCAGAGAATTACCTAAGGAGAGCAACATTGGAAACGATAAGGATGATGCATACGATACGAGAAGAAAGATACAGTCGCTGGATGATTGTTAAAATATCCAATGATAGGTTAGATAACAGTATTGAAAGACAACAACACGTGCGTCTAATCCTCAGGCTCAGAGACGATAGTTATGCGTACACAGGATGGTTACCAGTCCACGTTGTGAAGGGATTTGATATTATTTTTGGAAAGTATTGGGTGGATGATATCAATGGAATATACAGTATCGACCATCGTTCGAATGAGATGTGGATAATGTAAGATGGCATACTATGGGACTACAGGGAAAAGACGGACCAGATCTACTATCTGTATAGCCAGCAGCCTGATGTCGAACTAAATGAGGTTATGGTTCAAGAGGTCACTCCTATAATAGGTATTGATATTATGAATAAATCGAAACTGTGTCACATAAGGAACCACCTCTTAGCTAAAGCACTTATGTTTCGTGTGCGATATCATCCTGAATAGGTACCTGAGCTCAAGGATTCACGAGATTAATTTCGAGAAATGTTCTTAAATCTTGAGAAGTGTGGCCTATTTGCCTGTTGGACAAATAAAACAATTCAAAGGAAGCTACAGTTCAAGATTGAGATCTCGCCTGAAGATAATAAGAAGGTCCTATACAGGCCTCCATACCGACTGTCAATCAAAGAACATACGGAACTGCAATGTGAATTAGAGAAAACACTTCAGAATGAATTAATACACCAAAGCAACGGCCATTATGGCTCCCCACTATTATTCGTACCAATGAAGGATGGCAGTATGCAAATGTATATGGACTACTACACGGTCAATCGAATTACCAAGAAAGATCGATAAACATTAACACATATCGAAGAGTTGGTTCAGTTGTTAGGTGGATGAACATATTGTTCAAAGATAGACTTGGCTTCAGGATATTATCAAATACGTATATGCACAGTGGATCATCAAAAGACAGTGTTATCAAATACATATGGGCTCTAGGAGTGGATGGTTGTACCTTTTGGACTGGCGAATATACCTACGACATTTATGTACATCATGAACGAGGTATTAGCCTCTATCCCTGAATTATGCCAATTTGTTGCCGTTTACCTTGAGACATGTTGATTCATAGCTCGACCTAAGAGAAACACCTAGACCTGAGAGGAACACTAAGACCATATTAGAGCTGTTCTGCAACTGCTGCAAAAGGTTGAAATCAAACTGAAGAAGTCCAAATACGTCTGATTTTGACATGAAATTAAGTTTTGTGGATTTCAGATTAACCAGAATGGAGTTCACACACTGGAGACGAAAACAAAAGCAGTCAGCAAATGGCTACAACCTCGAAATGTCCAAGAGATCTGTAGTTTCCTTGGACTAACTGGCTACTACTATAAGTTTATATACAACTATGCTCACACAGCCCTGCCCCTGTACCGAATGTGCAAGTTAGAGAAGAGCAATATTACAAGAAGGGGAGGTCAACAAGGTGAGCCTGGGCTTACAGAAGTTGGCGTCCATCCTTTAGCTTAGACCAGTGAAGCAGAAGAAGCTTTTTAAATATTAAAAGATGCCATATGCAAAGCTCATGTTCTTGTTGTACCAGAAGAAGGGGGTAAAAATATTCTACACTCCGACATCAGCAAGTATGCAGTCAGCTCCATACTCCCTCAGAATCGTCAAAATGGGAAAATAGACTCCAATTGCCTAGTGGAGTCTAACATTGAATGCGGCCGAAATAGGATATCTGACTTACAATAAGGAGCTTCTAGCCATTGATAATTCGATAGTCAACTGGTACTACTACTTACTTTCGGATATGAAGTTTATATTACACACGGACAATACTTTATTGCATCACTGTAAGATCGAACGTCCTCATCTGAATGGATACTCATAGATACGGTTGCAAATGAGAATAAGTAAATAGAGTAGAGTAGTATGTAGGTAAGTAAGTACGATAATCGCTAGCATACCAAAAGCACTTCGTGAGATAATTATATATGAAGGGTGATTACCCAACCCCGGCAGCCAAGTGGACATACCAGGCCAAGGGCACTTGCGAGCCAAGTGCACTTACAAGGCCAAGTGCACTTACGAAGCCAAGTGTACTTACGAAGCCAAGTGCACTTACGAAGCCAAGTGCACTTACGAAGCCAAGTGCACTTACGAAGCCAAGTGTACTTACGAAGCCAAGTGTACTTACCAGGTTATGTGCACCTGGTACCGCTACTACATCATCCCCCTCTTTATTCGAGGACCTCCTGGGCTGCAATCATATATAAACAAAAACAAAGACAAGATTTGGTGTGTCCGCATTCGTACGTATGCATAAGTCTCACGACCAATCGGTGCCATCATGGCGGATTCGGCGCACAGAGAATTCCTCCTCCAGTGGTAGGTGGTAAAATCCGTACCGATACCTTTTATACCGAGCCGAGATCCACAAGAAACAAAGAAAAGAAAGAGAAGAGAAGGAAATATCCAATTGACCCTGAATCCTCCAAGTCAATCTCCGAATCCATATAATTGATCCCCATCGGTGGTGTTCGAATCGGTAAATGCTACTGGCCGACTTGCAGATGCCATTCCGCATCGATATATCGTAGTTGACACGTGATATGTCAGGCTCGACTTCTGACTAATCAATCGATCGATCGTATACGATTTCTTTTGTTGAACGTATTCGTGAACGTCATCTGAGGGGCAAGGCCATTGCAGCCGGTATCACATCGCTGCAGCAGTCAACTAGCATAATTGCATGATGTACTTATCGTGGTCATAGCTGCTGCTCTTGAAAGCTTCTCGAATTCGTATGATTTCCATATCTCTGTGCTTTTGTATATCCAAGCACATGGTAGACCTCCTCGGTGATAGGCTCCACTCTCGGCATTGATATGTGTCTCACTGATTGACTCGTAATCGGTTATCCTGATCCAACATTCGATTACTATTCAGCTTCAGATTCAATGGTGGCTGGTTGACTTGTGTCAGCCTCGTTCGGCCCTCGATTACAGTCATCATTGGTCGATATGCATTCAAACATGCTCATTCGAGTTGCCGTATGTAACTCGTAAGTGTGCCATAAGGTCGTACTCACAAAGTAACCAAGTGTGCTTCAGGTGCATCAAGGTAACCATTCTCCGATTTCCATGCCTTGGACTTCCGAATCTATAAAAGTAGTGAGTTTGCACATGCTATACCCTTTGGTATCTAGCTCTAGGGCGAGTACCCTAAAATCTAGCCTCATACGATTAATTACCACTATCTGCTGTGATGTCAATCGATTAATGTCATGGCTTTGTTTGGTGCTCTTGGAGATAAAGGCCAATTGCAAGCATATTCGTACGTTGATATATCTAATTCGTAAGCACTCAATACAAAATCATAGTTACCATATAATTCGGTGCATTTGCGCTCTCGACTCTGAAGGTCCAACCCAGTAGACTTCTTATACATCCATTAAGGATTGCAGTCAGTTTCTATTCCGCTCAGCTTGACATCTCGATTGCTGATTTGGCTTGCTCTCGGCCCCTAGTATTTGGTAAAGACCAGCATCGTAACCAGTGATTAACAGCTGCTGACATACTTCCATATGTACGTGTCCATCATAGACCAATAGAAATCTATAGAGACTAACTCAGCAGTTTTAAGAGCTCCAAAGTGATCGGACTCAGGGTTGTTATGAAAGATACTTATCACTTTGCTGTGGAGAGCATCGTCTATAGGGAGATATATACTCCCCTCGTAGGTCAGAGCTCCAGCGATGACACTCAATTGGTTCTCATCTTTGGCTTTGGCTTTGGCTGTGGCCATTGGGATATGGACTAGCATACCCAAGATGTCGACTGCCAATGGGTCAGTAGCCTGGACCTTCTTAATCAACGCTAGGAGGTCATCATAGGGTTCGACCGTCAGGGTCGCGAAGCACTGTCTGACCTAGTTCTCGTAGCCGATCTCATAATCTGACCGTCAACGTGGTTTTATTTGTGCCTTTCAGGGGCTGGACAGTGAAGTCATACGCTAGGCCAAGTGCACTCATGAGGCCAAGTTCACTTATGAGGCCAGGTACACTTACGAGGTCAAGTATACTTACGAGACCAAGTACACTTACGAGGCCAGGTATACTAGGCATCTGCAGCATGATGGGTGCGTTGCGGTGGTACAGTTGGGTTATTCCAGCTTTTGCGATGTGGAATTCGTTTGAAGAAGCGGTTTCTCGGATTCCATAAAGATTATTCCCCTCTTTTGAGGTTGGTACTCCATCGACGATTAAATGCGGTGTCAAATCTCGTCAATTCCCATCGATTTTCCCATTGATAAGACCATTTCAATTGCCATTGGGGATTTTGTGCTACAGTATCTGCATTCAATTGCAGGTCTCACACAATCTCTTATAAAGTAAGTGTTTCCTAAGAAAAGAATAAAATTAAACGTAACCTTGTATCGCCATATCAGCAAGAAGACCCTTGTTATCCTTCTCAAGGGTGAGTACGATTGCACTTTGCATTCCATGGCTCTCCTGTGGCTCAACAAGTGCTATCCATCTAGCAGCTATTTCTCGTTGCAGCCAACATGGTCAAGCATCTCCGAGGTCAATGAAATGGGGTACTAATTCTTGATTGTACTTGCATTGAGAGCTCGGTAGTCAACGTCAGAGTTTCAAGTCGCCGTCCTTCTTTGCGAAAATATCCTCACTAGTACCAGTGATGATGACCGCTGGATAATACCATTGGCCAGGTTTGTCTCGATGTAGGTTTTTAGAGTTCTTGACTCAACCTCTGACAAGTAATAGATACACCCATATGGTACCTTGTCTCAGGGTTCCAGGTCGATCACATGGTCAATTGACCAATGCGATAGCAGCATCTCTGCCTTGGCCTTACTAAAAACCTCAATGAACTCCTTATTTTTGGCTGGTATATGACTGCCATCGTCGGTCGGTACTACCGGTGCTCTGGTCTCGTCCACTTCAGTCTCGTATGCTCCATCTGCAAATGTTAGTATTAAGTTCTTATATGAGAATGGAAGCCAAGGTTGGAATCCTGGAATAACGGTACTGCCGGCCTGTCACAATGGAGTATAACCGTGGCGTATATCCTCCCTTCATTACTCGGTGAGCCGGTAGCAGTCATTCAAGCCCCGCATTGTTGGTAACTCTTCTGCTACAAGTACCGCCACTGCTCCCTGCTCACCCATCCAGCATTGGAGTTTTTCATCTGAGGTTGTACTCCATGATGCTCCCAGCAGCCAAGTGGACTGCCCAAACTGTAGGGTGAATGTGTCATCAACCTCATTGCTTTCAACAAGTTCGTTGAATGCAGTTGCTCTAAGGAAGCAAATGTCCGGAGGCTTACCACTGCTCCCCTGCGAGGTTCCGTTGGTATCTACGTATGGGGTTCCATTGTGATTCCGATTCATAGCCTGCGGCCTGCTAGGAGTTTGGAAGGCCACGAGTCGACTGGCCTTTCAGTCGATTTCCTGGTTTCAGGCTTGAACCAAGGTAATCCCGAAACCAAGTCGTATGCCTTCATGGGTACAATTAAGACATCTGATTCGTCAACCAGTACCAAGCTTTCAAAATACTGTACTGACAGAATAGCCTTCATGCTTTCTCTTGCAGACATCATCTTGCTGCCGTCAAGACTTGAGGTTGCGATGAATGCTGGTTCATCCCGGATACCGGGTTGCCTTCGTACCTTAGACATTATGAGCCACCGCCACCGGTGGTCGTTTTATCGGAATTTGTCAGGGAGACCAAGTAGACATCCATCCCGCTTGGATAAGACGAAGGAGAGGTCCATCCCACTTGAATAAGATGAAGAAGAGGTCCATCCCGCCTAGGGATAAGACGACTCTGTCAATGTGCGAAGGATCACTCGTTGTCAATTGAGAATCGATTTACTCTCGACTTCTCTCACACCCATGATGATAACAATCAGCTTGTACAGTCGGTAGTTATTGTTCTCTCATATGGCATTGCCGCTTTCTCGAACGATGATTGGTAACTCGATGGTGTCTTACCGAGGGGTAATCATGATTGTAGTTGCATTCAGATATCAATCAATATGTTCGTGAACAATGTGAGATCAATCCGGCCTCTTTGCTTATCTGACTTGTAGAATCGCACAATAGAGTATCGGCATTCATTCTGCCCATCGGTAGTCTTCTGCGTAAATGCAATTCGGTGCTCATGTAATCATTCTTCGTGTGTGTACTACAGAGCTTCCACTCAGGTCGGAGAATGTAATCGTCGAGTACACTTCAGAGCTTCAGCTCGGGTCGGAAAAGGTAATCGTCAAGTGCACTTCATCGAATGTATTTATCGCTGGTAACTTCTCGCTAGACTCGATCGTTAATGATCCAATGCGTTCAGGGGTACCTGTCATAAAATGAAGAATTGATACCCATCGAAGTTGTTGAAGACTTCACTAGCACTTGAGCTTCTCAATGGGTTGCTATCAATCGTCCGAATGTATGCGATTGATCTCGTCGAACATATTTCAAAGACTTCTCGGTGGTATGGCCATCAGGCACATCACGAGTGTATCAGGATCGATTGACCTCCGAATTGTCTCAGAATTGACTGTGCTCATGTCAATCAACTCCAATAGATGCAATACTTATCTCGAATCATAACCCTATCGATGATAATCTGTATAGATTCCGAGTAGTGACGTTGATGAAGGTTCGATTCGTCTCGATTATCTGTTCGTATGCAATGGATTTCGGTAAACATATTTCCAGGTCTTCTCAGCATTGGCCATAAGGGCCGGTAACACGTTTCTGGGGGTCAATTGACCTCCGAATCATCCCTGATTCATCACTGCCATTGTGAATTAACTAAATTTGGGTGTACTTATCATGCATCGATACTTATGAGTCGTGGGAGTATGTTTCTGAATGTATAACGATCACGGTTGGGATTGCGACATCTATCGATTGACCTGCGAATCACCTTGGAATGGTATCTGCAGTAGTCTATTGACTCAATGTACGAATATTTATCCTGATTCATTGATCTAGAGATGATACTTATTGTAGGTTGAGGATAGAGTTTTCAAGTTCTCAGGAGTACCTATCATGGCAGGTGATACGTCTTTTGGGACTGATTGGCATCTACATCATCTCAGAATCGTCTCTACTACCATTAATCAACTCAATTATTGATTTCTTATCTTGTCTCGACAATCTAATGATAGTTCTTGGTGTAGATCTGACATATCGAAAAAGTAACGAAATTACGAAATCCCTTGAGCGAAACATATCTGGTGACTGAAAAGCGATTATAGTATAAGGTCGTACGTCCTCATATGGATGGATACTCATAGATACGGGTGCAAACAAGGATAAGTCAATATAGTAGAGTAGTAGGTAGGTAAGTAAGTAAGATAATTGCTAGCGTGCCAAAAGCACATCGCAAGGTGATTATATATCAAGGGAGGTTACCCGGATCTAGTGGCCAAGTGTACCTGTAAAGCAAGGTGCACTTGCGAGCCCAGTGTACTTACCAGGCCAAGTGCACTTACGAGGCCAAGTATACTTATAAGGCCTCGTGCACTTATGAGGCCAAGTGCACTTACGAAGCCAAGTATACTTATGAGGCCATGTATGTCTGGCACCGCAATTACAGTCATATACTGTCGCAGCCCAGATTGGCTGCATGTCAAATTGAGTATATGGCCACCCTACATAATTACACATATGATATCCAATACATTTCAGGTGCCAAAAATCAGACAGCCGATTCGTTGACTAGACAACCTGTTTTTAGATGAGAACATTATATCAAACAGTATCGATTTCCACTATGTCAACATGTACAATACCGACTCATTACAATAGTCATCCATGACTTGGCAGAGTGGCTTAATAAGGTAGCAGCAGAGGCAAACGATATCTCTTGGAGTAAAGATATTGTACAGATATTGAAGTTCGAGAATCAGGGACACCCATCAAGAGCTTCTGCCCCAGGGACCATACGGAAAGCTTGGGCTCATAGTCATCGATTGACCCTTGATGATAGCCTGTTGAACCGTGATCTGCAAAAACAGAACCCGGACCGCCACAAGGATGAGCCTTGCCGACTATATATCCCAACATTCTTATGTTACTATGTACTCCGTTAGGCATCGGAGGCGATAGTATGGGGACACTTTGGAGCGGTGAAAATATATATGACACTTCGACAATGCTTCTTTTGGCCTCTAATGTTAAAGGGCATACAAAGGTACACACAAGGATAGGATACATTTATACGGATCAACCAGCAGGCTGGTAAGGTTGCAGGCTTTTTGAGACTTCTGCCAATCGTGAAGGGCCGGTGGAAGTGGATAGAAGAAGATTTTGTTACTGACATGTCAATCTCAACAAGAGGAAATAACTGTATCGTCACATTCGTCTATCACTCTTTGAAACGAGTATACTGGATACCCTGCACAAAAAGTAATCAATGCTGCTGGTTTCGCACAACCATTTGTAGCATCTATCATACGAATTCACAATATTTCATGCGAAATTGTCAGTGACAGAGATTCCTGTTTCACATCAGATTTCTGAATAGAGGTGAGGAAGCGGTTGCAAACTAAATTAGTAATGTCAACTGCCTTCTATCCACAAACAGATGGACTTTCAGAGATTTCAAATAAGCAGATTACGAGATACCTGAAGGCTTTCACAATCCACCACCAAGCTGGATGGAATGATATGCTTTCATTATCAGAGTATGCATATAATACTTCTATTCACTCATCTACAGATCAGAGTCCTTTTGAGTTGTATTTGGGATATATATCTTCCATTCTACTACATTTCATAGATGGCCGAAGGGAGTAAATACAGAGCTTGAAAGGAGCACAGTTTGTCGAACGATTGCGAGTTTCACTTGTGGATGCTCAGGACCATTTTCGAGAGGCTCAAGATAGCCAAATAGTTGAAGAAAACAAGAGCCATAGGCCATATACCCTGAAGGTGGAAGACCTCAGGATGTTGAGAACTAAGACCTACTGATCACATATGTG
This sequence comes from Wilcoxina mikolae CBS 423.85, assembly GCA_014904905.1. NCBI lineage: Eukaryota > Fungi > Ascomycota > Pezizomycetes > Pezizales > Pyronemataceae > Wilcoxina > Wilcoxina mikolae. The sequence continues at coordinate 208,821 of MU122220.1, read as the reverse complement.
AACCAAGATTCTTCTTGTCTGAAGTTTCAATACCCATAGTCTGGACACTACATGATTGTTCAGTTCTGTGGGCCAAATACAGTCAAATTGGAATTGCCAGCAAATCTGACTATTGAAAATATATTGAACATCAGCAGATTCAAGAAGTACACTTCAGATCTGGTAAGAACAAAGCCACCTCCTTCTCCAGTACAAACTGTAAGATATACAGTTTGTACGATTCAGTAGTGTTGGCAACGAAGCGGATCGGTTCGTCGTGGATCGAACTAAGGTGGGGTTCGATACGGATTCGATACGAGATTTGGACGAAGTTCCGAGGTTTGTCCGAACCGGTTCGCAAACCATTTATATTCGAACGATAATAGGTAAGCGTGTTGTTGTCCGATCGGCTTGATTTTTAGCGCATCTTGTAGCGGGAGAGGTTAGCTACAAGATGCACTACGAATCGGGCGGATCGGACAAGAACTCGCTTACTTATTTTTGTTCGCAGTTGTAGGTCGAAATGGTGGGGTTTGAGGCGAAAGGCTTGGCAAGGATCCGGTTCGCGCGGACCAAATCAGTTCGTCAATTGTACGAACCCCGGGCGGTTCATTGTCAACTCTACGATTCAGTATTCATAGTTCTTTGAAGTGATTACCTGATATAAGCAGATACCGGGCATTAAAAGCAGCTATAAATATCAAATCAAATGGGAAAGATATGACGACGACAATATGATCTGAAAACTAGCTGTCAACCTCTCAAAAGCAAAGTAAATACTTGACGATTACAAAAAACAATACAGATTGGGAGTAACGAATGTTAAGCGCAAAGGAAATATGAAGGCTGCAGAGTCTATAGCTATTGGTGGTATCTTTTGTATTACAGAGTCGATGGCTACCTCATTGTATAGTCGATGGCAATTGGGTTTTCCTTTTTTGTTTTTCGGAGGATCAATTTGTTTTTGAGAAATATCTCGAACTTCTTGGAAGGGATATAATATGGAGAGAAGAGATTTACATAAAGTGTGGCTCAGCAAGGATATGGACCAGAATTAGATTTGAGCGTATCCATGATACTAAACGATCTGCAAGGATAGATACTGATTACTTAGACTAAGAATAGACTATCATCACTTCATACTACTATAGAAGGTCTTTTGTTTAGTTCCAAGAGTCTTTGAAACTCTGACATATCTCAGTGTTAGGGGTTTTCCCTTAGCAGGTACACGAGGTACGGAGGATGTCCATGGCAATCTGCGTTCAACCACCAGTCACTATGGTTGGTCGATGTTACACCCGCAGCTATCCCATTCCCTGAGCGACGAAGTCTTACGCGACATACAAGCCTATCTAATATCGAGCCCGGGAAAAGCGAAATAATTAACCCGTGTGCGGACAGTGCATCTTCTCGATCGAACAGCAATAGTCATGACACTTAGCTGGCGAAGGCATCAGTCTCGAACACTTAGGGAGGTATGCTACTATACGCCTAGGCCCCCGATAGTTAGAGACGTCATGAGTTGCGAACGCACTATCATGCCATTGCGGGAACTTTCGGATCAGCCGTGCATGATAGTTTCGACCAGAACTACTTTGCCTTATCAGCAATATGGGACAGCCGGCTAGAGCGGGGTATGCCTCTACACTCTCCGGCAGGCACACGTCAGAGTTCGAGAAGTGGGACTTTACTATGGGGATAACTATACAGGCTAGGGACTCCATATGTTAACTGTGCCCCAGTAGTTAAATCTACCTGTTGAGAACTTGTGTGTGGGTCGACTTCCCGAGTAACGGCAGATTGCAGGTGGTCTGGTCCGATATAAGCTGCAGCGCTGCAATGGGAGTAAAAGCCAGCGAGATAGGAAGTGCGATTCGTGGCATAGGAGTGGCTGGTCGCCGATGCAAGTCTATGAGGGTAAACATATCTCTGCAACCCACTATCTGATTTGACATTGAGTCGAGAGATCTAAGAGGAAGTGATAGTTCGATGAAACGCGTCAGCGGTCATTGCCGAAACCTGTTTTCTGCATAAGCATACAGACCAGAAGAAAAACAAATGGACTTAGTGGCTATGTGGCAAAACCTGGCGGCATGAGGATAACCTGTAGGGATGCCTCGTACTTTAGAAAGTACCGAACGTCAAATGGAAAAGAAGCACAACCTATCGAGATCGAGTAACCAGCCTAACGATCGGAGGCCATAGCTATTGTTACGGGGATACTTATCAGTAAAGTATGACCGCCTACTCCCTAGAAGTCGTATGTATCCTGAAGATAGTCTTCAGAGTCGTCGTAATCGGACT
>MU122220.1:107835-196263 GCA_014904905.1 Wilcoxina mikolae CBS 423.85 | reverse complement strand
CAAGACACTAAAATATTATTGTTGTTTTCTACTTCAAGAATATTTATTTATACAATATACTTTATGAATTTTCGAGATCTTGACTCTATTGTTCTTTACGCTCACGCGCTTTACGAACGAGACATTACTCCCTACGACTATCGTATTGCGAGTATCTTTATTCACACCTACAATATTGAGTACGAATACTTTCACTGGTTCTATACCCGTGAGCTCCCTTCCGAATACCACAATCTCCCCATAGCGGACTACGAAGTTCATTCCGACTACGACGACTCCGAAGACTATCTTCAAGATATATACGACTTTTAGGTGTAGGCGGCCATACTTTGTCAGTAAAAGTATCCCCGTAACAGTATAATATTTTGGACCAGTCCAAAACGGTGTTTATGACTACAAATTGCATCGTTTGCGTTAACAGAGCCTGCTGCGGAATAATGTTCACGGGTCATCCAGAGGAACCAATGTTACAACATTTTTGTGCAAAATACTGTACGCAAGGTTGCAACGGAAACTGTATCACCTGCAGTTTTTTCTTACGAATTCGACCTCGACCAACGGAACAAACTACAGGGCAGTTTACATTTCCCTCTCGACAACTTCACAATGGCGAGTCACAGGCGCCGATTAACCTTTGGAGCAGGCCAGTTGGCACCAACGTCGTCTGGAGTCACCAAATCCAAACAGCCCTCGGAACCCTTACCAGGATGGGCGAAGAAACTTCAAGAGCAGTACGAGCAATCGAGGAGACAGTACTTGGACTCCAGACCACAATTACAGGAAGGCGAGGATACGGTTATGACCGACTCAGTACAATCCCATATCGGTTATTTGGATCAGGAAATGCAACGCCTAGTCGAGGCATGCAACAGCGAGAAGGAAGCAATCGAGGAGGAATTCGAAGACATTCGGCTAGGTTGTCAGCTCTTCAGTCAGCAAGTGGAAACAGACAGGGCTCTAGGACAGCGAATCCTAGAAGGATACGAAGAGCAAATACAAGTGCTGAATGCAGTATTGAGGGAAACGAGAACCGGAATGAGTGGTCTCCAACAACAGAATGATTGGGTAGTTAAGGAAGCCTCGGAGGAATTTGAAATTTTACGAGGACGGATTGAATGGTGTGAAGATCAGATTAGGACACTAACCTCAAGAGTGTTGGCCTGGTCGACATCGTTCAAAATTTACCAGGACAAGGTGAATGGAATGGAAAATGCACTCAAGGAACAAGTGCCCACGTGGACCGATATCGGGATTCTAGAAGCAAAGTTTGATAAGCTTCAGAAGGATCATACTGGACTCACATCGGCGTTCGAAAAGGCGAAAGTTTCGGCATCTACACCAATCCATCCAGATCGAAGACAACAAATAACACAGTGGCAACAACAGACTGAAGAACGGAATAGGAGTGTCTCACCTATTGATGATTCTGATGTTGTGGAGATTTTTGGTCTTCAAGGAGGTTCGGGAACAGATATTGGTCTAGGGGATGCACCACCTCCGGAAGTTACGGTACCACCAGGAGGATCAGGAGAGGCTCCACCACCAGAAGGTTCGGGTATGGACCCACCACCTCCACCATCTGGATCGTCTCGCGCAAGTATACACGGTTCACGCCGCCGCGAACGTAGCAATACACAGAAAGTTGAGAAACAAAGGGATTCACAGCTCAAGTTGTCAGACCCAGCGAAATTCAAGGGAAAGGCATCCGAGGATTTTGATGTGTGGTGGAAGAGTATGGAAGCATTCATCAGCGATCAGCCTCACCTGTTCACTCACCCAGGCCTGAAAATCCAATACGTGCGTGGTCGGTTAGAGGATCATGCACTAGCTTGGCATATGCAGTGGGAAGCCTAATCTCAGGCAGGAAAACATGTGCGGAGTTGGTCAGTATACAGATCCGCAATTGACGCCCGTTTTCACAACAAGCAGCAACAGGAAACGGCATATGAAGCAATTACGGAGCTTAAATAAAGCGGGAACGTTCAGGACATGATTACAGAGTTTGACACCCTGAACGCCAAGGCCAAGATTGTGGGAGTAGCATACAGGACTATGCTTATGAGCAAGCTACCACCTCAAGTTTTTAAACAACTCAGTCTTATCAACCCGGCAGATAAAACCGATGACGAGCTTCGGGAAATTATTATCAATGCCGGTAAGAATGTTGAAGTATGGCAAGTGACGGAAAGGAATTTTGGATTTATGGGGAAGTCTCGAAGTACTGACAGTACGTCCGGCCATATCAACAAAGATCGGGGAAAGATCCAGAAGTCCAGAGGTCTTGGCTCCGGATTCCAACGACAACGACAACGTTTTGAACAGAAGGGTATGCAACGACAAACAGATATACGAGGATCGTCCAAACCTAATCCTTTTGTGAATTCTGAGGGAAAAACGTTTCGCCAGTTGACAGAGAAAATCGACAATGGAGAACTGGCATGACGGAGAGCAGCAAAAGAATGTCGATGCTGCACGTGGCCCGCCGACAGAAAAGAGAACCACAATACCATGCAATGCATTCAGGACATCAAATTGTCAAAAGGAACCGCCGACATCGGCCACCTGAAAGCATACCAAAAGATGAAGGTCTGGGCATACGACCAGTTGGATGATGAAGGAGATGACTATGTGGTTGGAGATGCGGAGGAAGTTGAGGAATCTTCAGACGGAGAAATACCATCCGGTACGGAATCCATTGATAGTGATGAATAGGAGGATTCAGATGTAGCCGATAATTGGTGGGAGCAACAAGAAAGCTCGGATTAATGGTAAGTATTGAGATGGAGTGAAGGATATGTTGATTAGGCGGGAGAAAGCCTTTATTAATTTTTGTTCCGGTCGGTACTTTAAGGATTCCGGAAGGGATGAAACTGCTGGCAGTAGTACTGCGACACCAACACCCCCAGAAAGAACTTACACATACCAACAATGACACCATACGATACAAACAACCACGGACGCATCAACTTTTTCGACTTAGCAGGAGTACCCTGTTTACTCGCAGAACCTGAACCACTTAATATCTTCGCAAGCATGGACGAGGTAATACTCGAACCAGAAGAACCACTCGAATCTTTTTTTTGGGACCAACCTGATTCACCATACTCTTGGAATCTATATTGGACAGAGGCAGCTCGACACGGGGGAGGTCTTGTTATTGACGATCCCGTGTTTGGAGATTCGTGGACCAAGTACAAGGGTATGCATGTTGATTGTGAGGAGTGGTACACCTGTTACTGCGAACACAACTACGGGGGAACTCATACAACCATCCGAAGAGCACTCGACACTCTACCCACCATCTACGAAATCGAGGAACATTACCCAGAAAACATCCAAAACGAAGAACCAGTATCGTTCGAAGCACTCTTAAACGAAGAACCCAACTACGAGTGGTAGAACGACACTACCCTCAATGACCCGTTGCGGCCGAGCCATTGTCGAAAGGATGGCTGCCAAACGAAAGTATTCTTCTTCGGAAGAGGAACCACCAACAAAGAAACAAAACACCTCCGACGATTTTGTTTACTACGAGACAAAATACGTACACAAGATTCTGAAAACTAGGATCGGAGAAAGACCAGTATACCGGTTCTTTGTGGACCACACGGACAGCGATGGAAAAATACAGCAGTTCCCGGTCCGAGCCATGCTGGATTTTGGATCGACATCTTTCACCATATCGCCTCAGTGTGCTAAGGTGTTTATGATACTGGTTGTTAGGAGAAAAAGGAACATCAACGCAAAAGATTTTAGCGGTAAGTCAGTTGGTTTACCAAATGTTTATATGATACCCCTTGGTTTAGCTTTTGGAAATCATCGCACCCTTGAAACTTTTGAGGAAGTGCCGATGCACGCTGACTATGACGTTCTAATACCTGCATGGTATCTGAAACAACACAAAGCACAGGGCGCTACGTACGGATGTTTACATTTTACGGAATGTGAACAGAGGTGCTACAATCACAGACATCTTCACACAGGTTGGAAGATTACCTACGATGATCGCATCGCAACACACAAGGATGCAATTAATATCGGTGCTTTATGCTTCGCAGCAACAAGCATACTAGCAGAGAAGTTGCCTGAACAGTACCATAAGTGGATGTTACTGTTCGACTCTCACGAAGCGGAAAAGCTACCTCTTCACGGCCCACACGATCATGAAATCCACTTGAAAGTACCCAACGATCAAGTAAAAGTGGGACCCATATATCAACTCTCTTGGGAAGAAGAAAGGTTGCTCAAGGAATACATCGACAAAATGATAAGAGAAGGAAAAATACAACCGTCCAAGGGACAAGCCGGTGCCCCAATCCTGTTTGTGCCCAAACCGAATGGACGAGGCCTGCGTCTTTGCGTCGACTATCAGAGACTTAACGATCTGACTATCAAAGACCAGATGGCTCTACCATTAATGGACGAATTGCAAAGTCGAATGAAGGGAGCAACTTGGGTTACAAAATTAGATATGAAGTCGGGTTATCACTTGATTCGAATGGCCAAAGGACATGAACGGAAAACGGCCTTTAGAACAAAGTTTGGATCATACGAATACACAGTCATGCCGTTCGGACTTACCAATGCACCAGCCACGTTTCAATGATGGATGAACGGCATCCTCCAACCTTTCTTAGGAGGACAAAACGACATCACGGTAGTTTACATCGATGACGTCCTTATCGCCACCAAGGGAACTCGCGAAGAACACCGCGAATACGCAGGCAAAATACTTCAAGTCCTACAAGATAACAACCTTGTGGTAGAGATCGACAAGTGCGAATTCGATAAACAGGAGGTAGAGTTCCTCGGATTTTTGGTTAGCGGTGAAGGACTCAAGATGGTACCAAGTCAAAGTGAGGCTATTACGAAATGATCTATGCCCAAAACTCAGAAGGAAGTTCAGGTAATTATGGGCTTATGCAATTTTTATCGACGATTCATCAGGGGATTCGCCGGTATTGTCACACCATTCACAGACACTCTCAAAGGCGACGGAAAAAACTTTATATTCGGCGAAGCAGCGAAAGCGGCTTACTACGAGATTTGCATTTTGTTTGCAGCAGAAAACACACCAATACTTCGACATTATGACGATGACAGACCAGCTGTGGTCGAAACGAACGCATCGGATTTTGCGATGGGAGTGGTCTTATCTCAGAAATTCGATGACGGTAAAATATATCCGGTCGCATTCATATTGAAGAAGTTTTCACCCGCCGAGCTTAACTATCAAATATACGACAAGGAAATGCTCGCCATCGTATATTCGTTCAAAACATGGAGATGTTACCTCCAAGGAGCTACACATACAACAACAGTCTTTTCTGATCATATGAACTTACAATACTTCAAAGAAACACAACAACTCAATCGGAGACAGGCTCGATGGGCAGAAGTATTGCAAGAATACAATTTTAAGATTGTTTATCGAAAAGGAACAGCTAACGGAAAAGCTGATACGTTATCAACGCGCCTGGAGTTCGCCCTAAGAGAGGGGGATACAATTTCGGAAACTTTGTTAGGACCAGAATATTGGTTAGAAGTTGGAGCAATGGATTTGGATAATGACAATTGGGAAGAAATCTCTTTGGCAGGATTTTCGGTAAATCAGTTAGTTGGATCGGTTAAAGAAAGGTTTCAAAAAGAAATTGGTCAGGATGAGGAGTATCGGAAGATACTACGGAAGGTACAGGAGAAGTATCAAAATGTGGATGGAAGGTTTGGTATTGATGTTGATGGAATGTTGTGTTGGAAAGAAAGGTTATATGTGCCTGAGGGATTTTGGAGGGAGATTCTGCACTAAGAACACGACTCACGCATTGCCGGACACTTCGGCCGCGAACGCACCCTGGAACTTATCACGAGGAATTTCTACTGGCCAAAACTCGAGGACGACGTACGAGATTACTGCAACAGGTACGACTCATGTCAACGGACTAAAGTACTAAGACACGCCAAACATGGTTTACTACACCCGCTCGAACTGCCATTATCACCATGGACGTATATATCGGTCGAATTTATAACCGACTTGTCGGAATCCAACGGTAACAAAAACATCATAGTAGTAGTCGACAGGTTTACCAAAATGGCACACTTTATTCCCACCAATAAGCGGGAGTCATCTACGGTCGCAAAGTTATTTCTCAACAACATCTGGAAATACCACGGCATGCCTCTTGATATAGTATCAGATCGTGACACAGTTTTCACCGGATATTTCCTCGCCGATTTATACCAGTTTCTAGGAATCAAACATTCCATGTCAACGGCTTTTCACCCACAAACCGATGGCCAAACTGAACGCATCAACCAGACTATTGAACATTTTTTGCGCACCTACTGCAACTACGAACAATCAAACTGGAGCGAAATGTTACCTATGGCCGAATACGCTTACAACAATTCGAAACATGCAGCAACAAAAATTACACCTTTCTACGCCAATTATGGCTACGAGGCCTGCACGAATTGCCCAACGGAGGTACAGTTTCGCAACCCAGGGTCGGAACTATATGCGCATTACATGGTTGAGTTTTATAGGCGTTTGGAAGAACAGCTCGAAGTTTCCAAGGGTAGGATGAGCAAATACTACGATCGCAAACGACGCCCACCTCCTCAATGTAAGGTCGGAGATTTGGTTATGCTTGACGGTCGCAATATCCGAACAAGGCGTCAGTGTCGCAAACTCGACGATAAGATGTACGGACCATTCAAAATATCTAAGGTCGGCAACAACAGGCGATGGTGCAAACTTGAACTCCCTTTAACATGGAAAATACACCCAGCTTTTCAGGTGGCTCTTTTAGAACCATACCGAGGCGATGCCTCAGAGAGGGAGGTACCACCAATCGAGGCCTATGACAGCGGCTGGACACCAGAGTCAATTGTTACCAGTGGGCCGACAAGACGATGATCACGGAAAGCACGTCTTCGTAGTTGAATGGACCGATTACTCGCACGACGAAAATACTTGGGAATCGTTTGAGCATCTTAACGATATTGCACCCGATCATATCACTGAATACTACGACAAGAACCCAGTGATGGGAAGAGACAAACGGTGGAAACCAACACCAAAACCAAAGGTACGAAAGAGACAGAAATTATAAATTTCATTTGTTAAACTCATACTGTCCTGAGTTAGGCGGAGGTCATTATTATGTTTTAAAAGTTTTTATTTTTGATACCCATAGTTATTTATTATAATACGCTGTCTGAGTGGTATCTATTGTTTGAACACTTTTTATGATGGAGATTCTGTTGAGGTCACCAGAGTTAGAGAGAGAGGTACTGTTAGGGGTTTTCCCTTAGCAGGTACACGAGGTACGGAGGATGTCCATGGCAATCTGCGTTCGGCCACCTGTCACTATGGTTGGTCAATGTTACACACGCAGCTATCCCATTCTCTGAGCGACGAAGTCTTACGCGACATACGAGCCTATCCAATACCGAGCCCGGGCAATGCGGAATGATTAACCCAAGTGCGGGCAGTGCACCTTCTCGATCCAACAGCGATAGTCACGACACTTAGCTGGCGAAGGTATCAGTCTCGAACACTTAGGGAGGTATGCTACTATACGCCTAGGCCCCCGATAGTTAGAGACGTCATGAGTTGCCAACGCACTATCACGCCATTGCGGGGAATTTCGGATCAGCCGTACATGATAGTTTCGACCAGAACTACTTTACCTTATCAGCAATATGAGACAGCCAGCTAGAGCGGGGTACGCCTCTACACTCTCCGGCAGGTACACGTCAGAGTTCGAGAAGCGGGACTTTACTATGGGGATAACTATACAGTCTAGGGACTCCATATGTTAACTGCATCCCGGTAGTTAAGTCTACCTGTTGAGAACTTGTGTGTGGGTCGACTTCCCGAGTAACGGCAGATCGCAGGTGGTCTGGTCCGACATAAGCTGCAGCCCTACAATGGGAGTAAAAGCCAGCGAGATGGGAGGTGCGATACGTGGCATAGCAGCGGCTGGTCACCGATGCAAGTCTATGAGGGTAAACATATCCCTGCAACCCACTATCTGATTTAACATTGAGTCGAGAGATCTGAGAGGAAGTGATAGTTCGATGAAACGCATCAGCGGTCATTGCCGAAACCTGTTTTCTGCGTATGCATACAGACCAGAAGAAAAACAAACGGGCTTAGTGGCTATGTGGCAAAACCTGGCGGCATGAGGATAACCTGTAGGGATGCCTCGTACTTTAGAAAGTACCGAACGTCAAACGGAAAAGAAGCGCAATCTACCGAGATCGAGTAACCAACCTAACGATCGGAGGCCATAGCTATCTTAGTACAAATGCTGTAGTCATAGAGAGTATACGAGTAAGCTCGCTCTATAAAAGAACCGCCTTTGCACCTGCAAAATAAAACATCAAGCTCTAGCAGCAATACACAGTCAGAAACATACCAGCGGACAAGACACTAAAATATTATTGTTGTTTTCTACTTCAAGAATATTTATTTATACAATATACTTTATGAATTTTCGAGATCTTGACTCTATTGTTCTGTATGCTCATGTGCTTTACGAACGAGCCATTACTCCCTACGACTATCGTATTACGAGTATCTTTATTCACACCTACAATATTGAGTACGAATACTTTCACTGGTTCTATACCTGTGAGCTCCCTTCTGAATATCACAATCTCCCCGTAGCGGACTACAAAGTTCATTCCGACTACGACGACTCCGAAGACTATCTTCAAGATATATACGACTTTTAGGAGTAGGCAGCCATACTTTGTCAGTAAAAGTATCCCCGTAATACTCAGAGAAGACTATAAGAATATTTCATATCGTTCTGAACATATTTAACACTTTGTTATATCTTCATAGACACTCTGAATGAATGTTATTAACCTTTGAGAGTGTTTATATTTTTTACACATATGTATAGAGCTTCAGAGAAGGTTCCAAACTTAAACAAATCTCTTGAAAGTCTCTGTGAAAATAGTACTAATTTGTTGATAAAGTTTACATTGATGAAATTTTCTTAATATCACTGATATTATGATACAAAAATTTATTATTAGTTCTATAAGATTATTTAGTGTTTTTCATTTATTCAACATTATTTTCAGCTATTCATACTATTAAGTAGTACTATCTAATGATTTCAGATCTGTCTAAAAAATTTCATAAACCTTATATGTTTAAATTCTATTAGACTTGTATTTGTTGAAGCTAAGTAAATAAATAATATAAAAATTAATCAAATACATAAGCTACTAAATCTTAGTATCACTTTTTATTTTTATATTATATATATATATATGTATATATTTAATATATATATTGAGGTACTTTGAAAATAGTATTTAGATATCCGATATGTAATTACATTTTATATGAAGGATATCTTTTCATCAAAATGTAATCTATCTTTTCCTCTACTATAAGGTGAGTGAAATAGCTGAAACCTCATTGTATTTATGGGACAACTTAATGGGTGACAAGGGGAAAGTGATGTCATGTGATTGAAGACAACCATAATTGTAAAGTAGGGTTACATGATGATCACGACAAGTTTAGCCGCTACAGGTAAGGCTCTGAAGTCACTTCCAAGCGCTTAGTATTCAGTGGGTAATTTTCAGGACTCACACAACACACTGTACTGTTGCAGTCTGTTCCAAACTATGTCCCGGGTACTATCGAAGTGTGCTCATCGTTCCTCGTTGTTTGATCACGTCAACTGATGTCTGTTTAGACTTTGTGTGGCCATAACCGTACTCGTTCTTTTCATCACATTCTTCTCCTTCCGTCACTCGTTACCTCATAGACAATCAGCCATCCTCGCCCTAGATTCTACATTGAGAAGTGATGATGGTAGCGCATTTGTGAATGATGATTTCCTTCGCGGTGCAACATTGCAGAAACCGGCGCTGGCGTCACCGCCATCGTATGCTGTGAGCGAAGAAATTCTCTCTGGCCCGAACCGAAAATTGTCGCCCGAGGAACATAGCGAAAAGGATGATAACAGCAAAAATAACCAAGGCGAGAGCAATAAAAACGAGGAGGAGCGGCGGCTGAAAAATGAAGTTTGTTTCGTTATCAACGTGCTTGCACAGGAACTAATTGTTGGATCGCGCCTGGCGCGACTAATTCATGAGTAGAACCAAGAAGCTAAAGTGAAGGCGGAATACCAAAAGATCAAGATCTATACCAGCTCCTTTGACGTTCCAAAAGGCCTCATCCATGACCCCAGGGGTCCAAAGCCAAATGAGATTGTCCTTCTTGCTGCATCAGACGGGAAAGGCCATAACGGAGGTATCGATAATATTCTTGCAGATGTCACGCCGAATCGCCAGGAGTATGCCGACCTTCACGGATACCACTACCTTTTCATCAATATCACTAAGTACAACATCGGGAATGCGCGGCCCGTGTGGGCGAAGCTTCCGGCGATCGTTGAAGCTTTCAATTTATTTCCGGAAGCGAAATGGGTGTGGTGGCTAGACTTAGATGCCATCATCATGACTCCAACGGTGGAGTTGACAGCTCACATTTTAGCCCAAGATGTGCTTCGGGAGAAAATGAAAAAGGGCGTGGAAATGAATAAGTCTGGGGGCGGACGGTCGGGTATCATCACCTCAAAAAACCCGGATATGGGCAACATCGACATCATTGTGGCACAAGATCAGAACGGCTTGAATGCTGGCAGCTTCTTTATCAGGAGGAGCGAATTTTCGAGGATCCTCATCGATATGTGGTCAGAACCATTATTTATCCGCGAAAACTGGAATGGGCAGGAGCAGGATGCATTGGTAAGCTACGATCCCTCTAACCGTTCTCATGTAAATTGTTCCTTCCAGTTATTATTTCGTTTCCCAAACTTCATTGCGTCTATTTTGCTACAGCCTGTCAGGCAGATTTGACCACATCAAGACCTACTGTTCATCGAAATCTGCAAACGACACAGGACTTAGCTAGAGATCATGCATGCACTAACTACATCTCCCAGTGGCATCTAGTGAAAGAACACCCAACGGTCCTTGAACACCTGGCCCTCGTCAGTCAAAGGCAGATCAATGCATATCCAGTGAACAATGTGGCGGACATGTCGTGGGAGTCTGGGGATCTCGTGGTTCATATTGCCGGCTGTTGGGTGAAGAACGAATGCAATGATCAATGGAAGAAGTTTATGGGACGTAGGATACCTGTTTCCGCCTCTTTGAAAGACCAGGAAGCAGCCATAGCCACAGCGGCAGCCGTGGCTGTGTGATGCATAATTCGATGCTGTTACGTGCAATTTCTTTGGACCAGGTTGGAGCATGTTTGCAATGTATTAAGTGATTATCCGTTTGCAGGTTGGTTAGCTGTTATATTGAATTAGTATTTTTAAATTCAAGAATAGAGCTTCCTGATGGTATCGTAATATCAAGCACTGAAACCAAAGTACGAACTGGAATCAAAATGAAAACAGAATAGCAACGAAAATGCAGTAATAACTGTACTTTATAAACCGTCAACGCTGTATGCCCACCCTCCACAGGCTGCATTGACTGATGCATCTCTTGCCTCTTTATTAACTTCCTGCATAGAGTACCCGAGTACTAGTCGAATGTAAGGAGTACAGTACAGTTGAAAATACTATGCACTATTAGAGGAAAGGCTGATACTAGAATTCTATACCTTGTCTCTAGAATCATCAGATTCGTTGCCCAGTTCCAACTTCCTGTAATGGCAAGTACGTCCGAATATGGCTCCGTACGGGAGGGGATGTCAATAGGGTAGATACGGTGATCACGAGCTTGTAAGTGATAGTATATGATTGCTGTAGGTAAGATTATCAATGGCATGCAATTGTACTTCGTGATGAATATAAGGTACCTCCGTACTGGCTCTAAGTGCATCTAAGTATACCTGACTGCCATTTCGTCATTCATATCTCTAGATACAGATCTTCTGGACTGCAATATCTGTATATGAAAAGAATAAGAAAGGAAACAGGTCCAGATGCAGATACCCATATATAACCTTATAAGTTCAACTGTTGCTCAATCCATCTCCAGGATAATCTTGCAGCAAATCTGGTAAATGTAAAAATACCATCTCTATTGACAAATAATATATCCATATCAAAACCTTGGATATCAATTTAAAGTCCAAAAGAAGAAAAGTAGAAAAAGAAAGAGAAGGGAATTCAAATTCTTTATACCTTCAACCTTTCAAATCTATCACTGTACAGCTATCATTAATCTGGACAGCTTTGTAAAAATTCTATAGTCAAACTCATTCATCATCTTCATAGTATTGTTGAAGTTTTGGATTCCCTTTCAGCTATTATATAAATAGTAATAGCTTGTGCATAATAAACTGATGAATGAAGTATATCAATTGGTGATGATATTATCTTGCACATGATAGTTGTACATAATATATATAAGGGAAAATCATGCTGGTTATAGATTATTAATATCTCAATAGAAGTACAAGTAAATTGTAAACTTTATCAATCTATCAACTATGACTAGAATAGCAGTATATAAGGAAATAGTGAACTCTGAAAGGTTAATAAAGATATAAATACTGATATCTTTTATATACTGATATGATTATCTAAAGTGAATATTGAAGCTATATCTAGTGTACTCTAGTACTTCAATCTAGAAGCATATCTCATGCCTCATGATATATATCTATCCATACTTAACTATCATAAGCTAGTAGAAAATTATATATTCTACTACAGTAGTTTTAAGTATCTAATATAGTCTGATATAAAGTTATCATATAATATATATGTTACTTTTCTACAAAAAAGTTAATCTGCAAAGACAAATGTCCTTCCATAATAGGTTTGAACCTGTTTGATATCTTGCAACTGATTCTGTTCTAAGTATGTAGTACATCTTAGAATGAATTTGTATACTTATCTAATATATTGACTACAAAGAAGAATAGAGTATAGACTAACTATATCACTGAGTAATAATATTTTTAAGATTCAACTTCATGAACTAGCCAAGACCAAGTATATTTGAAAGCCAACTACATTCAATTCTGAGTATACTTGGAGACTAAGTTTACTTGAACATCAATACACTGGAAAAAGGACAAGTAATAGCTATTAATCGAGATCAGATAATACTACTTGAATAGTTATTGTACAAGTACAATCTTATAGTAGTGATAATTTTAAATAAATATCTGAACCTACTATTACTTATAATTTAATTTGCGATTATATCAACTCTTACTGAAATAACTACATGTACAGGCCTGTAATAGCAGTACCAGGTACACTTGACCTTGTAAGTATACTTCGCTTGCAGGTATACTTGGCCTTGTTAGTGTACTTGGCTTGCAGGTGCACTTGGCAGCCAAGGCTGAGTAAGCACCCTTCATATATAGTCACCTTGCAAAGTGCTTTTGGCACGCTAGCGATTATCTTACCTACCTTACCTTACAATTGATATTTTTATTACTTATTCCCATTTGCAACTGTATCTATACGTATCCATCCATATGAGGATGTTTGTCCGTATACTATAATCACTCTTCAGTGACCAGATACATTTCGCTCACAGGATTTCGTTAATACCCCTTTCGACGCGTCAGATCTACACTGAGAACTATCGCTAGATTGTTGATACAAGATAAGTAATAATCCAATTGAATTGATTGATGGTAGTAGGGACGATTAGGAGATGATTTAGATGTCAATCAGTCTCGATAGACGCGTCACCTACCATGATAGGTATTCCTGAGAACTTGAAAACTCTCTTCTCAACCTACAACGAAGATGATTGTGAAGTCAATTGGCCCTGTGTGTGGTGTCACCTACATCACATGATGATTTTGAAAGAGTCATAACACCTCACTTTTCGATGTCTACAAGCATCGAAACTGCATAAGTATTCCTATATCAAGTTAATTGACTATTGCAGAGACCATTCCGAGGTGATTCGGAGGACAATCGATTCAAAGAAGTCACGTCACCGACCGCGATCGTTATACGTTTACACATATACTCTTACAACCTATAAGTATCGAAGCTTGATAATGATAAGTACACCTAAATTAAGATAATTAATAATGGCAGTGACAAATCATAGTTGATTCGGGGATCAATCGATTTCGAGAGACTTATCACCAGCCATTATAGCCACTGCTGAGAAGACCTTGAAATATGTTTAACGAGATCTATCGTATACGAACAGATGATCGAGACGAATCGAACCTAATCGAGTATGAAGTGCTAGCGAACCTTCATCAAAGTCACTCTCACATGACGATTAATTGGTTCTACAATACCACTTTTTGAACGTATCACTACTAGGAACCCATACATATTATCATTGCTGGGGTAATGATACGAGATACCTATTCCATCTATTGGAGTTCATTGACGTGAGCAGAGTCAATTCCGAGAAGATTTGGGGATCAATCAATCCTAATATACTCATGACCGGCCTGATTGCCACACCATGGAAATACGTTAAATGAAAGTATTTCCATACGATCAAACTATCGACACAAGTCAGATTACCATCGAGAGCAGCCAATGAAGCAGAAAGAAGTGCTAGCGAAGCCTTCATCGACAATACCCATATACGAATCGATTCATTGATTCTACAATAGTTACCCCCTGAACATGTCGGTTTATTGACGATCTGAGTAAGACCTCTGAAGCGTACTTGACGACTACCTTCCTACGATCTGAGCGGAAGCTCTGAAGCGCACTTGACCATTACCTTCCTACGTTCTGAGTGGAAGCTCCGAAGAGCACCCACAAACATCAGCATTGTATGGAAGTGCACATATGCAGAACGATTATACAAGCACGGAAGTACACTTACGGAGAACGATTATACGAGTATAGAAGTACACTTACAGAGAAAGACTACTGATGTTATGGGGATACTTATCGCCAAAGTATGGCCGCCTACTTCCTTAGAAGTCGTATTTATCCTGAAGATAATCTTCAGAATTGTCGTAGTTGGACTGAACCTCATAGTCTTCAACTGAGAGGTTGTGATAAACAGAGGAGAGTTCTCTAGTATAGAATTAGTGAAAATATTCGTACTCAATATCGTATATCTGGATAAAGATACTCGCAATATGGAAATCGTACGGAGTAATGGCTCGTTCGTAGAGAACGTGTGCCTAAAGAACAATAGAATCAAGATCTCGGAAATTCATGAAGTATATTGTAAAAGTAAATATTCTTGAAGTAGAAAACAACAATAATATTTTAGTGTCTTGTCCGCTGGTGTGTTCTGACTGTGGATTGCTGCTAGAGCTTACTGTTTTACTTTGCGAGTGCAAAGGAAGTTCTTTTATAGAGCGAGTTACTCGTATACTCTCTATGACTTCGGCGTTTGTACTAAGGTAGCTATGGCCTCCGATCGTTAGGCTGGTTACTCGATCTCAGTAGGTTGCGCTTGTTTTCCATTTGACGTTCGGCACTTTTCAAAAGTACAAGGCATCCCTGTAGATTATCCTCATGCCGCCAGGTTTTGCCATGTTGCACTTCAGCTCGTTTGCTTTTCTTCTGGTCTTTATGCTTACGCAGAAAACAGGTTTCGTCAACGACCGCCGACACGTTCATCGAACCATCACTTCCTCTTAGATCTCATGACTCAAATGTTAAATCACATAGTGGATTGCCTAGATATGTTTACCCTCATAGACTTGCTTCGGCGATCAGCCGCTGCTATGCCATGTATCGCACCTCCCATCTCGCTGGCTTTTACTCCCATTTCAGGGCTGCAGCTTATGTCGGACCAGACCACCTGCGATCTGCCATTACTCGGGAAGTCGACCCACACACGAGTTCTTAACAGGTAGATTTAACAACCGGGGTGCAGTAAACATATGGAGTCCCTAAGCTGTATAGTTATCCCCATAGTAAAGTCCCGCTTCTCGAACTCTGATGTGTGCCTGCCGGAGAGTGTAGAGGCGTACCCCGCTCTAGCTGACTATTCCATATTCCTGATAAGGTAAAGTAGTTCTGGTTGAAACTATCATGCATGGCTGACCCGAAGGTCCCCGCAATGGCGTGATAGTGCGTTGGCAACCCATGACAT
Organism: Wilcoxina mikolae CBS 423.85; assembly: GCA_014904905.1. Lineage (NCBI taxonomy): Eukaryota > Fungi > Ascomycota > Pezizomycetes > Pezizales > Pyronemataceae > Wilcoxina > Wilcoxina mikolae. The sequence goes on along the minus strand of MU122220.1, from coordinate 180,210 downwards.
CTCTAACTATCGGGGGCCTAGGCATACAGTAGCATACCTCTCTAAGTGTTTGAGACTGATGCCTTCGCCAGCTAAGTGTCGTGACTATCGCTGTTTGATCGAGAAGGTACACTGCCCACGTACGGGTTAATCATTTCGCTTTGCCAGGGCTCGGTATTGGATAGGCTTGTATGTCGCGTAGAACTTTGTCGCTCAAAGGATGGGATAACTGCGGGTGTAACATCGACCAACCTTAGTGACAGGTGGCCGAACGCAGATTGCCATGGACATCCTTCGTACCTTGTGCACCTGCTAAGGGAAAACCTCTAACAGTACCTCCGTCTCTAGCTCTGGTAACCTCAACAGAAAATCTCCATCGTAAAAAGTGTGCAAACAATAGATACCACTCAGACAGCGTATCATAATAAATCATAATTGTAGATAAAAATAAAATAACAAAAATTAAAATTAAAATTTTTTAACATAATAATGACCTCCGCCTAACTCACAGCAGTATGAGTTTAACAAAATAAAATTCATATTATCCGCTTCTTTCGTACCTTTGATTTTAATATCGGTCTCCACCTCTTATCTTTTTTCATCGCTGGGTTTCTTTCGTAATACTCGGTAATAAGATTGGTTGCGACATCGTGAAGATGTTCAAAAGATTCCCAAGTATTTTCATCGTGTGAGTATCCGGTCCACTTGACTAAAAAGACCTGTTTTCGGTGATCGTCGTCTGCGGGTCTGCTAGCGACAATCGACTCTGGTGTCCAGCCACCATCATCAGTTTCGATTGATGGTACCTCCCTCTCTAAGGCGTCACTCCGATATAGTTCTAGAAGAGCCAAATGAAAGGCTGGGTGTATTTTCCAAGTTGTAGGGAGTTCAAGTTTACACCATCATTTGTTGTCTCCGACCTTAGATATCGTGAATGGTCCGTACATCTTATCGTCAAGCTTGCGGCATTGTCGTTTGGTTCGTATATTGTGTCCGTCAAGCATAACCAAATCTCCAACTTTGTACTGTGGATGTGAGCATCTTTTGCGATTGTAGTATTTGCTCATCTTATCTTTGGAAACCTCGAGCTGTTCTTCCAAACGCTTATAAACCTCGATCATATAGTGCGCATATAACTCGGAATCGGGATTGCGAAACTTTACCTCTGTCGGCCAATTCGTGCGTGCTTCGTAGCAGTAGTTGGCATAGAAAGGTGTGATTTTAGTTGCCGCCTGTTTCGAATTGTTATAAGCGTATTCAGCTATTGGTAACATTTCGCTCCAGTTAGACTGTTCATAGTTGCAGTAGGTGGGCAAGAAGAGTTCAATGGTCTGATTTATGCGTTCGGTTTGAACGTCAGTCTGTGGGTGAAATGCCATTGACATGGATCGCTTGATTCCCAGAAATTGGCATAAGTCAGCGAGAAAATATCCTGTAAAGACTGCGTCGCGATCCGATACTATAACGTGTGGCATGCCGTGATATTTCCAGACGTTGTTAAGGAATAACTTTGCGACTGTAGATGATTTCCGCTTGTCTGTCGGAATAAAGTGTGTCATTTTGGTTAACCTGTCAACTACTACCATAATGTTCTTGTTACCGTTGGACTCCGGTAAATCGGTAATGAAGTCAACCGAAATGTAAGTCCATGGTGAAGACGGTAACTCGAGCGGATGTAGTAGGCCATGTTTGACGTGTCGTGGTGCCTTTGTCCGTTGGTATGAGTCGCACTTGTTGCAGTATTCCAGTACGTCGTCTTCGTGCTTAGGCCAGTAAAAGTTCCTTGTGATGAGTTCTAGGGTGCGTTCGTGATCGAAATGTCCGACGATGTGTGAGTCGTGTTCCTGATGTAAAACCTCCTTCCGAAAACTCTCAGGCACATATAACCTTCCTTTCCAACACAACATTCCATCTCCATCTATACCAAACCTTCCATCAACATTCTGATCCTTTTCCTGTACCTTCAGTAGTATCTTCCGATACTCCTCATCCTGACTGATTTCCTTTTGAAACCTTTCCTTAACCGATCCAACCAACTGATTTACCGAAAATCCTGCCAAAAGCATTTTTTCCCAATCATCACCATCCAAATACATCGCTTCAACTTCTAACCAATGTTCTTGTCCTAACAAGGTTGCCGAAGTTGTACCCCCTCTCTTAAGGCGAACTCCGGGCACCTTGATAATGCATTGGCTTTTCCGTTAGCCATTCCATTCCGATAAACAATCTTAAAATTGTATTCTTGTAATACTTCTGCCCATCGAGCCTGTCTTCGATTCAGCTGTTGTGTTTCTTTGAAGTTTTGGAGGTTCATGTGATCGGAAAAAACTGTTGTTGTATGTGTCGCTCCTTGGAGGTAACATCTCCATGTTATGAACGAATATACGATGGCGAGCATTTCCATATTGTATATTTGGTAGTTGAGTTCGGCTGGTGAAAACTTCTTCGATATAAATGCCACTGGATGTATTTTGCCGTCTTCGAACTTCTGCGATAAGACCGCTCCCATCGCAAAGTCTGATGCATCCGTTTCAACCATAGCTGGTCTATCGTCATCATAATGTCGAAGTATTGGAGTGTTTTCTGCCGCAAACAAGATGTATATCTTGTAATACGCTGCTTGTGCTGCTTCTCCAAACTTAAAGTTCTTTCCGTCGCCTTTGAGAGTGTCTGTAATTGGTATGACGATACCGGCGAACCCCTTGATAAATCATCGATAAAAGTTCCATAAACCCATAATAACTTGGACTTTCTTTTGGGTTCCGGGTATAGGCCATTTCGTGATGGCCTCACTTCGACTTGGTGCCATTTTAAGTCCTTCACCACTGACAAGAAAACCGAGAAACTCAACCTCCTGCTTGTCAAATTCACACTTGTCGATCTCCACAATGAGGTTGTTGTCATGTAGGACTTGAAGTATCTTGCCTATATATTTGTGGTGTTCTTCACGAGTTCCTTGGGTGGCGATGAGGATGTCATCGATGTAAACAACCGTAATGTCGCTTTGTCCTCCTAGAAAGGGCTGAAGAATACCGTTCATCCAGTGTTGAAAAGTAGCTGGTGCATTGGTGAGTCCGAACGGCATGACTGTGTATTCATATGACCCGAACTTAGTTCTGAAGGCCGTTTTCCATTCGTGTCCTTTGGCCATTCGAATTAAATCATATCCCGACTTCATATCTAACTTTATCACCCAGGTTGCTCCCTTCATTCGACTTTGTAGTTCATCCATTAATGGTAGAGCCGTCTTGTCTTTGATAGTCAAATCGTTAAGTCTTCGTTAGTCGACGCAAAGACGCAGGCCTCATCCATTTGGTTTGGGTACAAACAGGATTGGGGCTCCAGCTTGTCCCTTGGACGGTTGTATTTTTCCTTCTCTTATCATTTTGTTGATGTATTCCTTGAGCAACCTTTCTTCTTCTCCAGAGAGTTGATATATAGGTCCCACCTTCACCTAATCGTCGGGTACCTTCAGGTGGATTTCATGATCATGAGGGCCGTGAAGGGGTAGCTTTTCAGCTTCGTGAGGGTCGAACAATAACATCCATTTATGGTATTGTTCCGGTAACTTTTCTGCCAGTATGCTTGTTGCTGCAAAGCATAAGGGACCGATGTTGATTGCATCTTTGTGTGTAGCCACGCGATCATCGTAGGTAATCTTCCAATTCGTGTGAAGATGTCCGTGATTGTAACACTTTTGTTCACACTCCACAAAATATAAACATCTGTATGTAGCACCCTGTACCTTGTATTGTTTCAGATACCACGCAGGTATTAGAACGTCATAGTCAGCGTGCATCGGCACTACCTCAAAGGTTTCAAGAGTGCGATGGTTTCCAAAAGCGAAACCAAGGGGTATAGTATAAACATTTGGTAATTCAACTGACTTACCGCTAAAATCCCTTGTGTTGATGTTCCTTTTTCTCCTAACTACCAGTATCTTGAACACCTTGGCACATTGCGGTGATATGGTGAAAGATATCGATCACAAATCCAGCATGGCTCGGACTGGAAACTGCTGTATTTTTCCATCGCTGTCCGTGTGGTCCACAAAGAACCGATATACGGATCGTTCTCTGATTCTGGTTTTGGGGATCTTGTGTACATGTTTTGTCTCGTAATAAACAAAATCGTCGGAGATATTTTGTTTCTTTTTTGGTGGTTCCTCGTCTGAGGGGGAATGCTTTCGTTTAGTAGCCATCCTTTCGACAATGGCTCGGCCACAACAGGTCGTTGAAGGTAGTATCGTTCTACAACTCGTGGTTGAGTTCTTCATTGAGTAGTTCTTCGAACAACACAGGTTCCTCCTCTGAGAGGACGTCTTCCTTATAATGTTCCTCAACTTCGTAGATCGTAGGTAAGGCATCGAGTGCCCGACCAAGAGTAGTATGTGTTCCTCTGCAGTTATATTCGCAGTAGCAGGTGTACTACTCCTCGCAATCAACGTGCATGCCCTTGTACGTTGTCCAAAAAGAACCAAATACTGGATCGTCAATCGTCAAGCCGCCTCCCTCAGCTGCTGCTTGGTTCCAGTATGTATTCCAAGGAGACGGCGTGCTCGGTTGGTCCCAGAAAAATGATTCGAGTGGTTTCTCTGGTTCAAGTACCACCTTGTCAATGCTTGCGAAGATGTTGAGAGGCTCTGGTTCTGCGAGTGAACAAGGTACTCCGGCTAGGTCGAAGAAATTGATATGTCCATAGTTGTTGGTATCGTATGGTATCATTGTTGTAATTGATGTGATTGTAATTATTTTGTTGCGTCACTACCAACCAGCAGTTTCATCCCTACCGGAATCCTCAGGGTGACGACCGGAACTCAAATAATAAAGGCTTCCTCCCACCTAATCATTATATCCTTCGCTCCATCTCAATACTTACCATTAATCTGAGCTTTCCTGTTGCTCCCACCAATTTTCGGCCACATCTGAATCTTCCTCACTAACGATGGATTCCGAACCGGATGGTATTTCTCTGTCTGAAGTTTCCTCAATTTCTTCCGCATCTCCAACCACATAATCATCTCCTTCATCATCTAACTGGTCGTATGCCCCGACCTTCATTTTTTGATATGCTTTCGGGTGGTCGAAGTCAGAGGTTCCTTTTGACAATTTGATGTCCCGAATGCATTGCATAGTATTGTGGTTCCCTTTTCTATCGGTGGGCCACGTGCAGCATCGACATTCTTTTGCTGCTCTCCATCGTGCCAGTTCTCCGTTGTCGATTCCCTCTGTCAATTGACGAAACATTTTACCATCGGAGTTTACAAAAGGGTTTGGTTTAGAGGATACTCGAGTGTCTGTTCGTCGTTGCGTACTCTTTTGTTCAAAACGTTGTCGTTGTCTTTGGAATCCTGAACCAAGACCCCTGGGCTTTTGAATCTTTCCTCGATCTTTGTTGATTCGTCCTGACGTACTGTCGGTGCTTCGAGACTTCCCCATAAATCCGAAATTCCTTTCCTTCGCTTGCCAGACTTCAACATTTTTTCCAGCGTTGATAATAATTTCTTGGAGCTTGTCATCAGTCTTATCTGCCAGATTGATGAGACTGAGTTGCTTGAAGACTTGTGGTGGTAGCTTGCTCATAAGCATGGTCCTGTATGCTACCCCCACAATTTTGGTCTTTGCGTTCAGGGTATCAAACTCTGTGATCATGTCCTGAACGTTTCCGCTATATTTAAGCTCGGTGATTCCTTTGTAGGCTGTTTCCTGTTGGTATTTGTTATGGAAACGGGCATTAATTGCGGATCTGTATATTGACCAACTCCGCATATATTTTCCCGCTTGCACCTCTGCCTCCCATTGCATATGCCAAGCTAGGGTGTGGTCCTCAAAACATCCTTGCACATATTCAATCTTGAGTCCTGGCCGCGTAAAAAGGTGTGGTTGGTCTCCAATGAATTCTTCCATACTCATCCACCACACATCAAAGTCTTCGGATGCCTTTCCTTTGAATTTTGCTGGATCTGACAGCTTGAGTCTCAAATCTCTTTGTCTTTCGATTCCTCGAGTATTACTGCGTCCGCAACGTTGTGATCTGTATCTGCTCATGTGAGAAGATCCGGGTGGTGGTGGAGGTGGTGGAGGATCTCCGCCCATTCTTTCCGGAGGTGGTGCATCTCCAGATCCACCAGGCGCTGCTGTTACTTCAGGAGGTGGCGCGTCTCCCAAGCCGATATCTGTTCCCGAGCCTCCTCGTATGCCGAAGATTTCTGCAATATCAGTGTCACTGATAGGTGATACATCCCTTTGGCGCTCCTCCGTCTGATGCTGCCACTGTGTGATTTGTTGTCTTCGGTCTGAGTGTATTGGCGTGGAGGCCGAAATCTTTGCCTTTTCAAACGCTGATATAAGTTCCGTTTGATCCCTTTGCAACATATTGAATTTTGCCTCCAGAATCTCAAAATCTGTGCATGAGGGGACCTGTTCTTTAAGGGCCCTCTCCATTCCGTTCACCTTATCCTGATAAATTTTGAATGATGCAGACCAAGCCAACACTCTTGAAGTTAGTGTCCTGATCTTCCCCTTGTACCATTCAATCCAGCTCCGCAAAATTCCAAATTCCTCCTTGGCTTCCTTAACTACCCAATCATTCTGTTGTTGGAAACCGCTCATTCCGGTTCTGGTTACCTTCAACACTGTATTCAGTATCTGTATTTGCTCTTCGTGTCCCTCTAGAATTCGTTGTCCTAGAGCCCTGTCTATTTCCACTTGCTGGCTAAAGAGCTGACAATCTAGCCAAACGTCTTCGAATTCCTCCTCGATTGCTTCCTTCTCACTGTGTCAAGCCTCGACTAAGCGTTGCATTTCCTGATCTAGATGACCGATATGGACCTGTATCAAGTCGGTCATCTCCATGTCCTCGCCTTCCTGCAACTGCGGTCTGGAGTCCAAGTACTGTCTCCTCGATTGCTCGTACTGCTCTTGCAGGTTCTTCCCCCATCCTGATAAGGGTCTCGAGGGCTGCTTGGATTTGACGACTCCAGACGACGTTGGTGCCATCTGGCCCGCTCCAAAGGTTAGTCGGCACCTGTGACTGACCATTGTGAAGATGTCGAGATGGGTACGTGTACGGTCCTATGTATACTTCCGTTGGCTGAGGTTGATTTCTTAAATAGAAACTGCATGTAATACAGTTTCCGTTGCAGCCTTGCATACAGTGCTCTGCGCAGAAATGATGTACTGTAGGTCCCTCTGGGTGAGCCAAAAACCTTATCGCACAGCAGGCTCTGTTATCGCAAACGATGCAATTTGTCGTCATAAACACTTTTTAGACTTGTCCAAAATATTATACGGTTATGGGGATACTTATCACCAAAGTATGGCCGCCTACTTCCTTAGAAGTCATATGTATCCTGAAGATAATCTTCAGAATCGTCATAGTTGGACTGAACCTCGTAGTCTTCAACGGAGAGGTTGTGATAAACAGAGGGGAGTTCTCTAGTATAGAACCAGTGAAAATATTCGTACTCAATATCGTACGTCTGGATAAAGATACTCGCAATACGGAAATTGTACGTAGTAATGGCTCGTTCGTAGAGGGCATGAGCGTAAAGAACAATACAATCAAGATCTCGGAAATTAATAAAGTATATTGTAAAAGTAAATATTCTTGAAGTAGAAAACAACAATAATATTTTAGTGTCTTGTCTGCTGGTATGTTCTGACTGTGGATTGCTGCTAGAGCTTACTGTTTTACTTTGCGGGCGCAAAGGCAGTTCTTTTATAGAGCGAGTTACTCGTATACTCTCTATGACTTTGGCGTTTGTACTAAGATAGCTATGGCCTCCGATTGTTAGGCTGGTTACTCGATCTCGGTAGGTTGCGCTTCTTTTCCGTTTGACGTTTGGCACTTTTCAAAAGTGCAAGGCATCCCTGTAGGTTATCCTCATGCCGCCAGGTTTTGCCACGTAGCACTTCAGCTCGTTTGCTTTTCTTCTGGTCTGTATGCTTATGCAGAAAACAGGTTTCGGCAATGACCGCTGACGCGTTCATCGAACCATCACTTCCTTTTAGATCTCTTGACTCAAATGTTAAATCAGATAGTGGGTTGCATGGTTATGTTTACCCTCATAGACTTGCTTCGGTGACCAGCTGCTGCTATGCCACTTATCGCACCTCCCATCTCGCTGGCTTTTACTCCCATTTAAGGGCTGCAGCTTATGCCGGACCAGACCACCTGCAATCTGCCATTACTCGGGAAGTCGACCCACACACGAGTTCTTAACAGGTCGATTTAACTACCAGGGTGCAGTTAACATATGGAGTCCCTAAGCTGTATAGTTATCCCCATAGTAAAGTCCCACTTCACGAACTCTGACGTATACCTACCGGAGAGTGTAGAGGCGTACCCCGCTCTAGCCGGCTGTCCCATATTGCTGATAAGGTAAAGTAGTTCTGGTCGAAACTATCATGTACGGCTGACCCGAAGGTCCCCGCAATGGCATGATAGTGCGTTGGCAACCCATGACATCTCTAACTATCGGGGGCCTAGGCATACAGTAGCATACCTCCCTAAGTGTTTGAGACTGATGCCTTCGCTAGCTAAGTGTCGTGACTATCGCTGTTCGATCGAGAAGGTGCACTGCCCACGTGCTGGTTAATCATTTCGCTTTGCCAGGGCTCGGTATTGGATAGGCTTGTATGTTGCGTAGGACTTCGTCGCTCAAAGGATGGGATAACTGCGGGTGTAACATCGACCAACCTTAGTGACAGCTAGCCGAACGCAGATTGCCATGGACATCCTTCGTACCTCGTATACCTGCTAAGGGAAAACCCCTAACAACCGATGGGCAGAGTTCAAGACCCTGATTGTGGAGCTGCAATTGCAGATCATGAAGCAGCTCAGAGTAGGAAGTTTAACCCCTGAAATGTCTAAAGTGTCAAGCAGGTCAAAGCCGATACTGAATTGTGCGATTCTACTAGACAAATGAACAAGTATGAAAACGCGAACAAAATCACACCTCCAGTCATCGTATTCCCTAGTGGGAATAGATGCACATTATATCATTGTAGCCCCTAGCAGAAATGGATACACATCAATGTCGTCGTATCTCTTAGTGGGAATGGACGCATCCTCTCCTGCATATTCCTGAACAGGATTGGGAAAATAGTTATCCTTTTGTATATAGGACAATAAATGTCATTTATGTTGTCGATAATCCCAATCGGATGAGATACTCACACGATTGACAGAATGTGCCCCTCCCTGCAGTGATATATACCCTTCGGTTGATGAACCAGAGGTGCTGGTCATGTTCATGGCATATGACCTGGTTTCAGGCTTGCCTTGCTTCAAGACTAGGAACCCTGAGGTTAACTGGAAAGTCCAGTCGACTTCTAGCTCTGTGGACCCCAAGTGGCAATACAAATACACTGACGGCCATCACACATGTGATGTCGCATCCTCTACATGCAACTGACAATCTTAGGCTGCAGAAGGGCAGTGAAGAAATTAAGTCTCCTGACATCTGCATGGAGCCACAGCATTCGATAGTCTCTTAGCTAGCGATGAGATTCTCGCGGCATTTATCATATGCCTTGGTGATTGCACAGGGTTGCTGTGAGCTTCCATGGAAGGTATCACCAATGGTGAGAGGAGCATCTGGAGCTGGACGAGTGAGCAGGAGCAGCGACGGTAGTTGGGGCAGAAGAGTTACCAACAATGCAGACCTTGAATGACTGCTACTGACTCGTTGAGTCACAAATGGAGTACTGGACGATGGGGGGTTTCCCATCGATGATAACCTTTTTCCACCAGGGCTCCTGGATTCCAACCTTCGCTTCCATCTCAAGATTACAAGCACAATGCTAACGAGTACAGATGTAGCTTTGACGCCTGAAATGGTGCTTACAGATGATGGTGGCCATACCATATCCCTGCAAAGTATCAGGAATTCATGAAGGTCAGTTGACATCGTCTACGACTTCACTATCGAGCACCTGGAAGGCACAAACACCCTGCCGATGGCCTGTTGAGACGGTCCGATTTTGAGATCGGCTATGAGAAGCCAGTCCGACGGCTCTTAATGACCCTGATAGTTGAACCCTACGATGACTTCCTATAGGTGATTAAGAAGGTCCAACCTACTGACCCATTGACGGTTGATATCTCGGGTATGCTAGTCGATAACCCAATGGCTACAGCCGAAGCCACAGCCGAAGCTACAGCCGAAGCCAAAGTCGAAAATGAGAACCAATAGAGCGTCTTCGCTGAAGCTCTGACCTATGAGGGGAGGATATATGTCTCTGCAGATGATGCTCTCTGCGGTAAATTGATAAGTCTCTTTCATGACAACTGTGAGCTGATCACTTTGCTGCTCTTAAAACTGCTGAGTTAATCTCTAGAGATTTCTATTGGCCTACGATGGAGAGGTACATAAGGAAGTACGTCAGTGGCTGCGAATCACTGGTTACAATACTGCTCTTTTACACCTGATAGTGGCAGAGAGCCAACCAAATCGGCAGTGGAGATGTTAAGCTGTGCAGAATGTAAACCGGCTGCAATCCTTAATGGACGTATGAGAAGGCTACCACCTAGATTTAGAGTGTACACCCTACAACTAGGATCGTAGAATCGGAAGTCAAAGGCATGGAAATCAGAGAATAGATACCTTGATGCATCTGGAGCGGAACCATATTTGATTGCTTTGTCAGTCTGACCTTATGGAACACTTATGAGTTAGATACCGCAATTCGAATGAGTATGTACGAAGGCATATCGATATATGAGGAGTGCAATCAGGGCCGAACTTTGCCAACGCAGGTAAACCAATCTGAAGCAGAATGGCAACGGAATGTTGAATCCCAATTACCGATATACGAGTCAACCTGGAATCAATCGGTGAGATATATATGATCAATGCCAAGAGCGGAGACTATCACCGATGAGGTCTACCATGTGCTTGGATATGCGAAAGCACAGAGATATGAAATTAGAGAAATCATATGAATTCTAGCGATCTCAAGAGCAGTAGCTATGACCAAGATAAGTATATGATGCAATTATACTAGTTGACTACTGCAGCGATACGATACAGGCCATGATGTCCTTGCTCCTCAGATATATGCTATCAATTAGTCGGAAGTCGAGACTTCGTCTGGTATATTACGTGTCAACTACGATATATTGATGCTGAATGACGCCTGCAAGTCGGTCAATGATATTTACTGATTTGAGCACCACCGAACTAGCTCTATGGGGATCAATTTCTTGGATTCGGATCAACTGGAAGTCCACTTGGATATTCGGAACCATGGACTTGCAAGCCTGCTGAAGAAGTAAGATTGGAACGAGGCTGGATGAAGGAGTGGCTTCGACTTGGAGATGGACTTGGAGGATTCAGGGTCAATTGGACTTTCCTTCTCTTCCCTTCTTCTTCTCTTCGTTTCTTATGGATTTCGACCAGGTATAAATGGCGTCGGCACGTGATTTACCACCTACCACTGGAGGTGGATTTTCCCATGCACTGAATCCACCGTGAGGTCACTGCGATGGCACCAATCGGTCGTGGAACATATGCAAATGTACGAAGGCATACACACTTAATCTGGTCTTCCGTTATGTTTATATATGATGCAGCTCAGGAGGTCTGTGGATAAAGAGAGGGATGATGTAATAGTGGTATCAGGTGCACTTGACCTCGTAAGTGTACTTGGCTCATATGTGCACTTGGCCTTGTAAGTGCACTTGGCTGGCAGGTACACTTGGTCTTGCAAGTGCACTTCGCAGCAGAGACTGGGTAAGTACCCTTCATATATAGTCACCTCGCAAAGTGCATTTGATACGCTAGCAATTATCTTACCTGACTTACCTTACAATTGATATTTTTATTACTTACTCCGGTTTACAACTGTATCTACACGTATCCAATTATCTGAGGACGTACGTCCTTACAAGACCATTAAGCAGACATACTCAATCTTATTCTATTAACTCTGTTCAGTCATTGAATATATTTCTCTTCTATGATTGTGTAATACATCTGTTATGATATGAAACCATATGAATACAAGTAGAATATCTCTGAAACCCAAAGTAAACAACATTTTGTCATTAAATAATCACATTCAAGTGTGGCTCCAATGTTCTGAATGAAATTGTTCCGAATTCAATTGCATGTTACTAACAAATATGTAAGTGAGAAAACGTTTGAAGCCATACTCTCTATCGGTAAATATCTACCTAAATTAATTTCATATGGTCAATCTTCGATTCTACTATATAAGGTGGAATTCATTGATGAATTGTAACATGATGATGATGATTGAGACTAAGGTGATAGCAATAACGATGATTATACTTACAGTGACAAAGGTAATGATAATTAGTCCCGATCTATTATAATCGATGACTATCATAGGGAAATTTCAGCCAGAATAAGACACTCAAGACAATATGTAAACAGCAGGATGAAAGGTTAAAACTTAGAAGCCAAGCTCAGGTGATTGTTGTTTTAATGAAAGAGATATGTTTCTGAGAAAACTATAGAAGAAGAAGCAACAACATATGTGAAACTTGAGATTTTCGACATGGTTGACCATATACAGTTCAGTTATAGACACAAGCATTTAGATAGCTTTATCGACACATTATATTTCAATTTTCATTCCCTCAAGTACTTGTTTCTGTGAGGTGAACCCAGTGAAGTCAAATATGCCATCTTTCTTCTAGACTGCTGATACAATAACTCGCATTTGATTTAGAAGCAGATGACTATCATAGATGTTTCTGATTATATAACAATCTATACTTCAATTCTGATCCCTAAGTGGTACATAGCGACCTCTTTACATAGCAGATCACCAGTATCTTCAACAATAAAGATATCTTTGGAATAGCAGTGATGAAGGTAATGGGTAAATAAATACAGTTACGGAATAAGCTTATTACGACCTATGCTAATCACGTGAAAGCTAATTGGAGACAGATCAGATTGACTATACAAAACAGTGAAGAGATAGGTAACAATATGATCTGAGAAGGCCTCAGACATGCTCAAAAACAAGGCCGAACTGATGACCTCAATATGTGATGGGTTACACACAATTCATGATCGTTTCAACCAGATCACTCTTTCGGTTGTCATATACACCATCAAAAGTCCACAGGGACAGCTACCAGAGTAGTCAGAATTATCTCAACATTGTGGAAAATAATACTATTAGCTATCCATCTCAGAGCTGACAGGTGTATTATACACTATCGAATTGTTGTCCTATATCAAATCCAAGAAAATATTCAAGTTCTCAGTTACTAGCAATTGTAACAATTTATCTCTGATACTATAGTTATAAATAGAGCTCTTCGATAGCCAAAAGGCAACCCAGCAATATGTTCTGTATAGCAGCAAAGATCAGAAAATATACTACTGCTCAAATTATAACATATTGAATCTGTCTGAGTCTGCTTTAGATTCTTATGGAAGCACGTATCAGGTAAAACACCAAAGAACCTAGAATACCTATCAGTCAAAACAATTGCATACATCCCTCAGTTCCTTGTCTGATAGGAGATACTGGGCAAAATATAGTTAGAGCTGCAAAGGTTAGAGACAAGGATATTGTGGATAATGATTAATGAGAATCAGCCATACAGAGTGGCTTCAACATTCTGAGTTATTATTCAACCACCAAGGATTCATTTGTCAAGTCAGTATCTATGCAGTACCGCAAAATCAAACTCAGCATACACCTTTATTGTTATGCCTCAGGTTTAGGACAATATCAAAGCGGAATCACAATCGATCGCTCAATCATCAGATAACTCAATTGAGACTGTATAAGTACTAGTCCTATATAATATCCGATATCCACACAATATTACTTGCTTGATTACCAGGACCAATAAATGTAGATGCATATATATGTAGTCAACCAGGTTACTGTTAAGCAACTGATGGCTGTCACTGGCTCGATACTCTTGAAGCTCTTACTACGAATAAAATACATGTAGTTGAAAGGTTTCAGATATTTAGTCACTTCAATTTCTATCATAGCTGATAAAGATGCTGATAATCATGTATATGCAGACTGTTTACAATAATGTACCATATTATCAACAGAATACTATTCACCTGAAGGTTTAAGGATCGAGATGATATAATATGTTTGACCATAGATAACTGAAGTACTGATGTCAACAGCATGTCGATATGACTATGTAAGAAAACTTAGTGGAAATATATGGGGGGTCCTGTATACAGTAGAGAAAGTAGTTGTCAAAGGAAGGATATTGGTGCAAAGGCTAGCTGGAGAGAGGAGCTCATGACAAACATGTAGAAAGATCTCATTGATCAAGCAAGAGAAAATACATGAAAATATTTCTTGAATCTCGAAGAGTAGAAAGGCAAGTATCTGAACAAAAGGAATAAGCCTTAATATTATACGATTGGAAATCCAAACCTCTTTCTTTTGAATCTTTATCTTTAGTGACTTTCACATCCTGAGCAAATCCTCATAACTCCCACTGCAAGTAAGTACTGAAACCATTATTGGTACTACTTGTATTGATGAACTTGAAGTAATACTTCTGATATTACATTCATGATTTATACCTATGTGAGTGGTACAGTGAGATTTAGTACATACTAATCGTAATTGACTATATTATGATGAGTATCCTCATGGTCCTTAGGCTGCTCAGATTACTTGGATTGCCATCCAAACTGATATTCATTTCGACACAGAGCCTTTATAGGAAAGCGATGATATGTGCCAAAAAGAGTTGGAAGACCTGCATATCAGTTCAGTAATCTCAAACAATAGTTCTTATTGACAAATCATGAGTACTGATTGTTCTGATGAAGTTCTACAACTAGTATTGGCAATGAACCACCCCGGATTCGTACTATTGATGAACCGGTTCAGTTAGAGCGTAGCGAATCCTTGCCAAGCCATTGGCCTCAAACCCCACCATTTCGGCCCACAGTGTCGAACACAAATAATTACGCGACTTCCTGTCCGATTCCCGCATTTTAGAGCGCAAATTGTAGCTGGGATCGAGCTCTTTTGAACGCGCTAATAATCGAGGAATTCGGACAAGAACTCGCTTACTTATTATCGTTCGAAATTGAATAATTCGCAAATCAGTTTGGGACAAACCGGCTAAATTTGACAAAGCCCGAATCGAATCTGTACCAAATCCCTGCTTCATTCGATCCACCTTGAACCGATCTGGTTCGATTCCATCACTATCTATAACATAGATCTGAGCTTGCAATAATACAAAATGAGAAATCCAGAAATTTACTGGAAAGCATATTGAATTTGTACCAATCTAAATACAAGCAGAGTCTTTTAGGTACCAGTACTGATGGCCACCAACGTCACTTTGAAAACAACACATGCAGAAGATAAGTGTTCTGTACACGAGAATGGTAAAGTTAAGTCTCCAAACATAAACTCATTTTGAGCTACAACATGTAATAACTCCTTCACTAGCAATAAGGTTATGGAAGCATTCGCTATAAAACCTTGCAATTGAATATTATTGCTGGGGGCTTTCATTGAACATATTATCAGTTACCCAGTGAGAAAGGTCCCTGGTATTGGAGATGTATGGCAGCAACAGTAAATGTTATTACTGCAGAATTGTATCTAAATGGAGATATTGAATGACTGCTATCAGCTCACTGGAATATGAAGGGAGCAAGACATTTATGTACCACTCAATTGTGACTTTAAGGTTGGTATTACTATTTCTAAAAATCTCTACCCTCCACCTCAAGTTCTATGTTCAGGGCAAATCAATACAGATAAAACTTCAGAGTTGGTACATACAGATATTCATAAGCTAATTCCCACCACATATGAAGTGTAACTCTGGAAGTATCACTCCAGTTTTACCAGTACAAGTAGTATCCCTACTGCTTTCAGGTCTTGTATGCGATACATATTATGAAGATTTGCTTAGGAATATTAAAGTCACTCAGAAGATTCAAGACAAAGATGTTTTGCTTTCCAATACGTATTTTGTTAAGGCTTGTTTTTCTCATCATGAATCTTACCCTTCTACTTTTGGAGATTGCAGTGGTCTTTTATACCTCTTTCCTTTCGCTCTAACAATTACTTCTATCTCCACTTTTCTCATGAGCTTCTCTATCCAATCACCCTTTATATCAATTTCTTTCAAAACAGCTCACCCTTCACTCTCTTGTGGGACCTTCTGTATCTTTCCACTCAAATCTTCTTCTCAAACAAATAGAATTCCTCCTGGTATCAGTCCCTCAAACTTCTGTGGTTTGGACCTTTCATATTCTTTTGATCTCTTAGCGTTCACGCGAATAGTATCCTGTCGATTATGAGAGGCATAAAAGACTTCATCAGATATAATACCAACTGAATTGTTTTTGTATCTACAGCCTTTTAGCTGTCTTCAGATTGTTGATGGTATGAGCTGACATAGTATCAATCTAGTAACTACCTTTCATCCCTTATCAGTGATGTAGTTGACTGCACAACAGCAAATCAGATTTCATTGGTTGTGATAACAGACTTGAGTGATATCTTATGGTTATTTGATGATGTGCAGGGATTGCACTTGTACCATTCTGATCCTACTATCGTTCTGTATTGATAGGTGATCTCGCTATAAGGGTATCAGAGTTTCTCCGCTACTGACATAATCGCTATCCACCACACCAGACAGTCAGTATCAGAGTCTTTACCTATCACAGTATCATATCATAGTGAGTACCTATCAGAGTTGTTATTGCCATCAGCCACTGTCACAGTCACCATCTCTCAGAGAGCTACATTGTTACTCAGTATCTATCATCAGGAATCCCTATGTTATAGTATCATGTTATTGGTTTTTGTTTGATGATATTTTACTATTAATATTAGATTATCTTGAGAGTTATTATAACAGTTATTGGATTCCAGAGCTATGTAAATGTAGAGGGATATTAATTGTGTAACACCATAATAATTGTATATGCAATAAATGAATATTTTCAAGTAGGTTATTCGAATTTGAAGTATTTGAAAGTACATTCAATCCTCACAGTAATATACATACTCAGATATATCAATATTATTTCCCAGATTGAAAAACCATACCTAAAGGTAAGGAAACACCCTTGACACCATAATATATCATAATAATATATATGTGTTAGCGGAGTAACAATCAAAATTTCCTAAGTATAGAGATAATAGATATACAAATTCTGAATTCAGTTTTACAGATAGGTTTTACAATAGTACAGGAAATATTTGATGAGCAGCATACTTGAACTCCTAGAAACCAACAACGTTAAGATTAGGGTATAAGAGATGGTTAGTAAATTGTCATATTAATCTCATAATCTGGAATAGCATTTACCATCCCTGGATGTGGGTTGAATGTCTGAAGTACGTAGATTGTAGGTAGGCAGGATAATATATAAGCCTGCTGCGATACAATGTGTGGTACTGCTAAAGCAACTCTTGGTGCAATGTACTTAGGTGGTCACATATCACTTATTACAGTACTATGTGATTCTGAAAATACTGTATTCTTCGTCTGACAATTTCCATTGCCTGATAATGACTCAGCCCGGCTGCATCGTGTCCAGACAGCTGAGATCTACCTGTTTCATTATTTCCAGCCATCCAGGAGTCTGCACTACTCGATAGATTCCAGCCAGCAAAAAGTCAGCACAGCTCTGTTATCTCCAGCCAACTGTGAGCCAGCCCATCTAGACCGAGTATAATAGTGGTACCAGGTACATTCGGCTTGTAAGCATGCCTGGCCACATAAGTGCACTTGGCTAGCAGGTTTACTTGGCCTCTTAAGTGCACTTGGCTTGTAAGTACACTTGGCTCCTGGGCACACTTGGCCTCATAAGTGCACATGGATTGCAGGTATACTTGTCTCATAACCGCAATTGGCCTTGTAAGTGTACTTGGCTCGTAGACTGCTCAATGTACTTTGCTGGCAGATGTACTTGACTTGTGAGTGCACTTGGCCTCATGAGTGTACTTGGCTGGCAGGTATACTTGGCTCGTGACAAACTATGTGTACAGACTAATGTCACAGACCTTCATCAGTAAAGTCAATCATCCGGCTCTGGAAGCCCTGGGATGCTCCAGAGGTTGTAGAGGTTGATTTTGAATGACATACTCGGCAGATCTTCTGGACGTCCTTTTGGACCGGTGAATGCAGCCTCAGTGCACTCCCTTGTTCTCCCGAAACCCTTGAAGCTGCTCTGGGATATTCCTATATCGCAATAGTATACTCTGTAGCCACTCCTGATGCCTCTACGGGTACTCCGAAAGATTCCTGTATCGCAATAGTGTACTCTATAGCCACTTCTGATGCAACTAAGAGTGCTCCGGGAGATTCCTGTATCGCAATAGTATACTCCGTAGCTACTTCTGATACCTCTAAGGGTGCTCCAGGAGATTTCCGAAACGTAGCAAAGTCTTCTGTGGCCACTTCTGAGCTCTCTGTGGAGCTGCGGTATGTTCTAAGATCACTCAGGAGTATCTGGATCAATTTCTTCATTTCCAGATGGAATCATGGTGTGTCACCCATTCTCAGATACGCCTGTAGCATTGCATACATCTTTGGCATTTATCTACTGCAGCCTGTCACTATCAACTAAAACTACATATATTCACGCTGCACTCCAGCAACACCTCGACACAACCTTGACCAAAGAAATACAATCCCCAAGAAATACAACCCCCGAGAAACACAACCCCCAAAGAAATATACCCCCGAGAAATACAGCACCCGAGAAATACAAGGCTCGAGAAACACAAACTCCAAGAACACAACGTCCGATAAATACAAACCCCGAGAAATACAACGCCCGAGAAATTCAACTGACGAAAAACAGACTCTCACTTGAACCTAGCTACCAGATCCTCTATTTTCTTCCCTGCTACATCTGGTGCTACATAACAAATCGAGTGCTCAGCAGAGCTTGCAATTCTAGCATTCATATAGATGCCTATATACTCAATGATGTCTACCTGGTGATCAGGATCAATGGAATTCCAGTGTCTGTGGTAGCTCTCATACAAGGATATATCAAACGTTAGTAGCCGTTGATTGTAGGATCGAGAGGGCACACTGACAGCTGAATATCTCACTGCGGAAGTCCTGAGAGGGTTTGCTCTTAGTTCCTTTCTCATAGTCCCTCAGGTCGCAGTTGAATGCGGTCGCAGTCCAGCAAATGAATTGGGAAGTCACTCGCTTGCCTCACAGTTTGTTCCAATGCTCTTGTCTGCCGAGGTAGGTATCGGAAGCGAAGAAGTAAGCAAAGATCAGTACGGTGGATTGGTTTCTCGCAAACCAGCGGATCTCCTTCTTACTGTTCGGGAGATCGTTCCATTTTCCAATCCAACAATCATCATTCAGTAAAGCGGCAACCTGCTGTAGACACAGAAGCTTCTCTTCGTTCTGCAATGAGCACAGTTAAGTCACCATAAGTATCGCTGTAGCGACTATTCGACCCCACATACCACTAAATTTCCCCCACAACTGTATTACATTGATAATTAGTATTATCAAACTTTGAAATCCAGAGAATACTTTGAAAACTCACAATTTCACATGTCAGGGCATCGATGTACTGACTAGATCCACCGGAGTACTCCAATATGTATTGTGTTCGATTGAATATGCCAACAGCTCTCTGCTGGACGGTAATGGTGTCAAGGGCTTCATCCTATACCTTATCGCAAATGTCCAATTCGTCCTCCTGAGAGATTGGCCAGGAGTTTTCAGTATACACAGCACATCTCAAGAAGTTCTTTGCTAAATCGAAAGCTGCTTTGTTATGGAGTGGCACCTTGCTATCCTTGTTGCTCTTCATCTCCGATGCACCTTCAATAGGTGGAGGGGTAGCTGAGGAATCCTGACTCCTTGTGGGCCGCCATCTGGCATAGTTCACAGGAACGAGGAACATCGTATCTTGGCTAGGAGATTGAGGCGGAGTGTCCTGAGGTGATTGTGAGTGCGTCAACAATCAAGAACAGTCTCCATCGGTACTTTCGAGGTTTGATTTGCATTTCTTTCTTTGGAGTCGGTCAGTCACCCAGACAGTATCTAAGCGAGCCCTTGTCAGACGGTTTATGCCTGTGTTGCCACTGCATCTATTCCGTTCATGAGTTGACAGAAGCTCGTCAGCATCATAGTCCGAATCAGTGGTAGGTTAGTTGTCATGCTCTTGGTATTCATCATCATCTTCTTCGACATCGTGCATTTAATTCTGATGGCTCTGAAGGTTAGCTTGATACAAATTAGGGATTCATCTGGCCTTACATATCTGGGAACGCGTAGATAATCTTTCTGACTGGCCCTCCTTGCTGAGCACTCCAAATCTCGCTCTTGAGAAGTGGTAAGGTTAGGAGATTGCGAGGCCATAGGTGATGAGAATATATCCAAATATAATTTGAGAAGAAGAGGTCAGAATAAAGCTCAGGTGTACCTGGAGAACCTCTTTTTTCTTATAGGAAACTGAAGGTGACACAGTGGTTCATATCGAAGAGGACAACCTGTTCATTCCCACTGAAGTTGAGGAGTACATGAGCTGCTAATCTGTACACTATGTTCAGGGATCTGTTAGTGAGATGAACAGGTATTCGGACTTCAGGACAGCTTACTATTGTGAGGTGGCTAGATTCAGACTCCGAAGTGGTTGAGCTAGATGCAAGCCCATGCACTGCATCAGAGTTTTCCGGAGTACCTGAGCTGTTGATATCTGATATGTCGCCTCTTATCATAGCCGACCAACTACGCGGATTGGCCTGGATATGCGAGAGGTACCGGTGTTCTGACCGTTGGGATACCGGTGCTTCACATGCTGTTTTGGCTTCAATATTGCCCGAGGAAATCTCTTGCCTACAATGGTCCTCGAATGTGTCTAATACCCTGCTATAAGAGTAGCTGCACTTGAACGATTGATGTTTTTGTTTTTGTTTTCATTGTACGTTAGCACTGAAGTTTGTTGTATCCTACTCAGTTACCAGTAGCTTGACATGTTCGAGCACGACCAGTACAAAGTCGGCAGGCTCGGTTCGACTAACCAGAGCTCAAATAGGCGAACCGGAATGAATCATCTTAGTTAGTGGTCGATAGTCCTCTATGTGAATCTGCAGGAAGTACTGCATCAGGATCCCACTGCCACCACGATCATGCCAGGCCAAGTTGCATTCCATATCGTGGGACAGCGTCGGAATTAGAGATGCACCCCTTGAGCAGTTTCCATTGGTCAGAATGTAGAATCTGTAGTGATCGAACTTATGCAGTACTGCACTGCAGCTATATGCAATCTCAAGCTGAATGCACATAGTATCTTCTGTAGTGTGAATCGTGTCTATCCAAATACAGTCAGTTCACCTCCAGATAAGATCAGGTGGGGGAAAGCGTTCACCGAATGGTACATAGAATAGGGGCTTTAGTTCAGATAGAGCTGAGATGATTCGAATGGCAGGCAGGCAGATTAAGCAGTAGGTGTACCGAGATGATACAAAGGGATGAGATGGAATAGAGTAGAAGTGACACAAACATCATGTTATATTGGCGGTTGCCAGGGGGATGCTCCAGGGTACACCTAACTCCCATTCTGAAAGATCGAGTGACTATCAGCTGGTATGATGTTGAACCTAAGTATCTATTCTCACTCGATCTTTGCATACTCTAGAAGCTTTAAGCTGGAGCTCAGTCTGTTGCGAAACCTTGGGTGGACTGAACACACATATGAAATATTGTTAGTGCCACTTTGGAAGCTGAAAGCGTCGACAGAGCTTAGTTTCGGTGTGTAGTAGATACACCGGGGATAACGTGGGAAATTAGAATTGAATGTATTGCTATTTCGACCACGATTCGAACCGTGCAGTCTGTACCTTTGCTTTCTATTTCTGGTTTTGGGCAAACAGGTTTCACCTGACAGCTCGACCACTGGTCTCCCTCACCCTCGACCACCACCATAAGTAATTCTTCACAACTGCATTCTATTCCTCACGTGAACAACTGCATCTGTTTCTCATGTGATATCCAAAGCCATCCATTCTCCAACATCTAGACCTAGTGATACATGAGAGATAATAGAGATACAGAAAATCTAGCCCATTTTGCAGAAGAAATCCAGTAACAGCCGAAATAATACCCCTACCTGATCTCTGTACAAACACAAAGAATACT
This sequence comes from Wilcoxina mikolae CBS 423.85, assembly GCA_014904905.1. Classification (NCBI taxonomy): domain Eukaryota; kingdom Fungi; phylum Ascomycota; class Pezizomycetes; order Pezizales; family Pyronemataceae; genus Wilcoxina; species Wilcoxina mikolae. The sequence goes on along the minus strand of MU122220.1, from coordinate 158,097 downwards.
TCCAAATGCATCACAGCAAATCAAAAAAGCATTCTAAACGATGCATCAATGAAATCCCAAATCCATGCATACCTAGACCTTTCAACCACAAAGAATACTCCCATATACATCCCAGCAAATCAAAAAACATTCAGAACGATCCATCAATAAAAATCAAAACCTAAGCACACCTAGAAACACCTGAGCACCTATTCCAATTGCGATAACATTCCAGCCTGAATGGCAGTCTCCTCAATGCGCATTTTAAGAATGTTGTAGACATCCTCCTTGCTTATCATCAGACGATTCATCTGTCCATTCAAAACACAGAGCTGAGTAGTACCATTGACTATATGGAGCCCAGACACTCTATCATCGAAGCCGTTTGGACCAGTGTTGACAAGCCAGGTGTGAGGCTTACGCATCTGACCCACTTCGGGAAAAAAAACCAAGTCGCGCCTCGGACGCTGGAACGGCTAGGGCACATCGGACGCTTCAATCGAAACCTCTTGAGCCTCGTCGTACTCTGGCACTACAGACGCAGCATTTGCATCTGGACGTACTTACAGACACAGCATTTGCGTCCATACACACTTACAGGTGGAGCATTCATTTCCATACACAGCACACTGTACGGTCGCAGCCTTGATTCCCGGTCACAGCCTTGATTTACCAGGGCAGTCAATTGATTACTTAGTCACACTTGATTCACAAATTTATTGCTAACTATATACAAAAAATCATGCTGTGCTGGCTACACGCGATCGAGCCGTGCTGGCTCTGGACTGGCTGGACGCAATCGAGCCAGGCTGGCTACACGCAATCGAGCCGTGCTAGCTCTCGGCTGGCTGTATACTACGAGCAAATCTGGTCGGAAATATTAGCATTTCGATCAGGTGCGCTTGGAGGTCGAGCTGGGCTGGCTGTCAGCTGGCTGGATGCAATCGAGCCGTGCTGGCTCACCGCTGGCTACATGCGATCGAACCGTGCTGGCTCTAGGCTGGCTGTATGCCACGTGCAAATCTAGATGGAAACATTAGCATTTCGATCAGGTGCACATGGAGGTCGAGCTGTGCTTGCTCACCGCTGGCGGGAGATCATCGAGCAGGGCTGGCTGGATACGATTGAGCCGGGCTGGCTCTCCGCTGGCGGGAGATGACCGAGCTTGGCTGGCTCACGGCTGGCTGGTGATGATCGAGCAGGGCGGGCTCGACGTGATCGAGCCGGGCTGGCTTTCGGCTGGCTGGAGATGATCGATAAGGACTGGCTGGTTACCTCGATTAAAATTGCCTGTACATCTGTTAGCATTGCAAATAAAGAGAGAGACTGTGTGTAAGAGAGAGAGAAGTATCATAGAGTTGAACTTAGAACTTAGAACTTAGAACTTAGAGCGCAAATAAGGTTGAAAGTAAGGGGAGAAAAGGGTCAGACTATTTATGAAGGGCGCTTACCCGGCCTCGACTGCCAAGTGCACTTGCGAAGGCCAAGTGCGCTTATGGGGGCCAAGTGCCCTTGCGAGAGCCATGTGCGCTTACGAGGGCCAAGTGTGCTTACGAGGGCCAAGTGTACTTATGAGGGCCAAGTGCACTTATGAGGGCCAAGTGTACATACAAGGGCCAAGTGTACTTACAAGGGCCAAGTGCACTTACGAGGGCCAAGTGCACTTACATACCAAGTGCACCTGGCACCGCTATTACACTGGATCTCAGCTGGCTGGACGGGATCGAGTCGGACTGGCTCTCCGCTGGCGGGTAATGGTCGAGCTTGGCTGACTCACAGCTCGCTGGAGATGATCGAGCTTGGCTGGCTCACGCCTGGCTGGAGATGATTGAGTTGGGCTGGCACTCGGCTGGCTGGACGTGATAGAGCCATCTGCCTTACCACTGGTAGGAGATGATTGAGTCAGGCTGGCTGGATGCTATTGAGCCAGACTGTCTCTCCGCTGGTGGGAGATGATTGAACAGGGCTGGCACTCAGCTGGCTGGACACGATAGAGCCATCTGCCTTATCACTGGCAGGAGATGATTGAGTCGGGCTGGCTGAACGCGATTGAGCCAGACTGACTCTCCGCTGGCAGAAGATGATCGAACTGGGCTGGCACTCGGCTGGCTGGACATGATAGAGCCGTCTACCTTACCACTGGCAGGAGATAATTGAGTTGGGCTGGCTTGACGCGATCGAACCCGGCTGGCTCTCCGCTGGCAGGTGATGATTGAGTAGGGCTGGCTTTCAGCTGGCTGATCACCATGCAATTGGAACGGCCAGACAAAGTATACGGTATATTTAGCATCCCAATGCAATGTGCAGAGTGATATGTGACCGTGTGAATATATATCGGCAGGAGTTGTTTTTGCAGTGCCTCATATCGTATCATCGCGGACTTATATGTTACTCTGCCCACGGATGTTCCATATACTCCTGGCACACCACCAATGTCCGGGCGTGACTAATACGTCCGGACGCAGGGATTCTTTTCCAATGCAGTCGTACAATCTGTCCAAAAGCTTGCCGCTACTCTTTGGAAATCCAAGGCTTCTGAAGAATTACCGAATAAATGGCAGCCACGAGGTTGAACTCAGTGTCACCAATGTTGGTGGTGGTAATGAAGACAGAGTACCAGAGGGAATTCTGAAAATCGCTCATGACTTCGCTGCGCATGTCGGCGGGATCTTCGGACACCATGCGAATGAGTTGGATGTCTTGGTTGAAATGGCGATCAATCCACCATGCCAGATGGCAAACCTGATCAGGCAAAGGACAAAAAAGTATAGCCTTCTGAGGAAGTGGTGAAAGTACAGGAGAGTCTGTACTAGGCTGATCATCCATCTCAGGAACAGTCGCCGAACTGCTGATCAACTCAAGGAGGAACGATTCTCAGAGCTATTTGAAAATCGATCCCTCCACTAAACTGCTGGCATCCCACTCTTTTTTCCAACTGCCATCGGTAAAATGATCACCTTCTTACTTCAACAGTAGCGAAAAGCAAGCAAGCTGCCAGTGATGAATCCGCCAGGCGATCCCATGCTCACCTTTAAGCTTCTGCTTTTTGAGTCGGATGACAATATCACTGAGCTGCTTCTGTTCTTCCTGAGACAACTCCAGCATGACTGGATGGAAATCCTCCGATGGGATGTAAATCAGGATTGCACGTGAAGCTAGCAGCAACTCTGTCCATCGGTGGATTGTCCATTGGTGTGCGACTTCGGTCATCACAGAGGCAGTTTCCTGCTGAGCTTCAGAAGAACTTTCCTTGGCTATGGCAGTTTGAAGGGCAGTGATCGCCAACAACAAAGCCTCAGGACTATATTCTTCTACTGCTCGCTCATTCTCAGGTGCATATGCAATTGTGAACAGCCACCGAATTATGTTTCCCCAGTCCTTCAGTGACTGGTAGGCTGGCATCGCTATAACTTGCACTTTGAAACCAATTTGGGCTTCACATCCAAAGGACCAACCCTTGGATTTCGAACCTTTGAACTGGTATGCCTCATTGAAGATTCCCCATGACCACTGGCAGTTCATAAGCTGGCATACTGCGTCATTCTCATTTCTTTGCCCCCGGCTTGTGAACCTATCATAGGTGATCACGTGGATATCCCACCGTCTGTCGGCATGTTCTACACAGAAATTGAGGTGTGTGTGAGTCATGTGGCCAGGATCATCTGCGCAGAAATTGCGCACCGAAAACAGAATCCCTTTTGTGATGGTATTCATTGCACTGATAAATATTACCCGGACACTTGGGAGCACCACACAGAGTGCCGCATTCCATGGTGGGAGGTCAGTTGTCTGCGTATCATCAAGCAACTGGAGAAAGACAATGAGGAACAGGATTACGGTGAGTGCAAGGGTACCATTGCTTCTGGACAGCACTGAGGGTTGAGAAGCCCGTTTCCACCGCCTGATACCATCTGCCAAGCGAGAGGTTAAAAAGCACCAGTAGTTGTATCTCATGGTGATTTGTCATATCCTCCAAAATTGACTTGGCATAAAGAGCTGCAGCCACGATAGTGAATGTCTTTCCAAGTCCCATTTCATCAGCCTGGAGCATCCCAGGAAGGTTCACATTGAAGATTTATCTCCGAACAATGAACCAAATCGTCCAGATCTGATGTGCAAGAAATCTTACTTCTGGAAATTGCTTCAAGGTATACTCTGGCCCTCAAATGGCATTCGCAGGTGAATTTCCACATGGCACAGCACTGAGTAATACAACTGCTTCTTTAAGACACTCGTGCTCGAAGGCATTGTTGATAGTAGCCATGAGAGCATTATCCAAAACTTGCTCTAGCTTATCACCTTGAGGTTCGATCAACTCTTTGGTGAATTGTGAATCACTCTCTAGAACTTCAGTGGTCTTAATTTCCTTCACCAGGGCAGTAAGAGTACTTGGAGTCAGTGGCACAGAAAAATCGGCGTAGTCATCACGATGGGCTGGGCCCCTCCTCTTGCTGGGTGTATTAGGTGGTACACTGGGGGTTCTGGAAGACTTCCTTTTGGGTGTTTGTGGGAATACTCCCTACAAGGAATTCCAGTTAGCCCAGAACTTCATTCATCACTTCAGGTGCTCCTAACTTACTCCCTTACCATCATTCCTTTTCTTGGGCTTCTCCACTAACAGGATATTCTCAGGTGAGTCCTCTCCATCTCCATTCCATAGGTTCGCCTCAAGGAGCAGAGTCGCTGCTTCAGGTGCATCTGCATAGAAGTTCTGGACCTCCCCATTCCATATTTCCTGATTCCAAACACTACCACGAAACTCCTCCCTAACCGTAACTCTGGTGTCTTGAGCAGCTTCTTCACTCAGCATGCAGCGATATACTGTCTGGAGAGTGAATAGGCCTTTCGGTCTTGCGTTAGCGATCCACATCAGAAGTTGGGAATATTCTTCAAGTCCTTGAAATGGCCTGAATAGAGATCCAGATGTAGCTTCTCCGTACACCCGTACCACAAATGACTTGTTTAGGATATCGGCCACCTCAATGTTCGGTCGTTTGGGAGGGCATTCATCACTGCTACCCTCTGCCTTGCGCTTTTCACTCCCTCCCTTCCCTTTCTTTTTGCCACCTTTTACGGTCCTGGTAACTGTCTCTTGCAGATGGTTGCAGAGATTTCAGGTGAAATGGTGAATCCAGTCGTACCTGATACTCTCAGAATCATCAAACCGGTCAAGGGGTAGCAACTCCTTATAACCCTGGATGACATCTGAGATAGCTGCTTTGCAAAGTTACAACCCAGTACTCCCTTCGATCCACCTCGACGTTAAGCGGAGTGGTCCCATCACGTATTGAGGGTGCCGAGGAATCAGCCATTCCTGCAGGACATGATTCTCAAACTTGGAGATGAGGCTTCTCCCAGGCATGTCGCTTTTTCTGGACCTTTTTTAACTTGACCCATCTTAACCATGAGTTGCCCGGTGGTGACTTTAGCCCCAGTGACAGTGGTCAGATTGTTTCTATCTCCAGTTCCATTGGGTGGAACAATATCAGCTGGGGCTGTCTGACCCTGGTATTCACCGAGAGTGATCTGCTGCCGGCATTGACCGAAGGGAATTTTAGAAGTTGGGATCCATAGCGACAGTTTAGGTTGCGCTTTCATCCATCTCCATTGTCCAGAGGCCGCACTCTCTTGAGTCTCGCTGGTCTCTTCAGATGTGGCAGTTTCCGATCTAGGCATCAGTACTCCTGATACTTCCAGCTGTGCTGGAAGTGGTTGAGAGAAGGTGGGTAGTATCAGAGGTGGGGGAAGATTTGTGCACCATAAGCCTGACGCAACTGGTGGTCTTGGTAGAAGGAGAGGAGGATGTGGGGTGTATCGGGGCCCTTCAGCTCCAGGTAGAGGGGGAGGAGGATGTGGGGTATATAGCAGCCCTTCAGCTCCAGGTGGAGAGGGAGGAGGATGTGGGGTATAGCAGGGCCCTTCAGCTCCAGTTGCAGGGGAAGGAGGATGTGGGGTGTATCAGAGCCAATCACATCCAGGTGGAGGGGGAGTGGGCTGTGGAGTTAACCGAGATCCTGCAACTCCAGGTGGACCTGAACGTGGAGGGATAGGTAGCAGTATGTGCCGGTCTTTGTAAGATGGCGGAGATATTGGTGGGTTTCGGTTTGATGAAGGTGGTGGTGATAGTGGTGGTGGTGGTGGTGATGGTGGTGGAGGTGGTTGGGGTGGAACCCGTTCATATGGAACCCAGGTTTGTCGGTACTCATTCCACATGTGCCATCCATCAGGGCTGATCATCAGTGATACAGTATACAGAGGATAGCTGTTCAGTGATTGCAGTTCATATTGCAGTTCCTCAGTCGGCAGCCAGGACAGTTGATAATTGGGATTGGGATATCAGGCAAACCGGTCCCACATCTGAGACACATCACTGCTGAGCTGGTAGTTCGGGTTGGATCGTTGTGGAGGTACGTCACCATGATATTGATATGGGTATTCTGGATCGGTAGCAAAGTGGTTGTTGGAGGGATTGTTCTGCAACATGATGTATAGAAGTAGTTACGAAGAGGAGGTTAGGAGGTTCAGAGCTTTTTGCGAAAAGTAATGGTACCTGCAGTAGTCGCTGAGAATAAGATAGTGTGATGGGCTGCATTCGTGGGAGGCAAGGTACATCTATATACCAAAGCCCACCAAACGTCTGCTACAATTCTGAAGCTACAACAAACATAAGAACAATCGTGATCGCCTTGTTTCACAAACTTCTGATACATGTTTTCGTCACCCATAGTCTGCTAGGAATGGTCAAGTTTATCCCCAGATGAAAGGTGGGATATCACCCCTCCCACTTTGTTGCAGTTTTTCAAAGCCCACCCAACATATACTACGATTCTGAAGCTACAACAAACAAAACATATGAACACCAGCAATCTACATGCTTATTGAAGTTTGATACTCGAAATAAACCTACTGCCTTTCAAGAGAGGTGCTTGTTTATGCAGGTGTCCATCTCTCGTATAACAAAGCAGGCGACCTGGATTAAACCCCTGTTGGTGATTGCAGATTCTGGGAATATACTGAAACTTTATTACACAGCTGAACATACAACACTCTATAGAGATGGGAAACTCCGGATATCCAATGCCTATCAGATTCCGGTACCTTGCTATTAGAAGGGAGCTACACGATTAGATGCAATCCGAGCTCTGCTGCCACCTATAGGTATATCTGGACCTCTGTCTGAAGGTTTTGGTGGGATGCTCGTGACAAAAATCGTAGGCTTAACAGGAGTTAGGGATGGAAACTCAATCACTTTAAGGGGTACAAACAATTTGTCGGATAAAGTGATATAGTTGTTTGTCTGTTTCAAGACTAGTCTTATCAAGCTTGCGTGTTATATGACATAGAGCCTCATCTCGCTGCAGGTGTGTGCAACTTGAACCTTCGGTAGCTTTCTTTACTCCTAAATCTGTGCTCCTCACTATTCACCATATACTTGTCACACCCCATCTACCATTCACCATATACCAGTCGCATCCCATCTACCATTTACCATACACTCGTTGCATCCCATCTACCATTCACCATATACTCATCGCACCATCTACCATTCACCATACACTCATCACACCCCATCTACCATTCACTATACACTCGTCGTACTCCATCTACTGGAGATAATGTAATAACGGTTACCAGTATCAGATGTCGGGCAAACCAGTTCTTATGATTGCGATGCAAACAATGTGGAAAGCGGATTTGCAACTCCACTGGTCTTGCTCAACATTATCGAAACGATCACCTAGAGGCATTTTATGACACGGGAGAGGTAATGGAACGACTTGAAACAGAAGCAGATTGTAGATCCAGTAAGTAGTGAGATGAGTAAAGCAAGAAGTCAACAAATGCAGGAGAACCTGACAGTACCCATGAGTTCATACCAGCCACGCACACCTCCGAGAGCATTCTCATATCCGAGCTACCAGAGTAACAAGATGTCACATCTGTAACCGCGAGGAAAGTCTCCCACATACAAGTGTATGGAGAGGCTATAGGTTGGCAAGTGGTGGGAGAGGCTATGAGCCTCTGCAACAAATACTGGAAACTGAATTGGAACCTGTGGTATCCATTTGCAAATTCGTTCGATTATCAACAAGCCTGTACTCTGGGTATACAAAGCAAAACTTGGGTAAACAAGTATCTGCAGCGCGGCCTGGACGATATCTGTACAACTTCGTTCCTGACAGCATCTTAGGTCTGGGAACTGCTGAGGTTTCTCGACTTCGGACTAGGAGCAGAGAGTTGGCTTCAGGCGCCTGGAAAATATGGCAATATATACTGTAGGGATATTTTCAAGTGTATTCAGTTTCTTTTGGAGTATTAACAGTTTGCGGAGCACCTGGATTTTGCTCAGGTGCAGCTGTATGTTTCAGCTGATCATCAAATCTATAGTGAGATGAACTCAGGAGAGTTATGATGGGAAACTCAGAAGTAACTACCTGACAGTGTAACAATTGTGCCAGTAATCTTCGCCTCGAACAAAACCTATCTCATGAAATTCTCTGGCGAAAAGAACGCCTGGCTGCTATATATGAGTATCAGGAACATTCAGAAAGATGTTCGTTGTATAGAATCAAGGCACGTATAGATTGTGATGGGATTCATTCTAGTTCTATCAAAAGGTACAACTGATATACACTCTTCATGGCACCACACGATCTATACCATCCTGAAATCAGTTAGAGATGCCGATATCAGTGCCACTGATTACGAGTGAGATTCCGCCGACAGTTACAAATATACCTGCTACCCGTTGCTAGCAGCATGGATAGGAGACTCTCTGGAGATCGCAATGATCACGAAGATAGTCGGAGGAGCATGCCCTGTGTGTAAAGTACCGAAGGGACCTGAGATGAGCCATGGCAAAGGATTTCGCAACTGGGAGAATCGATGTATGTCACGCTATCAGGAGCATCTGGAGGAGAATTGACTTGATGAATTCAAAGAGGTGCATCTGCAACCGACTTTGAATCCCTTCTGAGATTATCCTCTGTGCAATGTCTATCACCTTTAGCAACCAGATACGCTTCACCAACTCTATTTGGAGATCGGGAATGATCTCTTCAACTGGCTTTTGGAGTACCTCACCGATCGAGGCTTGAAAGCTGAATTTGATATTCGGTTCAACTCAGTTCCACACTTCCCGAACATGTTGCATTTCTCAAAATCCTTTGACGCTCTCAAGAATGGATCCTGACATGGCAAGGAAATATGAGAAATACTCAGGAGTCTATCTGCAGTATGTGTTCTTCTGCTTTCCAGCGACGTTGCAGGGAAAACAATCTCAGCAAGAATATCTGATACGAAGGTTATGAAAACAATTAGGATACTGATTGAATTTTGTTTACTAGCCAGCCAGTGAACACACTCGGATATCTCATTGATATACCTTGATGAATCTCTCAAAAGCTTTTACAAGTGCAAACAAATCATCACTCCTCAACATGCTACTGAGGTTCGGACAAGACATTTATAAAGCGACTTCCAAGTGCAGGTAGCAAAACTTAAAGATGTGGCGATGGAGAAGATAGAGATAGAGATTCATAGGAAAAGTTATGATATCACAACTGGGCAGTGGAGAACTTTTGAGGCGTACCTGAAAGGAGAGCAGCTGTATGCCACTACCTGGAATACAGTAGAGCGGACAATAATAATGGTATGACTCGAAGCAGATCTCTACGGAGCGTCTACAGATCAGCTTGTCCAGTTTTGCCAGTTGTTTAAAGAAGATTACGACTGCCTGGAACTCAGGCTGCATCCCCAAGCTAGCCCTGGACGGCCAAGCAAGTTTGCTTCACAACTTAAACGAGAACATCATGCCATCATGACTGCCATGTTCGTTGCATCGAAGGCCACTGTCACTGCAATGCGGGAGTTCCAGCAGTGCCTGTGGGAAGCAGAGAAAGCAGCAACATATTGGTCAGAGGAGCGCCAATATGAGGTTGCTCAGTGTCTGGAGATAGAGGTTTACAGGGCAAGCCAGGCAGCTCAAGCTGCCTTTCGTTACGCCATGACGGAGAAGCCCCTGAAGTATGATCTTGAATGGGACTCAAGGAACGGTATGAATTTACAGAAGCAGCTAATGCTGCAATTCTATTACTTCGGAAAACCAAATATACACCTCCTCTGTCATTACTGCGAGTTCATCACCAGGATAGGTACTTCCGATAATCATCCAATCAAGATCTCAGAATTCTTGCACGTTTCAAATGTCAAGGAAACGTGCTGTGCCAGCAATGGGGTCAACTTCATGTTACAGCTTCTTCAGCACAATGATCGCTATACCATAATGGATTACATGGAACTGACTCTTCAGTGGCTTGCTTTGTACAGATAGTACGTCGAAGAGAGTACAGTAGTCCTTAACATGATAATAGGTCGAGAGAAACGGCAAATGATCAGGTGCGTCCAGCAGAAAAGGATCCTTGCTGGGAAATCTGAACCTTTGATTCAATCCTGTCCACAACCTCTGTTGTAGTTTAAACTTTCAACTATTTGTGCACGTTCACGGTCTTTCAAGCGGATATTACTAGATGAAGCAGCTGAAACCTTCAACATCCCGATATTGCCATCACTTTTTAGGCAGCATCTGCATGTATTCTTGGGCCGTGATACGGTAAGTGTGATCTGGGGCTACAGAAATGAGTTCAATGAAGATGTAACCTTACAACCTCACAATAAGGTCACTTTTTACATGCTGGAATTTCATAACCCTGAGCAGATAAACCGGATTCGGCTTGATTCGAGTGTTGAGAGTACACCAGATGGTGAGATGCACAGGCAGCTACTGCAGGTAATATGGGTTTGCATGGGTGAAAATACAAAAGATGGACTCTGCAGGTACTGCCCCACATTTCCCGTTCTATACTTCACCTTTTCACCACCGACCAGGACCTCGCTGTTAAGTGGGATGATTGCGAGGACTGGTGGCCTGCTGTTGCAGCAGCACCCTCATTTCCTTTCATCCGTTCAAGCCTGAGTTGATAGACCATTACCGCTGGAGTTGGCTGTTGTTGTCGACACACATTTCGAGCATTGTTTAGGGTACCCACATGAAGTAGATGGGTTGGTCACAGTGGTTAAGGAATCAACACCACATGTTATTGCCATGGAGAAAATTGAAGAGCCATGCCACTTGGTTCTAGAGATCTGAGTAGTGACAGGGAACGGTTTGGTATGAATTGTAAATAATCAAGTGGATTTGGATACGTACTGGGATGTATATTAAGACAAAACTCATATGGATGAAAGGTTTGAAGCCATCTCTGGCATTTATTCAAACGAATGAGAGGAGTCTCATGCAGGGGTGTACTCGAAATGCAGCAGGTGTATATATACAATATATTAGTGTAATGAGATCTAGAGATGTCTATTTATACAAATCTCTCGTGATGATGCTTGAAGTAACAGCGATGAATTGACAGTATGATCTACGAATGGAGTCACATATGATTCCAATTGGCAGTGCGGCCTGGGCAGTATCAGGGAGGAACAGGGAGCAGAGTACGCAAAGGAGCAAGTTGGTAGACCTCCCATGAAGTGGTAGGAATGCTGTGAGATGCATCTGTATGAATATTGAAAGTTTACAGGTGTACTGAGAGCTGCATGGAGTGCATTCGAGCATAGTAAAATGATACGGAAGTGTTTGGAAGCCTCCAGAACCCCAAGGAGGATCCCAGAAGGTGGGAGCCAGGCCAGGGAGGAAATTGCATTTTCCTGATGTTGCATGCAATACAGTTGTGAGTGGTATTTATAAGGTCAGAGTCATACACATGACTCCGAAGTGACTTAGCATTATGATCTCAAAGGGTGGTTCCAATTATTATATCTCTATATACAAGCTTATACTTTATAACTTCAGTTGTGAAGGGTCAGAAATGATTGTAAACTCTCATGAGAGATGTGTTGCCCTCATTGTAAAGATGTTGTCCAAGATCTCAATGTCATCACCATCGATAATTGTCTTCACATTTATCTATCATATACAGCTCATTGCTTGCTGTTATAACTCACAGATTTTACTTCACCTGGTTTGATTATCAACAATGACTTGCCAGCCAAATCACTTCATCAGAATAGTACAAGTACCATCCCAGCACATCATCAGATATCCACAAAACGTCACTTGTACAATTACCACCACTGAATATCTGTGCTTTCAACTACACTACAGATAAAGAATCAATAGTAGGTACTGAATTGATACTCTACCAAGTCATACCTTCAATTGAACGACAACAGTTCAAAGGCTATAAATATGAAATAACCTGAGTTTGTATCATAGCTGACAAGACTTTTGATAACCACACATATGCAGACAGCTTACAATGAGATACCTTACAATCAAAACAATACGATTCACCAGGAGGTGAAGTAATCAAAAGAAGACAGTGGGTACCGACAATAGAATTGTGAATGATTGATATCAGTAGGAATTCGATTTGTTTCAGTCGAACAGGATAGCCAATCTGTACAGAATATTATGTAGACACCACAGAAAGGGTTATTGAAGTAAAGAAATTGATTTGAAGGATAGTTAGGTAGATAGACTCATGACAAAAGTATAGATGAAATTAATTGTTAGAGCGAGAAGAAAGAAGAATAAATTCCACTGGAATTTCAGAGGGCAGAAGAGCAAGGTTCTTGGCATGGAATGCAAGGCTTAAGAATATAGGATTGGAAAGCCAAATATCTTTGCCTTGAATCTTGATGTTTAGTGACTTTTATATCCTTAACAAATATTCACTACTTCCATAGCAAGAAAGTGCTAGAAGCAGTAGGGATACTACTTGAGCTAGTAAATCTGGAGTAATACTTCTGGTGTTACACATGCTCTCGAGAGTACTTCATAGATACCAATTACATCTATATATCTAATCTGTAAGCATCCAAACGAAGGTAATACTAACAATATAATGAAGTACATGTAAGGATGTATGCCTTCGTATGGATGGATATGGGTAGATACAGTTGCACACGGAATAAGTAATACAGAGAATATCAATTGTAGAGTAATGTAAGTCAGTACGGAAGTAAGATAATTGCTAGCATACAAAAAGTACTTCGCGAGGTGATTATATATGAAGGGCAGTTACATGGTCTGGGCAGCCAAGTGCACCTCTGCAGCCAAGTTCACTTAAGAGGTCAAGTTCACTTACGATGGCTAAGTACACTTAAGAAGGCCAAGTATACTTACAAAGGCCAAGTGCACTCAGGATAGCCAGATACACTTACGAAGGCCAAGTGCACTGATAAGGCCAAGCATACCTGGCAGCACCATAACATCATCCCCCTCTTTATTAGCAGATCTCCTGGACTGCAACATATATATACATAAAGAAAGACAAGATAAGGTGCGTGTGGCTTCGTGGGTCCGCCTAAATCCAATGCCCGATTGGTGCTATCAGGGTGGCCCTACGGTGTATTCGGCGTATGGGGAAATCTACCTCCAGTGATTGGTGGTAAAACTCATACCAACGCCATTTATACTGAGCCGAGATCCATAAGAAATAAAGAGAAGAATAGAAGTAGAAAGCAAGAAGGAAATATCCAATTGATCCTGATTCCTTCAAGTCCACCACCGAATCGAAGCCTCTCTTTTAGTAGGCCTCATTCCATGCCCACTCCTTTAGTAGACTTGTACGTCCATGGTGCTGAATATCCAAGTGAACTTCCAGTTTCTCCGAATCCAAGCAATTTATCCCCGTAGTTCTGGCTGGGTGACGCTCCAATTAGTGATGCCATGGGCTTCCACCTCATCAATCGATCATATACGATTTCTTTCATTAAACGTATTCGTGAACGTTATCTGAAGGGTAAGGCAATCACGGCCGATATCGTCACTCTGCAGCAGTCCACTAGCATAAGTATATGATGTACTTATCTTGGTCATAGCTGCTGCTCCTGAGAGCTCTCAGATTCGTTTGATTTTCATATCTCTGTGCTTTAATATATCCAAGCACACAGCAGACCTCATAAGTGATAGCCTCAGCTCTCAGTATTTCCCATTCTGCTTCTGATCAAGTGGTGGTTGACTTGTATCAGCCTTGCTTGGCCCTCGATTACCATCATCATATGACGACATGTATTGGTACATGCTCATTCGAGTTGCGGTATCTAACTCATAAGTGTACCATAAGATTGTACTCACCAAGTAATCAAGTATGCTTCCGCTCCTGTGTATCAAGGCATCCATTCTCCCATTTCCATGCCTTCGACCAAACAACTAGCCTGATATGGTTCGTCATCACAATCGGCAGTGATGTCAATCGAGTATCGTCATGGCTTCGTTTAGTTAAGGTCAATTGCAGAGCATATTCATTTGTAGATATATTTCATTCATAAGCCTTCCTCGTACAAGGTCATAGATATGATGTAATACAGTGCATTCACACTCTCACTCTAAAGGTCCAACACGGTGACCTTCTTATATGTCCATTAATGATTGCAGCCAGTTCACGTTTCCGTGGCTTGATATCTTTACAGCCGATTTGGCTTGTTCTCGGCCGCTAGCAGGTGGAAAAGACCAGCATCATAACCAGTGATTCGCAGCCACTGATGTACTTCCTTATGTTCGCATCTTTCATAGGTTAATAGAAATTCCTAGAGACTACCTCAGCAGTTTTAAGATCTTCAAAGTAATCGGACTCAGGATTGTCATGAAAGAAACTTATCACTTTACTGCAGAGAGTATCATCCCCAGGGACATATATTCTCCTCTCCTAGGTCAGATCTCCAGCAGTGACACTCTATTGGCTATCGTCTTCGGCTTTGTGTGTGGCTTTGGCTGTGTCCATTGGGTTGTCAACTAGCTTATCCAAGATATTGACTGCCAATAGGTGAGTAGCCTGTGCCTTCTTAATCGCGGGTAAGAAGGAGATCATGGTAGGGTTCAACTGTCAGGGTCACCAAGAGACGTCCGACAGACTTCTCGTAGCCAATTTCATCATCGGACCATCTCGACGGGTCGTCAGCCGGTTTGTTTGAACCTTTGAGGTACTCGATAGTGAGGTCATAGGCCGATAATATCTAATTGACTTCCAGCACACCTGCGAGCCAACTGCGCTTATGAGGCCAGGTGCACTTGACATCTGCAGTATACTGAGTTATCATTCCAGCACTTCTGGTACAGAATTCGTCATTGTAGCGGTTTCTCAGATTCCAGAATGGTCATTTCCCTCTTTTCAGGTCAGTGCTATATCGATAACTAAATGCGATATCAATTCTTATCTATTTCCCTCGATTTTATTTTTGATAAGACCATTTTGATGGCCATTGAGGCTTCATACTTCTATATCTATATTCGATTGCAAATCTTGCAGCAACAAACTTAAAGTAAGTGTTTCTTAAAAAAAAGAATAGACTTAAAACGCAACCTTGTACTGCCATATCGGCCAGTTGCACTCTGCACTTGAGAACTCTACATTCTGCAGCTCTCCTGTGGCTCAATAAGTGCCATCTGCTCAGCAGCCATTTCTCATCGCTGCCAACATAGTCAAGTATCTCTGAGATCAATGGAATATGGTACCGATTCTTGATTATATCCATGTTGTGAGCTCGGTAGCCCATACACAGTCTCAAGATGCCATCCGTCTTCTTTGCAAAAGGTATCATCACCGCTACTGTTGAAGATCACTGGATGAAACCATTGCCCAGATTTGTCTCGATGTAGGTGTGGACAGTTCTCAACTCAACCTCCCACAGGTTATAGGTACATTCGTATTGCAGCTTATATCCGGAGGTCGATCGTATGGTCAATTGACCAGTACAATGGCCTCATCTCTGCCTGGACTAGAGACCTCCACAAATTTCTGATACTTGGCAGCGATATGGCCACCATCATCTGTAGGTACCATTTCAGGCCCTGAAGCTCCATTTAATCTCATTAGGTGTGTGTTTCCACTTCGTCTGATATAGGGTAGGAATTCCCGAGTGTCATTACCTACGACCCAACACAATTGAGTATGGCAGTGGCGCACATCCTCCCTTCGGGATTTGGTGAGCCGGTAGCAGTCATTCAAGCCCCGCATTGTTGGTAACTCTTCGGCTGCAACTACCACCACTGTACCCAGCTCGCCCATTCAGCATCGGAGTTTCTCATCTAAGATCCAACTACATGATGATAATCCACGCAGCCCGGTGAACTCTACGAACTGTAGGGTGAATACCTCTATGAACACATTGCTTTCAAGAAGGTTGTCATATGTGGCTGTTCCAAGGAAACAAATATCCAGAGGCTTACCACCGTACCCCTGCGAAGTTCCGTTGGTATCAGCCTACAGGGTTCCATTGCAATTCCAATTCATGGTCTGTGACTCACTAGGAGTTGGCAAGGTCACGAGTCGACCGGCTTTCCAGTCGATTTCCGGGTTCCGAGTCTTGAACCAAGGTAATCTCAAAACCAAGTTGTATGCTCTTATGGACACAATTAAAACATCTGATTTGTTAACCAGTGCCAAGCTTTCAAAATACTGAATTGAAAGAGTAGTGTTACTACTTTTTCTTGCAGATATTATCTCGCTGCCATTGAGACTTGAGGTTGCAACATATGCTGGTTTGTACTGGATACCGAGCCACCTTCGCAGCTTGGGTGACATAAGCCACCGCCACTGGTGGTCTTTCCACCGGAAGGTATCTCGGGGGCCAAGTAGACGTCCATCGCATCCAGGGATATGATGAAATAGAGGTGCATCCTACCAAGGGATGCAATCAAGTAGACATCCATGCCACTTAGGGATAAGACAAAGGAGAGCTCCATCTGGCGTAGCGATGAAACCACTCTGTCGATGTGCGAAGGATAGCTCGTTGTCAATCAAGAATGGATATACTTCCAACTTGGATAACTACCATGACGATAAGGATCGGCTTCATACAGTCAGTTGTCATTGTCATCTCATATGGCATCACCTGTTTCTCGAAAGATCATCGGTAGCTCGATTGAGTCTCACTGAGTGGCAATAGTGATTGTAGTTGCGATCAGGTATTGATCGGTGAGTTCGTAAACGATGCTTCATTGCTTATACGTCTTGTGGAATCGCACAATGGAGTATTGACTTTGATTCTGCCCATCAGTAGTCTTATTCCGTAGACGCACTTCCTTACTCATATAATCATTCTCCATAGTTGCACTTCACATCTTCCATTCAGATTATAGGAAGGTAATCATGAAGTGCACTTCAGAGCTTCCACTCAGATTGGAAAAGGTAATCATCAAGTGTGCTTCAGAGCTTCCGCTTAGATAGGAAAAGGTAATCATCAAATGTGAATCATCGAATACGTTTATTGTGCATAACCTCTCGCCAGACACGATTGTCAATGAATTTACACATTCTGATATAACTGTCGTAGAATGGTGAATTGATGAGTGTCAGAGTATCATCCATGAAGGCTTCGCTAGCATTTCATATTCAATTAACTTTGATTTGTCTCCATCGTCCGTTCATATGCGATGGATCTCATTACATGTGTTTCGAAATGTTCACAGTAGTAGTCATATGGGCCGGTGATGTATTTCTCGGCACCGATTAACCCCCGAATCATCTCTGCTACTGTCGATTAACTCAATTAAGGTGTGATTATTAAACTTCGATACTTCTGATGGTAAGAGTATATGTGTGAATGTCTAATGACCTCGATCGGTAATGCGACTCTTTGAATCGATTGACCTCCGAATCGCCTTGGAATTGTCTGTGCAATAGTCAATTGACTCAATATAGGAATACCTATGAACTTCTTATATTGTAGGTATTGAAAGGAAGGTGTTGCAACTCGTTCGAAATCATCATGTGGAGTAGGTGACACTATACTCAGGGCCAATTTACTTCAGAATCATCTCTGCGATAGTCAATTGACTTGATTGACAGCTATACTTATCCTGATGTATTGATCTAGTGGTAATGATCGGTGTAGATCAGAAATGGAGAGATCTTTCGCGATTTCAGGGGTACGTAGATATCATGGCAGGTGATACATCTCTTCGAGACTGATTGACATCTAAATCATCTTGTAATCATCCCTATTACCATCAAACAACTCAATAGGATGGTTACTCATCTTGTATCGACAATCTGACAATAGTTCTCCGTATAGGTCTGATGGAAGGAAAAAGCAGAGAAATCACAAAATTCAGCGAGCAACACATATCAGGAGACTGAAAAGCGATTATAGTGTAAGGAAGTACATCCTCGTACAGATGGATATGCATTGCTAAGGGTGCAAATGGAACAAGTGATAAAGAGGATATCAATTGTAGAGTAATATGAGTAAGTAAGGGAGTAAGATAATCACTAGGATGCAAAGAGCACTTCACGAGGTGATTATATATGAAGGGCGATTACCAGGCCTCGGCAGCCAAGTGTACCTCAGCAGCCAGATACACATACGAAGGCCAAGTGTACTTACGAAGGCCAAGTATACTCATGAGACAAAGTGCACCTGACATCACCATAACAGTGCGTTTGCACTCTCACAATGAATATTCTCTTGGAATTCCACTGCTTTGAAGCTTTATATATTTTATCCAATGTAAATACTTTCAATATAGATGTGCATCTCTTTCTGATCCTGATAAACCTAAATAAGGTGTACATTGTATGCTGATAAGCAATTGCATCTGGTAGGTATACTGATGGGATTGCACCTGACTCCTTGTCTCTAGTACTGTATATAGTTAAGGTCATTGTTCATCATGCATTAATTATCAGTTGCAGGCCATCGTATTGTTAATTTGCCAATTATTCATTCCGAGATATCACCACTGAAACAACAACAGTAAAGATAAGTGACATCTCATATCTTGCTGACCAAGTATACCTCCAAATATCTCTGGTACTGACATTCCATTTCTTTTGTTCTTCTCATTAGACATTCAGTATACCATTCGATTTCTTCTGCAATAGTACAAGTAGTCTCTTTGGTGACATCCATCACTTACCCTGTACTCTTCAGCTTAATTGTAATATTCCAGTCATTTGTTTCAGAGATGGTTTGCAGTAGTAGTTTCCCGGTTTCAGGAATGATTGATGCCGTCTTTTGGAGGTCAATACTTCATCAAAAACTCATTATGCTGGTGTATAATGTGGTCCATGTGCAACTCTGTGCTCAGACGTACATACAGACTCATCATCAGTATATCGTAGTATCGACTCCCCAGGTATTAGCGAGAATTGTTCAAAAGATATAGCAGTACATGAATTGGAAATCAGAAGCTATGATAATAACCCGTTATCCTCAATGAGAATTACCCCCATCCAGTACTCCCTTTTTGACTCAGGAAGCCGGTAGATATTAGTGTTCGCAATGAACCGTCAGATATTTGTACTATTAACAAATCCATTTGGTTCGTGCAAACCGGATTCTTGCGAGGCCATTCGCCTCAAATCCCTCTAATTCTGACTACAATAGTAAACAACAATAGCTAAGCGAGTTCTTGTCTGATTGGTTCGATTTGTAGTTAATCGTATAGCTAACATTGCACGCTACAAGATAAATATGAAATCGAGCTGATTGGACAAGAACTGGCTTGCCTACATTCGTTCGCACGTTTGGAATCAGGTTTGAGACTTGAGTTGAACCATGGAGTTTGAGTGGAACCTTAGATCGAACCCAACACGAACCCCACATCGGTTCGATCTACCACGAACTAATCCACTCCATTGTCAACACTAGATAGTATTCATTCAAGTACTCTCAATTTGTAACTCTGCTGTCGCATCTTCTGCCACTGCTTCTTGCTTGCCTATTCAGCCTTCAAGGGCAATTATTATATATATTTTGGGCACATTCTCTACTGTAGCTCTCAGGAAGCCAGTACAATACCCATTCCATTGGGTGAATGCCATTACAATATTAGATGTTTTTTCTCAGCACATATTAGTTGTCCAGAAGCTAGTAATGAATATCAGGAACTGTCAATTCCTGTATGATAACACCCATTTACAATATTGGTACTGAGTAATACATGTATCCAGATCTGATGGTCAAGTCATGACTGTAACAACCTGTTCAATCATCAAACAATTGTTCCATTAATTAGCATCAAAGGTCTATCAGGTTCTATCATATCTTGGCCTTTTAAGTTATCATCATTGTGAGTATCGAAAGATTTGTCATTTGACAAGCCTTTAACCGGAACAACAGAATCAATAAACTAGCTCGACAGTCTAGCAGGTACCACTACAGGAGAGTTTGCTAGAACTGGCAAACAATAACAATGCTAGTATAGCACAGCCTATTGAGGAGACCTTGGTGCAATACTTTTAGAAGTCATCTCAACAAGATTGCCAAGAGAGGTTTTATCAGGGTAGCATGTCAGGGGGTGATCAATTATATAGAGCTACACACCCGATGAGAGTGAACATGTAGAGTAATTTCTGTTAGTATGTACCTGGATGTGGAATACTATATGGCAAAGAATAGGTAGGTTGTAGATAAAACTCTGCATAGAACTGGATTGAAAATGATCTGAGACGTTTCCATATCCGATAAGCATTGAGACAACAAATTCAAGTTGAATTTTCCTTGGATGAGTTATTAAGTGATGATATTAAACACATACTTCAATAGGATTCCTGAAAGAATATTGCAAAATGGCAAAACTTGATAGTATCAGAGTAACCAATGGAGATATCCCATGTTATATGAGGAAAACATATACTTATGAGGATGGCATCATCATCAAACAATAAACTTCTTTAGCTATTCGAGCTTGCACTTCAGACTTATATTTGGCGATCAAAATCTGTTTGAAATAGTATTGATATCATAGGTCACTAGAGGAGCGATTTGGCACCATATATCTATATAGAGAGTATAAACTCTCCAGTATTTCAAAGGATATGTTCTAGCAGCCAATATACAGTTAGAACTCACCAGCCAACACAAATCTTAAATATTAATTTTAGGTTGATATCAAACACAATCAATATTATATAATTATATACCTTGTGATGAGTACCACTAGTGTGGGCAATGAGGCAGATCGGTTTGTAGCAGATCAAATCAAGTGGAGGTTTGATTTATATTCGATCTGAAGTTCACTTGCACAGTAGGGATCAACTTGAACTTCGAACCGAATCCCACAACTGCAAACAAAATATGTAAGCGAGTTCGTTTCTGATTGGCTTAGTGTGTAGTTTGACGTGTGGCGCTTGATATTAGCTATACGATAAACTGTAAATCGAGCCTATCAGACAAGAACTCACTTATTTATTTGTATTTGTAGTTGTGGTCAGAAATGAAGGGTTTTGAGGTGAATGTCATGGCAAGCATTCAGTTCGACAATGGTATGGACTTCCAACAGTTCATTGCCAATACTAAGTACCAGCTTATTGTGCAAACTGTTGTCAAGCTCATGGATAACTACGATTATCAGGGCTGCATAGCTGGAATTTTGGGAGACTACTGTATCACTAACAATAACTTCCTACACCAAGAACTAAAAGACTTCTTTTTTTTTGCAGTATGATATTCTCTGAATGCAGTAGTGAATATATTGAGGAATATATCCAACTTTCTTGCTATTGTTAAACTGGTATTGTATCTGGCAAGAGTTTAAGGCTAGTCAAAGCTGAACATTGGATGAGGATGGCTGGATTTGGATGTATAAAGTGAAAATTATACTGTACTTGTTACTTCAGCTCCAATTGCCCCTGTAAGAGACAACTGCATAGTAGCTAGTCATCATATACGATAACTCCAAGAAACTGAATATTCAGAGGTACCACTATTGTATACAAGGATCATTACTCTGTTCCCGAATGTCCTTTTGCAAGAATGTTGTCAAGTGCATATTTTCTTCTGAAGCAGATAAATGAGGTATCAATAGTGAGATCAATCAAATTGCTGGAGGAGTCTAGAAACTTTACAGTATCTTAGACAGTAACTGCTATATACTCAGAATGCCTTTCAAATTGTGTGTGCAGTGACCTGTCCACTTTAACTCTAGCAGACTCATTTTGATTTTGATTAAAAGACCCTTCAACCTTTGGTTCGTCAATCTCTAGTAAGTACTGCATGCAGAGGTTCAAAATAACTCTTTCCTTCTTTGACTCATCTCATTCAATTGGAACTGTCTGATAATTCTCAAATATAAACCAAGATTCATGATCAGTAGTCAATATCTATAACAGACTGATATCACGAGATTATGGTTGATGATTTTCAATATAACAATCATTGTTGATATAGTTCCAATTGACACAGTGTAAAGTTAAATATTGCTATTGAATCATTTTTGGAGGTCTTGTAAATGGTTATGTGCCATCGTAATTGCTGTCAATAATATTTAACCTGAAATCTCAGGCTGTGATCATCTGTAAATGAGGTGTATCTCATAGTGTTCCATCTTGTTTGCCCAGTAGACCTCGATTATAGATACACTTCGCATGTGCAAATATTTTCTATACGTATACTTTACCTGTGGTAATATCAGGATTCTTAATAAGCTTGCAGCTTTATTTGTTGGATGCTGACATGGCATAGGTGAGTTACAGAGCTTCTGCTCAGTTGGAATAAGGTAATTGGCAAGTAGACTTGCATGGACAATTGAAAAAGCAACGAATCAACTTGATAAGAGGTATCACTGATGATCACTTTGCTGGCATGTTGAGGTGAGGAATAGGTTGCCTTCAAATTATTTGTCCAATTGCGATTAATATTATGGAATCTGTTTCAAAAACCTTTATATGGTAGATATAAGAGCCTGAGATACATCTGTTAGAGTCAATTGCCTACTAAACCATTTCTAATAACAGTATATATCTTGATTAAAGTGTATAGGTAACCTGATTAATCAGTCTAGTTATGATTATCAGTATAGGATGTAAGATATTACATGACACAAATAAGGCATAATCATGAATTCTATGAGTGAAACATATCTGATAAATTCAGAGGAATCATAATATAAGAGCATTTATTCATGTATGGATTAATATCACTATACATCTGGTTATACATAGAAATAAGTAATAAAATTAATATCTATTGTAAGATAAGATAATCACTGGGATATAATTATACTTGTACTATGTAACTATATATTGGACAATTATCAAGTCATAGCTGACCGCCATTACAACTTGGTAGACTGTAGATTATACATTACTTTGTCATTAAAATATAGTATAATTTAATATATAGTATCAAGTATTATTATTACAATATGCAGAGTACTATTAATACTGATTAAAAGTCAATATCCAATTCCCATAGTCAGATAATGAATATATGTTATCCACTGCCATTGAGAGACAAGTTTTGTTACATCTGACTATTGATATTACTCCATTGTTATGGAGATATTTGTTGCAAATATAGTATTAATCTTTGTATCTGTACTGAATGATATGGTTTCTTAACAATAATCATTATGGATGTATTATGTACAAAACATATTTTATGGTGCAAAATATTTACCTAGATGAATAGTTCTTTCCTGATATATTTTAAATGCAAATGTATATACTGAATTTGTACTTATCGTAATAAGTAATACTACAAAAAATTAAAACTGCTAATAGTATAAGTAAATTAGAATATATGAAAAAACAAAATTATAAAATTATAAAAGGTCAATTAATACCTACAGATAATACAGAAATCTGATAAAAATAGATATATCAAATTAGAAACAGTAGTTATATGATAATATATTTTAAATATTAGCTGGAAACAATAGCAATTATAAAATATATTTTACCAGTACTTGAAAATTACAATATTGAAACTGTATATTTTGGAGAAAGTTCAAAATCGTATTATATACATTGAATAATATATGAAAAGATTCATCAAAGCTATGATATCTTGTATAATTTTAAACTTAGTAATGATTGGATAATAATTAGATGTACTGGGATACTGAAACGAGTCTGAACATAACTGAAAGTAATAAATATAGTTGTTTCACCTTAACAAATAGATTGTATTAATTAATCAAGAGTAAATTTGTATTTAAACCTTGTAAATATAGACAACTGAATAGTTTAGATATAGATTTCAAAATTTCAATAAACGTTAAATCATTTCAATTTCAATGTTTATTAAAATAACAGAGCCTGATAATGAATATATAATATTGATAATTAATTGTATTGTAAAGTATGACTGTAACTATAATTCTCCAATATCTTTTTGTAGTACAAAGTCTTTCAATTTGCATATACTACTTATATACAAATAAGCTCAGAGCTTGTTGAAATATATAGTTGTCTACAATCAATCTTTATAATTATAAAAGAAGTAATAGTTTGAAATTAAAATTTTCATATATAGCAATAGATCTATCTAGTAATTCTTAAGAAAAACATGTAAATATTTATTACTTTGTACTCAGTATTTTAATATTGATTTGTACTTCAGATTAGAAAAAGATATACATTATAGTTAATTATATATACTATGTTAATGCAATGACAATTGTACTAGGGTACTGTAGTAACTAATCAGATACTTCTATTGTGGTAATTACTGAAGAATGTGATGGACAGGATAGGATTGTAATCAAGGGAGAATATTAGTTGAAAGTAAGTATAGTGTAGTCTTTATACGTTTTCAAGAAGTATTTAACTTGAAATATTTGTAACTTGATTATGTCTTGCCGATTTTATATTGTCATATATCAGAACCGGTATATCTGATTCTGTTTTCTGATACCCAAGCAATTTGTAATCTTATCTTTATCAATTCAATATCACAATATTTTGATACCATCATACAGGTTGAGAAAAAAATGTAAAGCAGAAGTAGCTACTGAGGTCAGAATGTAAATGATCAGATACCCCATTTCTGACAATAGATTTTACTGTGAGAGCAATATGTTAAGTCACCATTGATCAGGAAGTGAAGCCAAGAACAAAGTCAAGGAACATTGACTCTACCCTTTGGATTAATATTCAAATCATATTATATCGAATACTATCTCATTTCTAGTCAGTTTTGTATGGTAATTTGCTGGAAAAGGAGAGTCGAATCTTCTTCAGCCTAACCAGAATACAGTTGATATAGAAATTATGCATCATGTTTTACATCTCATGGACTTAATTTTGTTTGAAGTTTTGAAAAGATTTCATGTGATATCAAAGCTGAAATATTTTGCTTAGCATTTGGTCTTGGCATTCGCGTAGGTACGCATTCGAATACATTCTCTCTATCCATCACAACCGCAGCCTCACTAACCCAAACCTCACCTCCACCTTCCGCTTCACTGCAATCGGAAATTGAAGGGTTCTACAAGTCCCCAGTCTCCTTTACAACCCACATTCATGACCGAATTCCCTCTCGACGTCCTGGACGTTACGGTCCTTGTTATCCTTCTTCTCTCCACCGTCGCTTACTTGACGAAAGGATCCCTATGGAGCAAAAAGAACTCCTCGACTTATGCTTATAATAAGTCACCCGTTTCGGCAGTGAAGGCCGGAAAGACACGGAACCTTATCGAGAAGATGAAGGAATCCGACAAGAATATGGTCATTCTATACGGCTCTCAAACCGGTACTGCCGAAGATTATGCCTCTCGATTAGCCAAGGAAGGTAGTGCACGGTTCGGCTTAAAGTCAATGGTTGCGGATCTGGAAGAGTATGACTTTGAGAACTTCGATACGTTCCCTGAAGATAAAATCGCCGTGTTCGTTTTAGCTACCTACGGAGAAGGCGAACCAACCGACAACGCAGTCGACTTCTACGAGTTCATCTACAACAGTGATCCACCTTTCTCTGGGGCTGTGTCTGAAACGCCATTGAGCAACCTGAAGTATGTTATCTTCGGACTGGGTAACAACACCTATGAACATTACAATGCAATGGTTCGCCGCGTTGACGAAGCTCTCACCAAATATGGCGCCAAGAGGATCGGTCCGGCCGGGGAAGGGGACGATGGTGCCGGAACCATGGAGGAGGACTTTTTAGCTTGGAAAGAAACAATGTGGAAGCAGTTGCAGGTAGAGATGGGACTGGAGGAGCGCGAAGCAGTTTACGAGCCTTTATTCTCCATCAACGATCGACCGGACCTCACACCCGACGACAACATTGTTTACCTAGGTGAGCCCAACAAGAACCACCTGGAAGGCAAATCTGTCGGACCTTACAACTCTCACAATCCGTACATCGCTCCCATCAAGTTGTCCAAGGAATGTTTTACCGTCCAGGGCCGCAACTGTGTTCACATGGAGATTGACCTATCCAAATCAAATCTCACGTATACTACGGGCGATCATCTTGCTGTCTGGCCAACAAATGCTGGGGCAGAGGTTGATCGGCTTTTTAAAGTGCTCGGAATGATGAATAAACGTCACAATGTAATCGATGTTAAAGGCTTGGATTCAACTTCCAAGGTTCCATTTCCCACTCCCACGACTTACGACGCTATTCTCCGCTATCATGTTGAAATTTGCGCGCCTGTTTCCCGTCAGTACATCGCCTCCCTCGCTGCATTTGCGCCCTGTGATGCTGCCAAAGAGCGAATGTCCAATTTGGGTGGGGATAAGGTCTATTTTCAAGAATTTATCTCTCAACGATACCTTAACCTTGCGCAGGTCCTTGAAGTGGTTGCACCTGGTCAGGTCTGGTCTGAAATTCCGTTTTCTATCATCATCGAAGGTTTAAATCATCTCCAACCACGATATTACTCAATCTCATCTTCTTCTATGATTAACAACAAGGTTCCCTCCATCACTGCTGTGGTTGAGAGCATAAACGTCACTGGCACGTCACATATTTTGAAAGGTGTGGCAACAAACTACCTGTTCGCCCTGAAGCAGAAGCAGTGTGGCGACTTTGATCCTAGCCCGCATGGATTGACTTACGCTATCTCTGGACCACGAAACAAGTACGACGGAATTCATTTGCCTGTCCATGTTCGCAGTTCCAACTTCCGGTTGCCTAGTGACCCATCGAAGCCCGTCATCATGATCGGACCAGGGACAGGCGTTGCTCCATTTCGAGGATTCGTCCAGGAACGTGCAGCACTTGCGGAAAAAGGCGAGCAGGTTGGAAAGACTATGCTGTTCTTCGGATGTCGGAAGGAAAGCGAAGACTTCTTGTACAAGGATGAATGGGAGGTAGGTTCTACGTGACTTATAATCGCCAATTTGACACTAATATTGCTCCAGCTTTATGCCCAAAAGATGGGGGATGCCTTCCAGATGGTCACTGCCTTTTCGCGTGATACAGCCAAGAAGGTCTATGTTCAGCACCGACTTTGGGAACACGCGGAAGACATAAACGAGCTCGTGAAGCAAGGGGCTTACGTCTATGTTTGCGGTGACGCGGCGCACATGGCACGTGAGGTCAATTCTGTGCTAGGCAAGATTGTGGCTTCTGAACGGGGCTTAACTGAGGAACAAGGACATGAGTTCGTAAAGAGACTGAGAAGCAGTAATCTGTATCAGGTACCAATTCTATATCTTGGGATCTAAGAATGTTTACTGACACCATCTAAAGGAGGATGTCTGGTCATAACAGAGTTCCACTGCAGTGAGTCTCCGAATACGAGTTTGCGTTCACGTGGAATAACCATCTGCCCCATTTGGATTGCTGGTGCAATCAAACATCACTTTGCAGTTGGCTTTCATGTGCTTCTGTTTTTCGATATGTGGTCTAGAGCTACGGCAGAGTTTCTGTGATAATTTGATGCGCTGTTCAAGTTGAATATTATCTTGAATTTGTCACTATGTCTCTACTTCAATACCGTAGTGCGGGGTTGCTTCGTGTGGTACATATTGCTTTATTCCTCTCTTTTGCGCAATTTATAGTCCTGTTGAAGGTCTTCGTTAACGTCCGGGATGATATGGATGTGTTATTTTTTATAGTTTCGAATCCAGAGGTTAGGGTGGCACGATCTCGGATCTGTTTGCAGCGCAAAAAAAACGCTTGTAGACTACAGGTCATGTGCTTCTGATTGGGCAAAAGACGAGAGTAAGAAAGAATCCAGTTCTGTAATATAAGAGGGGGTGGGTAGGAAAAACAAAAGTTCTACGGTATTCACAGCCCCGGTCATATATCTAGATTGTAGATCACGTATTTGGAAACAGGTCAATAAATCTTAGTCTGTCACCGGCTTTTTTTTTTCGCTAGCGGGCTAGCGCCAGTAAAATTACAAAGCCGTCTGACAGGCTAAATAAACGTGAAGCTGCGCCGCGCGGAGACCATTATCATCAGTTTTGTATGACTTGCAAAAAGTGAATAGAGAGAAGTAACAATAATATGAAAGTGAAATACGATTCAAAACTGTAATACTTATGGGAACCACTCATTCATTGTGAAGATTCAGACAAATAGTGTAGTAGACAAGTTATCACTTCTTTGATTGCAATATAGATATAATATTTTATCGTTATAGATTTTCATAAGTCTAAGCAAGTCTATATTCAGATGAAGAGTAAACAATATCAGTACATATATAGTTTGTTTTCATCTTGGGCTGATGGATAGGTTTTCTTGATATTATTTTCATTGATTCATTCATTAAAAATTATACATCCAGCTGATTAAATATATAGGTGAATATCAATATATATGATTTATGTCTAAATATATTTGATAAACCATTTAGTAAAGTGAAGATCATCTGTCAAAACAAATGTTACATTAAGCTGTCCGACGAATTAAAGAGAACTACAACATTTGCATGGCTATAGGTTTTGATCAATATTCAATTATGTAGCAAATATATTTACTGCCAACTCCATCCTGTACAATATTGAATAGTACTATCTACAAACTCGATCTGTTCATAAAGATTTTCGAATTTATTTGATTCAGAACCATGTACATTTTCCTCAGAATATACTCTGATACCCCTTCAATGTTATTGTTGGCAATGAACCAGTTTGGTTCGAGACAGATCGAATCAAGTAGGGATTGAGTTTGGGTTCAATCTGAGATTTGTCAAATTTAGCCGATTTGTTAAAAACTTTTATGCAAACTATTTACTCTCGAACTACAATAAGTAAGCGAGTTCTTATCCGATTGCATCGATTGTTAGTGCGTTCAAAAGAACTCGATCCCAGCTACAATTTGCGTCTAAAATCGTGAGATTCAGATAAGAACTCACTTACTTATTTTTGTTAGATATTGTGGGCTTCAATGATTGGATCGGAGGCGAATAACTTGGCGAGAATCCGCTTCACTCGAATCGAACTGGTTCATCAATAGTACGAACTTCCGATGGTTCGTTGCCAATACAATTCAATGTTTACAACAACATGAAACAATAATAAGGAAGCGAATTCTTGTCGTATGAACTTGATTTCATATTCATTTGAAGTTGCTACATTGTACATACAATATAATGTTGGAATCGGGGCAATTACACAAGATTTCACTCTCTGATTGAAGATAAAGTCTCGGTAATTTAATTTGACATTGAGGTTAAACATTGAGAATTCATAAATCTTGAATCAAACCTCAGATCAAATGACTGCTTGGCTCTGTTTGACTCAAATAAACTGCTTCATTTCCAATACTATTAGTACATAGATTTTCATATACCATTGCCAGTAGTATATATAGTATCTTACAATTAAGTAGAAATCAGGTAACTAATTCAAACCAGCTACCTATCTGTATATCTGTTGTAATTGATAGACAATATCTACAGTATTTGAGAAAATCCTATTTTGAATATTGCAGATATGATAAACAGATACGAATTAGATTAAATATGAATATATATGAAATCTAATAATAAAGTAAATGCTACTGATCATAATTGTTAATAATATGACATTTTAACTAAATATTGGAGTAAAAAGAGCATTAAATATTAGTAATAGCTATTACAAATTATATTATATGATAACCAATACTACAACAGTAAATGTTAGTAATAGTTATTACAAATGATATGAAATCCAAACCAACAAACAAAAAACAATAATTAAAGTACTGGTAATATCTTTTGCAAATGATATGAAATTCAGACTATGAAAAAATCAGACAATGAAGTAACTACCAGCAATAGATATTATACATAATATAAAGATCCAATTAACATATATATATCAAATAGTAGTGATGGATATTGCATGTAATATGACATTCATACAAATGAAAAGCAACATTAAATGTCTATTATGTATAGTACTACATGTTAATCATTTCCCTTCCTTGGTAATTTTTCTAGTCTGATATTTTGTTTGGCATTTAAATGTACATACAAACAAATACTGAAGAATATTGTTCTTTCCTTTACCTTTTAATGAATGGCAAATTTCTTTGGTAACTTTGATAGTGGTAGCTGAAATGGCATCAAAGAAGGAAGTACTACAAACTGTAACAACAGTGAAATTGATTGAACCAGAGGTTTGAAATCGTATTAATATTAATCATGATATTATAATAGTGATGATGATGTAGTTATTGATTTAGTGGAAATATATAGGTAATATAATTGCTTACCGTACTGGCCAATAGAAAACAGTAGAAGTCAATGATATATTTCTGGTGCTGTTGATAGCTGTAAAGTGTTCACTATCATATATTCCAAGTTATTCATGACTTAAATGTTATTAAATATTTGTACTCCTTGGTCAATATATACACCATTCATGCTGAACATGAATGAACATTATCAAGTACTATAGCTGCAGCAAAATCAATTAGAGATCTTTCCAGAGTAATAGAACTTGTATTTGATTCATACTTATCTTGGATATCCATATTTTTATCCATCATATGCAATACCAATTTATATTGACCATGATCATGATCAGATGTATCCAATATGGATATAAAATTTGAATGATATGTATGCTAATTATAATCAAGTATATCATATGTTATATTATTATTATTATGTTTGGAATTCTTTTGATTACAATTATTGTTGCAATCATTTTTGTAATTGTTATCATCATTAAATTCTGTATTGTCCTTGCAATCTATACAGGAGAAATCATCTTCATATTAGTTTTCACTGGTATCACTATTGAAGATAACTTCTATATCCTGACTTCATATGTTTTGTCAGTATATCTGTCATGGTTATTATTATTATGTTCACCTATATATAGGATATTATTACTGCCATGATCATCCTTATTGATATTATTGATAAAATAGTTATAGTGCTCTGTCCAGACTATCAGCTTGCCAAATTAATTATTTGTATCGATGGGTATACATTTAATTCCAATTTATATAAAGTGATTATTTCAAATGCAGGATCGTTTTACCGGATATGGATATTCAGGTTGATTTGTTGTGACATAAATAAAGTCACAAGATATGTCTTTTTTAAACTCAATCATATTACACTCCACACCTTTTTCTTCTGTAGCCTTTATACTACATCGATTCTAATTATCACTAATGAAGTTTAATCTTACTGTTATGTTTTGAAATATAAATCTTTCTAAAATTGAAGCTACAATTCAATTGGACATTGCTCGATCTGTTTCACCTTATATATATTATAAGGATTTATAATCATATACTGCTTGACAGTTCTTGTCTTTATTTGAGACATATAGTAGTCCATCTGATCTTACCCTTGATCCAATTCTTTCTATACAATACCACATCTCTTGATATGCTGTGTATTCTCATGCTATTTGTATGACAAGAGGGTATGCTGAATTACGTTTGTTTGTATGTCAATAGCTTCAAATCTTATTCTTTGTTTTGAAGAAGTTTTTAACATAGATAGTCATGTTACAATACTAAATACACTCTTTAGGGGCATAATAAATATTGATCTGAATGTCTTGAATTGCTTTCTAATATTAATTTTATTGGAGATACTAGACTAAGCAATATTTGTGATTTAGCTTATAGTACAAGATATCTGTAACCATATATTTATATCTAAGTATAAAGATATATGTCCTTGTATGGATACATATGTAAAGATATGATTACAAACAGAATTAGTGACAAAGAGGATGATATCAATTGTAGAGTAATATCAATCAGATAATCACTAGCATGTAAAAATCAATTCACAAGGTGATTATATATTAAGGGTAGTTACCTGATCTCGGCGGCCAGGTAAACCTTGGCTGCCAAGTGTATCTGCAAGCCAAGTACACCTACAAATCCAAGCATACTAGTACCTGGCACTACCATTATATCAACTCCCTCTATATTTGCAGACCTTCTGGACAGCAACATATATATATATCAAGAAAGATACGATACAGTGTATACATTTTTGTACATTCTTATACCTCCCACAACTGATCGCAGCAATCACGCTGCCCTAACAGCAGATTCGGTGCACAGTGCAATCCATTTCCAGTGGTAGGTAGTAAAACCCATACCAACACCATTTATACTGGGCTGAATCCATAAGAAGAGAAGAAGCAATGAAAGACAGAAAGAAAGAAGGATACCTAAGGAACCATATAATTTGTTCCAAATCATTCCGATCTTTCTTAACATGCGATCCTCTATTTTACTCTGAAACCTTCATATCTCCGACCTCACGTTGATTATGATCATAGCCCAGTTGGATATTCCTGCAGGAACCTGTCTACTAGTGTTTCAATATTTTCGAGTGTCTCTTCCGGCTCACGGCTCAAACGTAGGTAGTTCTAACTGGTCCACTGAATGAAATAGTGAAATGTTTGATAGTGTTGCTTGGAATCAAGAATCTGATCAACCTCCCATTTATCTGTATCATCAACAATCATCAGGTGCAGTTCTGATTACAGGTGGCAAG
Organism: Wilcoxina mikolae CBS 423.85; assembly: GCA_014904905.1. Lineage (NCBI taxonomy): Eukaryota > Fungi > Ascomycota > Pezizomycetes > Pezizales > Pyronemataceae > Wilcoxina > Wilcoxina mikolae. The sequence continues at coordinate 125,462 of MU122220.1, read as the reverse complement.
TATTTATCAAGTAGAAATACTTGAAAGTCATTGTGTATAGGTATTGTCGTTGGCAAGTCTAATCTGTAAGCATTCTTATTGATGACTTTACTCCTGTGTATGACCCACCATACTTGTAATTCAACCTTTTAGAAGTTGTCTACGTATTGAAATTTCAAGTTGAAAGCCAGACCTTATCTCTGATCTTGAACGTCATTTTCTTGCTGCCAACATATGTTGTCTGCTGGACTTGAGCTTACAGCAGGTCCTCTCTCAAGATACGGTGTGTCTCTTCGAGAGCAGTTGCCATGGAGTCTGCTTCGGCTTCTGACCTCAAGCGGACAAGATCCCTGGGTGCCTTGAACTGCATGGTCAGGTGGTAGTTATAGTTAGCCCAGAAAGGGGTAATCCTTGTGGAAGTATACTTAGCGTTGTTGTAGGTGCATTCTTCGAATCGCAAGAGCTGCATCCAGTTATCATACTTGTTGGTGCAGAAGGCTCAGACGTACATCTCTAACATCTAATTCTGTCTCTCTGTCTAGCTATCTGTCTGCGGATAGAATACGGTCGATAGTCGATAATTTGTACTCCTGTGGCTACAGACTGTCACCCAGAATCAGGTCGTTAATTGGGTATTCCAATCAGTAATGATGTTGTCAAGAACACCACGTTTGCAGATCACATGTACGATGAAGAGCCAAGGAAGCTCTGGTGAGTTGATATTCTTTCTGCATGGGAGGTAGATCACCATCTTTGTCAGTCAATCAAACATAGCTAGGATCCCCATGTAACTGAACGCGATCGATTCTGGCATATCTGTGATGTAGTCTACCATGACACATTGTCAGCATCATGATGGTGATGGCAGTGGCATATTGATTCTGTGTTGGGCATATCGTGGTACCTTGATTTGATGATATACTTCGCAGCCACTGACATACTTCCTTATATACACATCAATCACAGGCCAATAACAATCCCGAGAAATATATTCAATAGTTTTAACAGGTCCAAAGTGACTGGACTCAGGGTTATCATAGAAGAGACTTATCACTTTGCTGCAGAGAGCATCATCTGCTAGGAAATATATCCTCTCCTCATAGGTCTGAGGTCCAGCAATAACACTCTATTAGTTTACATCTGTGGCTTTGACTCTGGCTTTGACTCTGGCTTTGGCTTTGGCTTTGGCTTTGGATTAGGCTGTGTCCATTAGATTATCGACTAGCTTACCCGATATGTCAACTGCCAATAGAGTAGTAGCCTGAACCTTCTTTATCGCCGATAGGAGGTCACCATAGGTTTCAACTATCAGGTTTACTGATTGCTATCTACCCAGCTTCTCGTAGCCAATCTGATAATTGGTCTATCTCGATGGGCTATTGACAGAATTTGTTATACCTTCCCTGTACACGATTGTGACGTCCTATGCTGATAATATCTCGACCCAGCAGGATTGTCTCTGGGAGAGTACTTTCCACCTGGTGAATTGCTGGAGATTCTTGTGGTCACATTGCATCGACACTTTGTGGCAGGTACCTTCCAGATAGTATTGCCATTGCTTGAAGATCTCAATGATGGCAAGAAGTTTGTGAAAGTATGTGTCGTAATTCTGCACAGCCAGGGAGCACTTTTGGCAGTAACAATTGACTGGCTGAAGGGATTCGAAGCCCTCATACGGATTCAGAAGGCATGCAATCTAAAGGCCACTGACATCTCTCTAGAGGATAATCGGCTTGGCTGGGTTGAAATGTGTTACTCCTTACAGGATTACATATCATCACCTAACTTCAATGCTGGATCACCTTCGATCACTCGATGATTGCTGAATCAGGATGGTACAAGCTCCATCACTGAATGTCATCGAATATCAACAAGATATTACTCGATCCAAGTATCACAACCAACAAAATGAGCTGAGTTGTTATTCAGTCAACTACACTACTGAGGAGGAAGAAAGGATGGTTACTGGATCGATAATGTGCCAGCTTATACTATAGATGATGCGAAGACAACTGTAAGGCTGTGGATAAGGAAGTACCTGAGTTTATATCATAGCTGATGAGCCTTTTGATAACCACGCATATGTAGAGTGCTTACAACAATGCCTCTCACGATCGAAAGGATACCATTTGTCTGGATGCTAAGGGATCGAAAGGATATGATAGGTCTGAACCACAGAAGTTCGAAGGACTCATACCAGTATGAATTTTATTCGGCTAAGTTGGAAAACCTAGCGGAAACGATACAGAAGATACAGTAGAGAAGCAGAGAGTGGGTTGTGAGAAAAGGATATTAGTAGGAAGGGTATTTAGGTAGAGAAGCTCATGAGGAAAGCGTAGATAGAAGTAATTGTTAGAGCGAGAGGAAAGTGGTATAAAGGTCTCTGGAATCTCCGAGGATAGAAGGGCAAACATCTTGATGAGGAGAATAATCCTGTACAATATACATATTGGAAAGCCAAATATCATTCTCTGAATCTTTATCTTTAGTAACTTTGATATCCTGAGCCAAACCACATATTTTCCATTGCAATACAGTCCTGAAAGCAGTAAGAATACTACATCTACTTGTGATCCTGGAGAGATGCTCCTGGTGTTACAAAGTACTGCAATATCAGTGCCGTGGAAAATGCTTTCTTCGGTTTCCAGAAGCTCAGCTCAGCTTCTCGAGTCAACTTCCATTTCAGACTGATCGGTGGCGACCGATTTGATGGTTGTTTCAGCATATCACTGCTCTGCACATTGGGCTTTAGCAATTCCATGAGCGGAAAGGTCACCTTGACATATTCTCAGATAAACCTCCTGTAGACGTTCATTATTCAAAGCAGAACCTGTATGTCCCACACTGATATAGAGGTTGGCCAGTATACAATCATGGCGATTCCGTCTATTATCATGCTAATACCTTCAGTACTGCTGATGATGCTAAGGAAACCTATATCCGAGATTCCAAATTGTCACTTCTCTGCATCGTAATAGAGGTTGAACTCCTGCAGAGGTTGCAGTACTTTCCGCCCATACTCATCGTACTCCATCGAATCAGCGCAGTAGATCAGGATATCGTCAAGGTAATACATGGCAAAGTCATCAATGTAAGGTTGCACACAATCATTGATGTAAGCCTAGAAAATAGCCGGTATACTTGTCAAGCCGAATGGTAAGACCCTGTAATCAAACCGACCAAGTCAGATTCAGAATGCTATCCTGTTCTCACCATCGTCTTTAATGCGAATGAAGTGATAGGTTCCATGAAGGTCAGGTTTCGTCAATATCCTGGCAGGCCTTCACAGTCAAGTACCTCTTAGATCAAGGGAAGGGAGTACCGATTCTTGATTGTATCCACAATGAGAGTTCGTTAGTCTACACAGAGTCTCAAGTCCCCATTGTTCTTCTTTGCAAAACGTATCGGCAGTGCTACCAGTGATGAAGACTACTGGGTGAAACTATTGACTGGGTTTGTCTAGATGTAGGTCTTTAGAGTTCTCAACTCAACCTCTAACAGGTTATAGATACGCCCATATGGAAACTTGTGTCTGAGTTACAGGTCGATCGCATGGTCAATTGACTGGTACGGTAGCAGCATTTCTGCTATGGCCTTACTACAAATCTCAATGAACTGCTTATATTTGGCTGCAATATGACCGCCATTGTCAACTGGTATTACCAGCATTTCGATCTCATCCGCTCTATGTGCACACATCCGTATCAAGCTCTTATATGAGATTGGAAGCGAAGTTAGAAATGCAGGAGTAGCAATACTGCAGGCCGGTCACAATAGAGTATGACCTTTTCATGTATTCTCCCTTTGTGACTCGGTGAGCTGGTAGCAGCCATTCAAGCCCCGTATTGTTGGAGACTCTTCTGCTGCAACTACTGCCGCTGCTTCCAGCTCACCCATCTAGCATAGAAGTCTTTCACCTGAGATTCCACTCCATAATGCTCCTAGCAGCTCAGTGCACTCTTCAAACTGTAGGGGGAATGCCTTGTCAATCTCATTGCTCTCAAAAAGATCATCGAATGCGGTTGCTTCAAGGCAACAAATGTCCAGCGGCTCAGCACTGCACCTCTGCAAAGTTCAATTGGCATCCACATACAGAATTCTGTCACAAGTCCAATTCATGGTGACCGCCTGTGTCCCACAAGGTGTTCACTATACAATGAATTGAACGGCTTTCAATTCAATATACAGGTTTCTAGCCTTGAATCAGAGCAATCCCAGAACCAAGACATATGCCATCATGGGAACAATTATGACATCAGATTCATGAATCAGTATTAAGCTTTCGAAATACTGAACCGATAGTGTAGTCTTTCGACTCTCTGTTGCCGACATCATCGCGTATTAGTCGAGGCCTGACATTGCGATGAATTGTAGTTCATTCTGTACACTGAGTTATCTTCACAGCTTGGGGGTCATGAACACACTCATCGCTCTACAGTCAATCAGAACTCATCAGAGCTGCATTTCACCATGAGCATTTCCCACAAGCATATTATATATACAATGCACCATATCCGGCCGCTTAGTACCGCACAGATACTGACCCAATATGTGAGCCCTTTGGCTCTCCAAAATTACTCTAGCTTTTAATGAAATTTGATGTACCTGTACTCCATCCAATGTCACCATAAGCGCCTACACTCTCAATCTCTCAAACTGCACCTGTATCTTATCTACCTTCTCTCACCCAGCCAGGTACCAGGAGAGGTAGACTAGTTTCTTACCTGCTGGGTATCAAACGACTGTTGTCATTTGACTTGGTTGCCCCTGCTGCCAGGGTTCAATTTGTCTGGACAGTTGTCCCACCTGTGATGTGGACATGCGTGTGTCAAGTGGCTGCCATTGCAGTGGATGCACTTCTTACATGTGAGATGGTTGTCAACAATCGCCCTTGAGACCCATAGTTCCAGAGGTAATTCGACACATTTGCCACTGCCGGTGAGCGTTACACTAGATATTGTCTTGGTGGGCTCAGATATTGACAGTCTGAAATTTTGTTTTTTGTAGGTTCATTTGGACTGATCATAGAATGATACCCCACTGCCACTGGAACTCCTGCAAGGCTGCTTCTGTTGATGTTATTGTTACTTCCCACTGATCCATACTGATCCGGGTTGGAACTCTGTGGCAGCTGCTCAGTCGAAAAGCTCTTTGATACTTCTAAACCTCAAGAATATTGTCATAGGTGTAACTAGTGTTCGTAGTACAGGCTTTATTCCTGTCCATGCCATTTCGTATAACTTCTTAAGGTCCTATTCTTTGTCTCATTTGACATCCTGTTGCAGAGTACAGAACAGATTGGCTCATCCCTGCACTGGTTCACCCTGGTCATGGAATGGTTGGTCAAACTCATAGTCAGTATGTTTGGATTCATTCAGTACACAGTTGGAATTGCCGTATATCTTTTGAAGTAGTTCAATGAAGGGTTTTAAATCGTTCATGGTAAGGTGATTCGAATTCTGCAACTTTGGTTGCAAGTTACTGGGTCCTTAATCTTGGTTTGTCATTGCAGAGGTTCCTTATGGCCACTCCAGCGGCTGAATAGGTTCAGAGCGTACTTGACTTGATCGGATGTGCTGTTTGAGAAATGGTGATGGTGTGAGTCAATGTTTTCACCGAGATCACAAATGATGTTCCCAAATTCGGGGGTATCTCTGCAGTATCGCTTGGAATTGACCATTGTAAAGATCACAGATTTTCTGCATTACAGCTCTGCAGTCCGTTCTCTAGCAGTCTCTCTTTCCCGAGCTGCTTTTCAATCCCAGGCCAATTCTGTTCATTCGGCTACTCTTACATTGCGTTCAACCCATTGTTCGACTCGCATTTCGGCTTGTTGTTAGAAAAGTAGTGTTATTATCAATTGGTTCTGAGTACCGGTATCCTACTGATCATCTTCAGTAATCATTGATAAGAAGTTTTCAACATCATCATCATCATTATCATTTCGGATACATATATTTCCTTCATCAGGATTAAGATTGCAATCATTGGAATTCAGAGTTCCCTCATCGAGATTTAGATTGCCATTGTCGGCATCATGATTATCATTGTTGACATTGTGATTGTCACTGTCATCATTGTGATTATTGTCCATTGTGGTAATTAGTATTGGCAACGAAGCGGATCGGTTCGTTGCGGATAGAACCAGGGCGTGGTTCCATCCGGATTCGATCTGAGCTTTGCACGAAGTTCCGAGGTTTGTCCGAACCGATTCGCGAACCATCTATCTTCGAACGATAATAGATAAGCGAGTCCTTGTCCGATCGGCTCGACTTTTAGCGCATCTTGTAGCGGGAGAGGTTAGCTACACGATGCACTAAAGATCGAGCCGATCGGACAAGAACTCGCGTACTTATTTTTGTTCGCAGTTGTAGGCCGAAATGGTGGAGTTTGTGGCGAAAGGCTTGGCAAGGATCCGGTTTGCGCGGACCAAATCGGTTCGTCAATTGTACGAACCCCGGGCGGTTCGTTACCAATACTAGTCGTGATATCCTCTTCTGGAGTCTGTTGGCTGCTTGTCACCAATACTTGCAGTGTTTCCTCACTTTATGATTGTCAATGGTATGCAATTGACCTCTAATTGACTATTTTGGAGGCATTGAGTTGCAATTGTATGTAATCGACTAATCGTCTGATTTTGCGTATCGCAATGAGTTGGAAAAGTAAAGAAAAGAAGAAATGCTGTGAACGAAATGTATATGATGACTGAACAGCAATATAGTATAAGAACGTACACCCATGTACCGATAGATATACATAAATTCGATTCCAAAAAGAATAAGTGATAAAGAGGATGATATCAATTGTTGAGTAATATAGGTAAGATAATCGCTTGCATGCAAAAAGTACTTTGCAAGTTAATCATATATGAAAGGTGATTACTCGATCTTGGCGACCAAGTGCACCTGTGAGCCAAGTTCACTGAAGAGGTCAAGTTCACAAACGAAGTCAAGTGGACATACAAGGTCAGATACACCTGATACTCCTATTATACGTAGCTGACAGTGGTAATGGAATTGTTGATATAAATGATAAGACTAAAATTGATATTCCTTATAATATCGTAGTACCTGAAAGAGTAAATCTGACATAATTGGATTACTTTCATATTGTGTATCTTCATTGTTAGTAGATCATTATTGTTAATGTGGATAGATCATCTTCTTTGGTGTTGATTATATTGTAGCTGATGATATGGAGGGAGTGTATTGCTCAATATATATATCAATAAAGCTGCTACTCAATTCTAATTTCTATCAGTAATCATTCTGAGTGTCAAAGATTTTCCATGTCCTAGGATTGTTAGGTTAATCTTATTAGATCAGTAAGTATGCATTTCTGAAGATACAGTCAAATCTACAGAACTAGAATGATATGAAATTATACTTAAACCTATGTGAGATTGGAATATATCGATGGACAAATAATTGGTAGAAACCTTCCACATATGTAAGAGCAGCTTTGGCAGCTTTAAATATCTGCAATTAATTAATATGATGACATCATTTCATACGAAATAATACAACATCATATCATATCATACAAACTGACATGAGTTAATATAAAGCAATGTAGAATAACACAACATATCTTTACCTTTCTCCCCTTACAATTGCATTCCAATTTGTTGATAATACAGTCAAAGTTATTCTTTGCTTTATTAAAGATAGCAAATAACTTTGGAATCATTACTGATGTTGTGATACTGAGCAAAGAAATTTGTGATGAATGTGATTCAAAAATATCATTCGATGGAGTATCAAATTCTATTCTTCATCTTTCAGAAGAAGTAGATAGTATACGATATATAATTGTACTTGTATTACTCAATGAGTAATATATACTCACAGGATACATGTTTCTTCAAATATATCCAATTTGGAATTCCTACAACCGTATACATCACAGATCATTCCATTGATACTACTGATTTATTCCTCCTGAAGTGCCAGTAATAGTTCATTTTATGGCAGAATTGAATTAATTGTAGCAGCATGTATTTATTCCAGCAGTACCACTTCAGCCATATCAGTCAGGCTCAAACATGATGGTTATTAAATATTCCTGAATTTCAAACTGTTAGTATGATTATGTTAAATCCAGTCATCTTCTGCAGCTTTGAATACTTTTTCAAATTTTCAAAGGTACTGAATATAGCCTCATTCCTAGTAATTAAGTTCAACATATTAAGATATTGATCTACAATAAATCGTACAGTATAAGCTAAATAGCTGATCATGTTGTAGAGAGTATTACCATTTCTACTACTCCTGCCAGCCTGTAATATTTTCTATATATCCTAATTATAGGTATCATATATCTAGGTATTATCTCTATTGATATACATCATTTTTCTCACAGTACTGTATACAACAAAAACTGTCTTTCTATTCTTCACTATCTCCTCCTCTGAATAAATATATCACAAATACTCAAACTCAATATATGTATCTTCGATATATCTAGATCATTGTTGAAGTTGGACAACATCACAAACAGAAGGTATTTAGTTCTTGAGATGTAAACATTCAATGCAAAAGAGATGATACAGTTATTTTGTAATTTGGGTTTGATTCCAATACAGGCTGACTTGTTATACACCCCAAGTAGACTTTGCAATATTATTATATTAGGAATTATTTGGTCTATTCTTAATACCTGGTAGCTAGTTAAATAAAATATATTTGTTACAGTGACTACACTCTGGAGTCTTATAATGGCGGTGCCCGGTGCACTTGGCTTCCGAGGCCAGGTAAGCACCCTTCATATATAATCACCTCATGAAGTACCTTTGTCACACTAGCGATTATCTTACCTACGTATTTCACAATTGATATAGATTACTTATTCCCGTTTGCAATCGTATCTACACGTATTCACCTATACGAGGGTGTATACCCTTGCACTATAATCGCTTTTCAGTTACCAGATATATTTCGCTTATGGGATTTCATGATTTCCTTACTTTTTCGATGCGTCAGACTTAAACTGAGAACTATCACTATATTGTCAATACAAGATAAGTAATCACCCTATTGAGCTGATTAACAGTAGTAGGAATGATTCAGAGATGATTCTGAAGTCAATTAGCCCTGAGTGTCGTATCGCCGGCCAAGTAGGCTGCTTTACTACTCGACATGATGAATTCGAACATGAGTAACACCTTACTTTTCGAGATCTACAAGCATTGAAACTTTCTAAGTATTCCTATATCGAGTCAATTAACTATTGCAGAGACTATTCCGAGAAGATTCGGGGGTCAATCAATTACAAGAAGTCACATCACCGACCGCGATCATTGTACGTTCACACACATACTCTCACGAATATAAGTGTTGAAGCTAGATCAGTACACCTAGATTAAGTTCATTGATGATGGCAGTGACGAATCAGAGATTATTCGGAGGTCAATTGACCACGAAGAGACGTGTCACCGACAATGATGGTTAACACTGAGAAAATCTCGAAATACATTTAATGAGATCTATTGCATAGGAACAGATGATCGAGACGAATCGAACCTTCATCAATGCCAGTCTTACATCGATCAATTGGTTCTTCGATACCTGTTTTCCAACGTGTTACTACTCGGAACCCATACAGATTATCATCGCTAGGATCCAATTCCAAGACGATTCGGAGGTCAATTGATCCTGATACACCCGGGACCGGCCTGATGGCCATTCCACCGAGATGTCCTTGAAATACATTCAACGAAAGCATACATTCACCGACGATAAACATGTTCGATCAAGCGTACTTGATGATTACCTTCTTACGATCTGAAGCGCACTTGACAATTACCTTCTAACGATCTGAAGCGCACTTGACGATTGCCTTCCTATGATCTGAGCGAAAGCTCCGAAGCGCACCTACGTGCGTCAGTATTATACAGACGAAGTGCACTTGCAGAGAGTGATTATACGATTACGGAAGTGCACCTACGGGGAATGATTACACGAGCACAGAAGTGCATTTATGGAGAAAGACTACCGATGGGCAGAGTTCAAGACCCTGATAGCAGAGCTGCAATCACAGATCATAAAGCAACTCAGAGTGGGAAGTTTAACCCCGAATGTTCTAAAGTGTCAAGCAGATCAAAGCCGATACTCCATTGTGCGATTCTACAAGACAGATGAGCAAAGAAGCCGGATTCGTCTCATATCGTTCACGAACATATCGATCGATACCTGATCGCAACAACAATCACAATTACCTCTCGATAAGACTCAAGCAAGTTACCGATCATCATTCGAGAAACTGGCGATACCATATGAGACAACAATGACTACCGACTGCATGATGCCAATTGTTATCGTCATGGGAGTGATCCAAGTCGGAGGTAAATCGATTCTTCATCGACAAGAAGCGATCCCTTGCACATCAACGGAGTCGTCTTATCCCTAGGGCGGATGGACCTCTTCTTCGTCTTATCCAGTGGGATGGACATCTACTTGGTTGCATTCATAGGTCGGATGGACCTCTCCTGCATCTTATCCAGCGGGATAGATGTCTACTTGGCCGTTGAGACAACTTCCATTGGATAGACCACCGGTGGCGGTGGCAGCTCATGATGCCCAAGCTGCGAAGGCAGCTCGGTATCCGGGACAAACCAGCATGCATCGCAACCTCAAGTCTCAATGGCAGCGAGAAGATATCTGCAAGAGAAAGTAGTCAGGCTACTCTCTCGATTCAGCATTTTGAAAGCTTGGCACCGGTTGACGAATCGGATGTCTTAATTGTACCCAACAAGACATACGACTTGGTTTTGGGATTACCTTGATTCAAAGCCCGAAACCCGAAAATCGATTGGAAGGCTGATCGACTTGTGGCCTTCCGAATCCCTAGTGGGCCACAGGCTACGAATGGGTATCGTGATGGAACTCCATACATGGATACCAACGGAACTTTGCAGGGACACAGTAGTAAGCCTCTGAATATTTGTTTTCTTGCAGCAACCGCATTTGACAACCTCCTTGAAAGCAACGAGGTCGTCATGGCATTCACCCTACAGCTTGGGGAGTGTACTGGGCTGCTGGAAGCATCATCATGGAGCGGGATCTCAGATGAGGAACTCCGATGCTGGATGGGCGAGCAGGAAGCACTGGCGATAGTTGCAGCAGAAGAGTTACCAACAATGTGGAGCTTGAATAACTGCTACCGGCTCGCCGAGTCACGAAGGGAGTACCGGATGGTGGGGGTTTTCCCATCAAGGATAATTCGCTACGACAAGGGCTTCTGGATTCCAACCTTCGCTTCCATCTCAAGATTACGAGCACAAAGCTAACGAGTACAGATGGAGGTTCGGCGCCTGAAATGGTACCTACAGACGATGGCGGCCATGCCATATCTCCGCCACGTATCAGAAATTCGTGAAGGTTTTTAGTCAAGGCAAACGCTGCCACCGTACCGATCAATTGACCATGCGATCAACTCCGGACACTAGCTGCCATATGTGCGCACCTATTACCTGTCGGAGGTTGAGTCAAGAACTCTAAAGGCCTACATCGAGACAAAGATGGCCAATGGTGTCATCCAGCAGTCATCATCACCGGCAGCAGTACTGATATTTTTGGAAAGAAGGACAATGACTTGAAACTCTGAGGTTGATTACCGAGCTCTCAACGTGAGTACAATCAAGAAACGGTACCCCTTTCTATTGATCTCGGAGATGCTTAACTATGTTGGCTGCAACGAGAAATAGCTGCTAGGCGGATGGCACTTATTGATCTATGGCAGAGCCGTGGAATATAGAGTGCAATCATACTCACCTTTGAGAAGGATAATGAGGGTCTTGTTGCCGATTTGGCGATACAAGGTTACGTTTAAGTCTATCTCTTCTTAAGAAACACCTACTTTATAAGAGATTCTGTGATACTTGCAATCAAATGCAGATACAGAAGCACAAAAGTCCCAATGGCAATCGAAACTGTCTTATGAACAAGAAAATCGATGAGAATCAACACCGTATTTAGTCGTTAATGGAGCTCCAACCTCAAAAAGAGGGGAATGATCGTTCTGCAATCCGAAAAACCACTACTACGATAAAAAGCCGCACCAGAAGTACTGGAACGATAACCCATCATCATGCAGACATCAAGTACACCTGGCCTTGTATGTGCACTTGGCCTCATAAGTGCACTTGGCTTGCAGGCATACTTGGCCTCGCCTATGACTTCACTATTAAGCGCTTGAAGTCAATGAGATCTTATCGCCATACGACTTCACTATCAAGCACCTGGAAGGTACAACAAAACCCCACCGACAGCCATCGAGATGGCCTGATTATGATATCGGCTACGAGAAGCCTATCGGACGGCTCTTGATGACCCTGACAGTTGAACCCCACGATAGCCTCCTACCGGCGATTAAGAAGGCTCAGGCTACTGATCCATTGGCGGTCGACATCTCGGGTAAGCTAGTCAATAATCCAATAGACACAGCAAAAGCCAAAGCCAAGGCCAAAGCCAAAGACGTGAACCAATGGAGTGTTGTCGCTGGAGCTCTGACCATGAGGGGAGGATATAGGTCCCTGCGGACAATACTCTCTGCGGTAAAGTGATAAATCTCTTTCATGACAACCCTGAGTCCGGTCACTTGGGAGCTCTTAAAAATGCACAGTTTGTCGCTAGGACATTCTATTGGCCTACGATGGATGTGTACATAAGGAAGTACATCAGCGGCTGCGAATCTTCATCACCGAATCGGAAGCACCACCAAATGTATTGAATGTACAATCAGCTACAACCGACGATATCAATGGAATCAACTGCACCCAGTGCTAGCGGCAGAGAGCAGGCCAAATCAGCAGTTGAGATGTTAAGCTGCACGGAATGTGAATCGGCTGCAATTCTTAATAGATATATGACAAGGCTACCGCGTTGGAGGTTCATAGCCAAGAGCGCAGACACACTTAACTACATGTAACTATGACCTTGTACGTGGGTTGCTTACGAATTAGATATATCAATGAATGAATATGCTCTGCAATTAAACTAATCTCCGAGAACACCAAACGAAGCCATGACGATAATTGATTGACATTGTCGCACTTAGTGGTGATAAACTGTATCAGGCTAGGTTTTAGAGTGCTCACCCTACAGCTAGGCTCGGAAGGATATGGCGTGTACAAACCCACTACTTTCGTGGATTTGAACGTCGAAGGTATGGAGAATGACTGCCTTGATGCACTTGGAGTGGAAGCATACTTGATTACTTTGTGAGTACAACCTTATGACACACTTATAAGTTAGATACCGCATCTCGAATAGGCATGTACGAATGCATGTCAATATATGATGACTGCAATCGGGGGCCGAACGAGGCTGATACAAGTCAACCACCACTGGAATGGCAACGGAAAGTCGAATCTCAATAACTGATATACGAGTCAACCTGAAGCCAATCGGTGAGATGCATATCATCAGGCTATCACCGATGAGATCTACCGTGTAATTGGCTATACGAAAGGACAGAGACATGGAAATCATACGAATTCGAGAAGCTCTCAAGAGCAGCAGCTATAACCAAGATAAGAACATCATGTAATTATTCTAGTTGACTGCTGCTGCGATGCGATATCAGCCGTGATGGCCTTGCCCCTCAGATGACATTCACGAATACATTCAACAAAAGAAATTGTATACGAAGGATCGATCGATTAGTCGGAAGTTGAGCAACGATGACTTCATCCGGTTTATTACTTGTTCACTACAATATCGATGCCGAATGACACCTGAATGTCGGCCATTAGCAATTTACCAATTCGAGCACCACCGAGCTAGCCCTATGGGGATCAATTGCTTGGATTTGAAGAAAGTAGAAGTCCGCTTGGATATTCAGAGGTGGACTTGGAGGATTCAGGGTCAATTGGATGTTTCCTTCTCTTCTCTTTCTTCTCTTCGTTTCTTATGGATCTCGATCCTGTATAAATGGCGTTGGCATGAGTTTTACCACCTACCACTGGAGGTGTATTTCTCCATACACCGAATCCACTGTGAGGTCGCCGTGATGGCACCGATCAGTCGTGGGACTTTTGCAGACATACGAAGGCATACGCACCTTATCTTGTCTTTCTTTATGTATATATATGTTGCAGCCCAGGAGGTCTGCTGATAAAGAGGGGGATGATGTAATGGCGGTACCAGGTATACTTGGCCCTCCCAAGCATACTTGGCTGCCGAGGCCGAGTAAGCTCCCTTCATATATTATCACCTTGCGAAGTGCTTTCGATACGCTAGCGATTATCTTACCTACATATCTCACAATTGATATATATTACTTATTCCCGTTTGCAACCGTATCTACACGTATTCATTCCCATGAGGATGTATGCTGTTACAAGTCTGAACTATCAATACAATCAACTGCAAGAGAATCATTTAATATTCAATATAATTATTATGTTGGAGACTCTTATAATCTAGCTGCTATTGCTTGGATACTGCCTGTTTGTACATTAACCTATATAGCAATTGGCTTCATAGTAAACAGCTTTGTAATAAATCACTTTGTAATACTAGGCTTGATAACCTTTGACATTGTAACCAAATAATATACTATAATTCCCTACTTTGTGACAATATTGGACATATTGATACCTTTCTTTTGCTATTGACATCAAGAAAAGAACCCTGCATGTGGGTATATTTGCAGCACCTTGAGATATATGTTTCTACTATGTCTGTAATAACAGTTGTCAAGATACCATGATATTCAGTATATCAAAGATACTTGGCACTGTGATCACCATATAAGACATCTTAAAGATGGTGTAATTCACATTGGTATACATTACACACCTTATCTCCCTCTGATACTAGATAATATGTAATGTTACTCGGCAAACATATTCGAGATTGAGTCCATGTGCCACCTCGCTGAGACCATCTCCACCAACAAAACTCGATATAACTCTATTACCAAAGATGCTACAGCCTTCTAATGAATATTACAAAGAATCTAGATACTTATAATGAAGTCTGTGTGAAAAGAATAAAAATCAAATAGAAATATATGTCCTAGTATCTGGTGTACCATTCCTTTGCATCAATAACTGCTGAAATCCTATTGGACATACAGTTGTACAGATGTACCAATTGTTACTTCAGAATTGAGTTTCATATATCGAGTAGAATCACTGCAAGCTGTGCTCTCACTTTATCAGGTCTGTTTGAGGTGTTGGCAATGTGGAAGTATTGTTTGTAGAGTAACTGCTTGAGTACTACCCACACATACTCAATTGGGTTGAGGTTAGGTGAATAGGGAGAGTGTGGATCAACTTGGATGTTGTACTGCTCAAGCCATTCAGTTACAATTTGGGCAGTATGTACAGGAGCGTTAAGTTGCTAGAATATCAGATCGCCAATAGTGTTGTAGATACATTGCACAACTGGGAGTATAAGGTACTCCAGGATCTTGATATAGACCTGTGGATTCACTGATTGCACAATCTATGGGCAGAAAGTGCCACAATTCTTTCCCCAAATATAACCCTGAACTATCAGTGAGACTCTGTTGCCCTTCTTCTTGGATGCGATGCACTCAGTTCTCCACTTTTCAGTGGGTATTCTGAATACTCAGATTTGGTATGCATCATCAAACTTCTCCACACTGCATTCATCGCTACAAATCACTCCCTCAAACTCCTCAGCAGTCCAATTCTTGTTCACCAGGGTCCACTTTAGACCTTTGGCTGCATACTCGGGAGTCAACTTGGATCGTCACTTTGCTACCCACTTCATCATACCATACTTCTGTAGGTATCGGTCTTTTTTCTGCAGTGATTTATTAGTAGTACAGAGGTTGTGTAATTCTTGCCAAGTAAGGTTCCGAATATGTTTCAGTGTTTATCAGATTGCTCTCAGTCCGTATTTTTTGGGTTTTCCGATCTGCCAGGTGAAGGAAGATTGTAAACATTTATGTGCTCTGTAGTATGTACCAAGAAGCTTTTAACTATTGACTATGGGTGGCTTATAAGTGTACTAACAATAGAGATATTGCAGCAGAACTAAGAAAATACGATTATCATACCCTTATCAATAAGAGACATCTTGTGGCGCTGGATTTTAACCATTGATGGTGGAGTCGGAAGTGAAAGAGTTCACGGCTATAATTATGATGATATGTGCTCAGTAGTGTTGGCAATGAACTATCCGGAATTCATACCATTGACAAACCGGTTTGATTCGAGCGAAGCGGATCCTTGCCACGCCATTCCCCTCAAACCCCACCATATCAAACTATAGCTGCGAACAAAAATAAGTATGCGAGGTCTTGTCCAATCGGCTCGAATGTTAGCGCATCTTGTAGCTAACTTCTTCCGCTACAAGATGAGCTAAATATCGAGACTATCAGACAAGAACTCACTTATCTATTGTCGTTCAAAGATAGATGGTTCGCGAATCAGTTTGTGACAAACCTTGAAACTTCGCCCAAACCTCGGATCGAATCCATGTCGAACCCCACCATGGTTCGATCCGCGACGAACTAATCCGCTTTGTTGTCAATACTAGTGCTCGGGCCTCAATCACGAACACCTTTACCTAGTGACTAAACGTATCATCTGACTTATATAATTGTAAGATAACCAGTACTCAGTATTAATACTGCTCTGCATATTATAATGACAATACTTGGTACTACATATATATATTACTAGATGATATATCAATAACAGAGTAATATAGAAAATACAATTTGCTAGGTATATTTACAATGTTCAATGAAGTATATATCCTTTTCACCGTCGTATTTAACTCATGCTCCCACTTATATTACACATCAATCCAGATTACAAGGTCCAAATGACTATTGACTATTCACTCTTTATTCTCTGAATTTGACAATATGAACTCTTTGGGGATCAAGTATAATGTTGGCAATGAAGCGGACTAGTCCGAGTCGGATCAAACTGAGGTTAGGTTCGAGGTGAGTTCAATCCAAATGAACCCTAGCCACCAATGGTTCGAACCGCTCGGCCACAAATCAAACCATACTCCTTGGCAGTTCGTAAGCAGTTTGTGAGGGATCCGAGGTGAGATTCGAACAGCCAAACTTGGTCTCGTTCAAGCTCATATGAGCTGGTATGTGCTTCTATCAATGTTGCTGTTTACTTTGTGTTACTGATTCTGCGAAAGTCGCAATGCGACCGGTTTCATACAAGCTCATACCAGCTTTCTCATACTCATACAAGAGTCTATGGGCTTTATCGTCGCCATAACTCGCAGTAGTCAATTGATTGATTCACAAATGTATTGTTAACTATATACAAAACAATAAGGTAGATGGATGCACTTGGAACAGTACTTGGACGCGATCGGGCCGGGCTGGCTCTCGGCTAGCTGGAGATGATCGAGCTGTGCTGGCTTTCGACAGGTTGGATGCGATCGAGCTGGGGCTGGCAGGAAACGGTCGAGCTGGGCTGGCTGGAAACAGTTGAGCTGGGCGGTCTCTCGACTGGCTAGACGCGATCGAACCAGATCTGGCTGGGGACGATCGAACGGGGCTGGCTGGAGACGGTCTAGCTGGACTGAATCTCGACTGGCTCTCGGCTGACTGGAGATGATCGAGTTGGACTGGATCTTGGCTGGCTCTCAGCTAGCTGGAGATGATCGAGCTGGGCTGGCTCTCGACTGGCTTGACGCGAT